>BSQZ01000022.1:1627500-2040000 GCA_033239005.1 Lamellibrachia satsuma | reverse complement strand
CAAAGTCTTGTCTGGTGTGGACATATCAGGTCAAAGTCTTGTCTGGTATGGACATGTTAGATAAAAGTCTTGTCTGGTATGGACATGTTAGATCAAAGTCTTGTCTGATATGGACATGTCAGATCAAAGTCTTGTCTGGTATGGACATGTTAGATCAAAGTCTTGTCTGATATGGACATGTCAGGTCAAAGTCTTGTCCGGTGTGGACATGTCAGATCAAAGTCTTGTCTGGTATGGACATGTTACATCAAAGTCTTGTCTGGTATGGACATATCAGGTCAAAGTCTTGTCTAGTATGGACATAACAGTTCAAAGTCTTGTCTGGTGTGGATATGTCAGATCAAAATCTTGTCTGGTACGGACATATCAGGTCAAAGTCTTGTCTGGTATGGACATAACAGTTCAAAGTCTTGTCTGATGTGGATATGTCAGGTCAAAATCTTGTCTGTTATGGAAATATCAGGTCAATGTCTTGTCTGGTATGGACATAACAGTTCAAAGTCTTGTCTGATGTTGATATGTCAGGTCAAAATCTTGTCTGTTATGGAAATATCAGGTCAATGTCTTGTCTGGTATGGACATAACGGTTCAAAGTTTTGTCTGGTGTGGATATGTCAGGTCAAAATCTTGTCTGTTATGGAAATATCAGGTCAATGTCTTGTCTGGTATGGACATAACGGTTCAAAGTCTTGTCTGATGTGGATATGTCAGGTCAATGCCTTGTCTGATGTGGACCCCATAGTGTATAGTTCTCCCTGCAAGGAGAAGATGGAGGAAAGATACCCTACGATATCTCCCCCTTGAGAAAGATATCCTATGGGGAATATACCCGGGGGAGATATATTGCCACGCCAGTTTCTTGGAATGTGATATTTGACATTACCTCTCTGGTAACTTAATTACAATGTCAAATAATAATTATAATGACTTTAATATAATAATAACAGTAATAGTAATAATTATTATGATATTAATAATGTTTAATATTGCCACTGTCATCATCACCATCTAAATCCTCAGGGACTCAGACTGTTCACAAACAAACCCCATTACTTCCACTGCCTGTAGGTGATCACCGAATCCGAATTCACCCTGAAGGAGGGTGGAGACCCCCGATACATCTCTGTCTACTCTGGCCTCCCACCACCCCTCCTGTGTTCCCTCAGTGGGCTACGGGGTGATTGCGATGTCAGGGTTGAGGGCTACTTCTCCCCTGACAAGTCCGATTTCTCATGCTACAACGAGGGTGAGAAATTCAAGCTCCCCCAGGGTGTGCTCGGCTGGGAGGGCGATGCTGAAGGGGCGTTCTGCGGGGTTCCAATCACCATGAAAGGGGTTGGGAAAATGCTAAGGATCCCGGTGCAAGCTAAGATGGACATGAGGCGAGAGAGGAGGACAGCTGTGAGGACACTACGGTTGTTCCAGCGTCACTATGTTGCTCAGGAACTGAAGTACGAAAAAGAGCTAGTTACAGCGACCGTGAGCATTGTCTTTTCTTCTACAACCGGTTTGTTAGAAAATCATTGACATAATGTAGTGCTTACATTAATTTTGGCGAGTCACTGTCATTAATTTAAACACGACAGTTTACCATAACTGCCGTCATTATATTATAGTAATAAAGTTTATTTCAACAACATATCACCCCTGCTCACATCATTGTCCACTGCCAACCTTAATCAGTGTTTGTTAACGACCACATTGCTTGCATTAGGGCCTCTTCTGTCTAGGCATCTTTAGGTGTTTTGATGCGGAAAACATACTCTTCAAGGTGGAAAAATACATTAGAAACTAACTGAAAATGACTTGCCACATCTTACTTGTTTTACTACAGTTTATGACAAATTAAAATTGTCCATCCCAGCCATATAGCTGGTTGTGTGAACCTAGCTTTTACGTGCCAACACTTGCATTAGAACCACATAGCGGGTTGTATGAACCTAGCTTTGACATGCCAACACTTGCATTAGAACCACATAGCTGGTTGTGTGAACGTAGCTTTTACATGCCAACACTTGCATTAGAACCACATAGCTGGTTGTGTGAACCTAGCTTTTACGTGCCAACACTTGCATTAGAACCACATAGCTAGTTGTGTGAACCTAGCTTTTACACTGGTTTATGATAGAATTTACACTAATTCAGTGACATTTCCATTTTCACGGATATTAGATTTACAGCAATATGGAACAATTGACATTATCGTGTTTGATTATTTCTCAACAGGTGAACATCAAAGATTCTGAGGGCAAATTGGCAATTTGTTCAGGTATTGGAGACCCACACTTTGACACATTTGACAAAAAGTGAGTACAACGTCATTGTGGGGTAATTACAGGTGTGTCTGGCATATGGATGGATTTAGGTATTTCCACATATTTTTAGAAATATGGAAACATTATTGCATGTACGGTCGAGCCTCTTTATAACGCTAAGGTCGGGGTCCACGACTTCGGACCGTGCTGTAAGCGAGGCGCATTAGGTGTTCTCATATCTGCTGCCAGGGAGCTACTAAACAACAGCGACCGTCTCCCGCTGCACCAAGTCCATGAACCCTGTCGAAGCCCTGTGTGCTTGCAGCATTGTCTTATACGGCAATGTGCAGTTTATGGAACTTATTAAACGAGTATACTAGCATCAACGTGTATTATTTTTAAATGTCACACACTCTTGACTCTTGAACTGAATAAAACACCTGTACGTATACCGTTATGGAATAGATCTACTACGAATCAAAAATAATAACCTGGACCTGAGCAGCCGAAAACGTAAATGATTTGACAAACGTAGTATGCAAGCTGATAAAATACAGAAAAAGACAACAGGTAGAATTAATAATTGTTTCACTTCGTCTTTCAACCGATCTCGACCGAAGCATAACTTTATTACGCACCACTTAACATCGATTCATCATTTCATATGCGGATGACGAATTCGTATTTTCGCCACCGGTAGAGCCTTGGGTTAGGAATTTGGCATGTTGGTTTCGCGTCGCGAAAACAATTAGATTTACGATGTAATGGAAGCGTGTCATTTCACCCAAGTGTTATGTTGTACTGCATATTAAATGCATTTAAAACGGTTGATCTGATTCTTACGCGAGGCGTATTTGTGAATCTCGATAGCAATTTACAAACCGTCAAAGTGAAGCCAGCGACAGCGATTGATGTCGGCGGCAGCGCAAAACAAACAATACGTTGACACTCGTTCATTGACATTGTTCACCTAACGTTTCTTGAGAATTGTCAAAGCAATTCTAAGTAGGTTTAAGTGGGCCCATTTGACATTTTCCCTGGCGGCAGAAATTCGGGGTCCACGACCGACCGCGTTATATCCGAATCCGCATAATAACGGGGCGTGTTATAACGAGACGCAACTGTATGGCTTTTCATATTTTTACAGTTGTATTTTTTGCAATTTTCCTATATGTTATACCTACCTACATGTGTTATTTAAACATTGCAACATGGCTTCAGTGCTTGTTTTGAAGGTATATACCTATATGTGTTATATAAACATTGCAACATGGCTTCAGTGCTTGTTTTGAAGGTATATACTGATATGTGTTATATAAACATTGCAACATGACTTCAGTGCTTGTTTTGAAGGTATATACTGATATGTGAATATTAGTAATCAAGTAACACATGCTCAGATTCACGCACCTCATATTTACCTGCAACTTTGTGCAACGTGTTTTGAAAGCCCAAAACGTCAACATTAACCAATTAGACCCCACAACGGCCACGGCCGGCCGCTCTGTGCAGTCCTGGAATGGCCGCCGCCGGCCGCATACAGGACCCTCTATTAAAAAAAATCCTGGCGAATAACTACTAAACTAAACGCTTGTTCATGCTATCTTGAAAATTTTTATTTCTATATTTGTCATGATAAAATATGGTGTAACCTGAAAAATAACCATCAGAATTTGATAGTGTTTTCAGTGGTGCAAAGCTAACACATATATCTATATTTTCTTTGCTGAGTTGCATAGGGTTATAGCATGGGATCATTGTCAAATGTCAGTCGCAACTTTCAAAGTTTTAACAAATGTACTATTTTGTCTTTGCAAATTCTGATCAAATGTCAACATTTTATTAATATATCCTATTTCTATGTATACATGCATGTCGAAAAATTAATACTCTTCAAAATAAATACAACTTGTAATTGTCAATATTGAACAGTTTTTTTTCTACAGATTTTTGAACACAAGGTGGTAAAATTGCTCGAAATTTGCCAGAAATCCTGGGAACATGGTGGCATGTTTTAATAAAATCCTGGGGCCTAATGGGTTAAACCATGCTTTATTACCAGCAGTAATAATCATTGTTTGGATACAGCTTTATTGCAAACTTTTTTTTACATAATTGCACATAAAGCTATTTGTCACATTTTGTTGTCATGTTTTTATGTGTATGCTATATATTTTTCAGGAAGTTCAATGTTTTCTTGGAAGGAGAATTCATTTTCTATCGCCACAAGACTCTGCCATACGCTGTGAGTTGTGTCACTGATAGCTTTTATTGTCTGGAAAACATACATATTAGTTCAATATTAAGCTTACATAAGCAACTGTGTGATAGTGAAATCATCTGTAATGTTGCATATGCGTGTGTCCTTGCATATGAAGTTTTAGTGCATTTGAGACTTTTTCTTATTTTGTAAAGCACTAAAATAAACTGCAAACAGTTCATACGAATAATACAAAATGCATGTGGTCTTTTTTTTATCGAGTGTCAGGGATATCAATTGTGCATGTTGTCGTTTAGGTACACACATTCCAAAGAAAGTGCAACCCCGCAGTTCCAGGTGCCTCATGCAATTCAGCTGTGGCTATTAAGTCAGGTGATGACGTCATTCTGATTGATGGTGGCGGACCAAAACTCGTCTCAAAGAGAGGCTTAACCATTGACTTGTACCTCAACGGAGAGCTAACACCAGGCACAAAGATCATCAAGCACAGAGGCGGCAAGAAGTTTGATGTTCGTTTCCACCAATTAGTCTCATACCTATTTAGTTATTCACTAAGAGAGTTAAACCTAATTTCTGTGTTGTCTGTTGATGAGTGATGAACATCTGTTACAGGATTGCATACTACAGGTAAAAAAAATTATTTCATCTTTTTATTAATTTCTTAAATGCTTATTATCTTTATTTTATTTTATGAATTTTATTAGTATTATTTTATAAATGTATTAACTATATTTATAATTGTATTGATTTTATGAGTTTTATTTATTTTCTTCATTTATTTGAATTACTATTATTGTAATATGTTGTATTGCTATTGCCTTTTACATCCTCATGTAGATTTTTTTTATGTCGTAGTCTAGCCAACAATGTCGGTCAGGATTCGTATTATATCATCACCTATATTCATTGTACACTGTACCACACAATGAAAAATCTGACCATTCCACAAACCATATACTTTTCGAAAGAAACCTGCAGTCATACTTGATTTGCACTTTTGCATCAAATTGTGCTCATTAATGTAAAGAAAATGCCTACTGATTGAAAGCATAAGGTTACATCGATAGAGACGATGTTCATTGGCACCCATGAAGTATTAACTTGGAATGCTGAGATGAAGTGTCTTCCGGTTTATTATTTTAAAGTCCAAAGTGTCCTATAAAATATATGTCAACATGTACATACACCGTAATATTTCATTACAGTAAAATCTGGCCTAACTGGACAACAGTTATAATGAAACCAGTTTTTGTATATGTGCTTGTGAATTGTTTTCATTGGGTTTTCAATTGAAATCTTTGCATAATGAACACACTCCTGAGACCCAAAATTGTTAATTAGGGTTTGATTGTAGGTGGACACCATAACAAACAAATGCAGCACACTGACTATTTGTTTAAGTGTAAATGTCATGTAGTGATGTTCATTACGTGTTATAGGTGTACTTGCCAACGGGAGCCAGGGTCACCGTGCACCACATAGACTTCTACATAAATGTGCACGTGACGGCTGCCACTGTCGACTACAAACAAACGGAAGGTAGGATAGGCTAGTGTACATCAGTAGAGTACAGTTTAATTACTAATCTGCCAAATTATGTTGCAGTTGCTTGGTGGTTTTGCACTTGCCTCATGACCAGGTGATCCTGGGTTCAAACACCAGTCATTTCATAAAAATTGGCTACAACTTGCCCACTCCCTTAGCATCAGGCCTGTGGGCTGGAAGCATGTGTCTTTTGGTTGATACACTAATATACGAAAGGGAAGGGGGAGAAGATCTCACACGGGGTAATATGTGTAATCTGTTATTTTTTATCATATCATATGTGAAATTAAATGTGATGATGACAGTGACATATGATAAGGACACCAAACACGAGTTATGTTTCTGTGTTTAAGTATATATCTAATAAAGCTTACTGATTCTGGTTTGTTGCACCATTTAGCTTATGTTCCTGAGGATTTAGGTGCTATAGAAATGTTGAGCTCTTCCTCCTTGTTCCCTGCTGTACGGGTCAGGTAAAGTATTTTCGAGCCACTCTTTCTGTTCTTTCTTTCCATAATTTTCTATCGGCAGCCCCCTCTCACCATCTTTCATTCTTCCCGATCAGCTGTGGCCTTCCCCTTTTCCTGCGTCCTTGATGTTTTTCTACCTCAGCTCTCTTTGCTAGTTTGCCAGCCAATCTCATCCTGCTTCTCACCAGTCTTCCTGTTAGGCTGCATTGCATCCCAACCTCTTTCCTCAGGTCGTTCATCCTTCTTCTGTCCACTCTCTTTGTTCTTGTTATTCGACGAACCCAGTTGTTCTCACAAGCTTGCAGCTTCTGTTGTTGTTCTGTCTCCAGACCATACAGGTGCTATAGAAATGTTATTATTAAGTAAATAACCTGCTGCATCCTCGCCACCAGGACTTCTGAATACATCAGTGCCCCTGGCAGATAGACCTGTTGAATTGCTGACTTCAGTTGCTGTGTTAACTAATAATATAATAATAATCTCGCATAGATTTACATAACCTTAATTGGTAACTTAATTCAACTTAACTCATTGTTTCTGGTTGGAAGGCTAATGATGAACATTTCATGGACACTCTTTTGTTTGGGCATAGGCTTGTCTAGTTACTAGAAACATGTAGATCAAGACAGGAAGTGGGACGAAATAAAAAATGATTCAGCCTACATCCACACATGACATGGGATAAACTTACAAATTCCTGTGTCAAGGTTGATCTGTCAGGGGTAGTGTAACACTACTACCACCTCTGGCTTGTGAGGATGACGTGCTGTACCCTGGGGTTTATAAACACAGCCTAATGATATACACTCTGCTGTAGGTTTGTGTGGTTTCTACGATGGCGACAAAAGCAATGATCTGACTACGATATCTGGTGGACTATCGGGAGAAAGTGGAAAATTATTTCCAAACCAATTCTCAAGCAGCTGGAGGTAAACATTGCATGTGATCTAATATGTTATTGTTATTAAAGCGCATTTTCCTTGAAACGCTCCAAGTGCTTTACATGAGTAATTGGTTTGCTTAAAAATTGTATTTTGTAAGTAGATATATCAGATACATGTCAATGAATAAAATTGTAAAAACAGTTTGAAAAACTAATGTCTCATTGAAAACAAAGTTAAATGTCAGACCATTCCAACCCCAACATTGGGGTGGGAATGGTCTGAGAGCTGTTATATACCAGTTGTCACCTAGATGTGTTAGTACAGAGCAATAGACAGCGATGGAATTCAATTGACGGAATTATATGAATGAACAGCTCTTGTATATTAATTACAGAACAGCTTAATTCTTCCTGTAGATGCTGAATTGTTGATTGTTTGAATAGGTGAGTTAGAGAGTGGGTGTGGGTGCACTGTAAAACACCAGAGCCAGTGACATATCTAGGATCTCACGATGGGGGAGGCGGGGGGGGGCAAGTCTGGTCACCCATTAGTTTATCATGCTGTGATGCAACAGGTTACATAAAAAAATTAAAATGTTAAGCAAAGGGGGCATAATGGCTCTTCTAAATCACTGACAAGAACTAAGAATCACCTCTTTGATTTACCTTTCAAATAGGCACAGCGGCCAGGTTGAACAAGAAACTTTGTGCATGTTGTGAAATAACTAAATATAATGTTTCGACAGAGTTGACCAGAGTAAGACGTTGTACTACGGTGCCTGTCCCGATGCCATGGCCAACGGAGCGGTCTTCTGTGAGTGCCAGTTAGGCTCTAGTGGATGGTGTGCACCAAACCTTGACGGCTCTTCCTGTTCATCCAGTAGGCAAAAACGTGAGTTGGTCAATGCAAGCTGAATCAATGCAAGATTCTAATTTGGTAGATAACACATGTATTAATACAGGCATCTTACTGAAAATGTAATATTTTATTGAAAGGTAAAGAAATCCCTTGAATTCATCAACTTTTTGTTCTCAAATTATGCTATAAAGTGCGCTGCTCAAAAACATGACAACATCTGAAGATTTGGAGAGCAAATTATGAGCCATTTGAGAAGTTATTAGAATAGCAGCATGAAATATAGAATATCATAGGAAAAATAAGTTTGGTTTAATGTTCAAAATCAGTAAGCTAAGATATTTACCTTCTGATGTTATATATTTTGATGCAGTGATGGACATCACGCAGGACTTGATCAAGATTGCAAAGTCTCCCCGAGGTTGCCGAAACCCACTTGGACAAGACGAAGGCTTTAAGGCTGACCTCACTAAGACGTTTGTACGTATCACACAGATCCTCTCTCATACAACTGTTTACCTGAACGGAGCCAGCTAGACCACAATTCCCTAACCTAACATTTGGTCAAACATAATATGTTATTCTGCAAGATGTATACATTTGGACAACTTCACTTATTTGACAAAGTGTGCTTTGAACCGATACAATACAATTTGACTTTTTTACATCTATGTTTTATTGCCTGCGCAAGTTGTTTGTTATTGTCACATCTGGTGGTGTTTAGAGTGACGCTAACCTGCAATGGCCATCCAAAACTGGTCAAACTAAAGCCGCAGTGACTGCACACTGCACAACAAAGATCAGTGCCAGTCTTAGCTCAAAGACTTGCAGTGGACTCACCAACCTTACAGCCGACATGGAACTAGAAGGTTGTATCATGGATATACAGGTGAGACAGGGGTGTGGTAGGGGGTGTGTGGTAAGGGGTGTGGTTGGGGTGTGCATGGTAGGGGGTGTGGTGGGGTGTGCATGGTAGGGGGTGTGGTGGGGTGTGCATGGTAGGGGATATGGTGGGGTTGTGCATGATAGGGGTGTGCATGGTATGGATGTGGTGGGGGTGTGCATGGTAGGGTGTGTAGGGGATGTATTGTAGGGGTTGTACCTGAGTAATGTACTGGCGAGAGTGTGGCAGCGTATTGGTTAGGACCTGGCACCTCACGCTAGACAGAGGCATTAAACGTTGACTTGCTCTGTAAATATGAGTGCAAGACAGACTGGGATGGAAGTAACATTGGGACAACAGTGGAGCTGAGAATTGTGGAATGGATTACAGCCTAATAAAGTGTTACACAGTTACAGTGAATGCTGTTATTTTGGAAGGAACTGTCAATGTGGATTTCCCTCGGGTTTCATTTTGGTTATATCTGACAAAATCTTATATAATTATGACCAGTGTCTGTGTGGTAGAAACTCTGCCAGTGTGATGGCGTGTTAATGTGTGGTAGAAACTCTGCCAATGTCATGGCATGTCATTGTGTGGTAGAAACTCTACCAGTGTCATGACGTGTCACTGTCTGTTTGGTAGGAACTCCGCCAGGTTCATGATGCATCACTGTCTGTGTGATGGGAACTCTGCCAGTATCATGGCACGTCACTGTCTATGTGGTAGGAACTATGCCAGTGTCATGACACGTTACTGTCGGTATGGTGGGAACTCTGCCAGTATCATGGCACGTCACTGTCTATGTGGTAGGAACTATGCCAGTGTCATGACACGTCACTGTCTGTATGGTGGGAACTCTGCCAGTGTCATGATACGTCACTGTCTATGTGGTAGGAACTATGCCAGTATCATGGCACGTCACTGTCTCTGTGGTAGGAACTATGCCAGTGTCATGACACGTCACTGTCTGTGTGGTGGGAACTCTGCCAGTGTCATGACACGTCACTGTCTATGTGGTAGGAATTATGCCAGTGTCATGGCACGTCACTGTCTATGTGGTAGGAACTCTGCCAGTGTCATGGCACGTCACTGTCTATGTGGTAGGAACTATGCCAGTGTCATGACACGTCACTGTCTGTATGGTGGGAACTATGCCAGTGTCATGACACATCACTGTTTACAGGTGACAGGATTGATGGAATGGGCATCGACAGCAGTGGCGTCAGTCACACAGAAGTGTGCGACTCGCGCACTGCTGGACACGACCACCTGGAAGATAGGACCCGATGGCGAACCAGCCCCCGATCCAGAGGTTGACGGAAGTGTTTGTCCATCAATGTGTAGTGGACATGGCCAGTGTCAATCAAGTAAGTTGTCAGTGACCGATGCTGACCGATGTAGTGAAAACTTTCATCAATTGTGCTTTGACAGCTGCTGTAACAGATTGTTCATTATTCCCTATGACCGGTGGTGCCTCTGGTGGATAATTTGACAACGGTCGACAGAACAATTGTGTTTTGACAGCTGCTGTGACAGATTGTTCATTACTCCCTATGACCGGTGGTGCCTCTGGTGGATACTTTGACAACGGTCGGCAGAACAATTGTGTTTTGACAGCTGCTGTGACAGGTTGTTCATTACTCCCTATGACCAGTGGTGCCTCTGGTGGATACTTTGACAACGGTCGGCAGAACAATTGTGTTTTGACAGCTGCTGTGACAGGTTGTTCATTACTCCCTATGACCAGTGGTGCCTCTGGTGGGTACTTTGACAACTGTCGGCAGAACAATTGTGTTTTGACAGCTGCTGTGACAGGTTGTTCATTACTCCCTATGACCAGTGGTGCCTCTTGTGGATACTTTGACAATGGTCGGCAGAACAATTGTGTTTTGACAGCTGCTGTGACAGGTTGTTCATTACTCCCTATGACCAGTGGTGCCTCTGGTGGATACTTTGACAATGGTTGGCAGAACAATTGTGTTTTGACAGCTGCTGTGACAGGTTGTTCATTACTCCCTATGACCAGTGGTGCCTCTGGTGGATACTTTGACAACGGTCGGCAGAACAATTGTGTTTTGACAGCTGCTGTGACAGGTTGTTCATTACTCCCTATGACCAGTGGTGCCTCTGGTGGATACTTTGACAACTGTCGGCAGAACAATTGTGTTTTGACAGCTGCTGTAACAGGTTGTTCATTATTCCCTATGACCAGTGGTACCTCTGGTTGATACTTTGACAACGGTCGGCAGAACGATTTTTTTTGACAGCAGATTGTTCATTACTCCCTATGACCAGTGGTGCCTCTGGTGGATACTTTGACAATGGTCGGCAGAACAATTGTGTTTTGACAGCTGCTGTGACAGATTTCTCATTACTCCCCATGACCAGTGGTGCTTCTGGTGGATACTTTGACAACGGTCGACAGAACAATTGTGTTTTGACAGCTGCTGGGACAGATTGTTCATTATTCCCTATGACCAGTGGTGCCTCTGGTGGATACTTTGACAATGGTCGGCAGAACAATTGTGCTTTGACAGCTGCTGTGACAGATTGTTCATTATTCCCTATAACCAGTGGTGCCTCTGGTGGATACTTTGACAATGGTCAGCAGAACAATTGTGCTTTGACAGCTGCTGTGACAGATTGTTCATTATTCCCTATAACCAGTGGTGCCTCTGGTGGATACTTTGACAATGGTCAGCAGAACAATTGTGCTTTGACAGCTGCTGTGACAGATTGTTCATTATTCCCTATAACCAGTGGTGCCTCTGGTGGATACTTTGACAACGGTCAGCAAAACAATCTCTTATCCATGACAAAACCTGCTTGAGAGAGTCTGAAAAAAAAATTATCACGCCGATATAAAAGACAATACTACTTATTGATATTTATTAGAAAACGTGATGCTACCATCACAATGCGAGAAGTGTGTACTTCTAAGATGCCTTGCAATAGAATCATTCACTATTTCTTATTGATTTTATTGTGAATCAGTGTATACAACACATTTTTTTATATAATTGTTGGAAACTTGTGAGAAGTCACAGTGTGAAATACTTCAGTTTGCTTGGACCTTGGTTGCAGAGCTGTACATGTGGAATGCAGGGATCACTGGTGGAATCATTTCACATAACGGACGCGTAAAGAAGAACTGCGAAGGTGTGGAGGCGTGCAAGGCTCTCTGTAAGGCAGAGACAAAGTTTGAATGTCGCTCGATCGAGTACAACGCTCAAAAGAAGCAGTGCCAGTTGTCAGCAGGAACGAAAGCTTCGCTGAAACGTTTCTGGAGATCACACTTCAAAAAATGGGAATACTATGATTATGAACTCACTGGTGGTGAGTATATTGTTGTGGAGTCTAGACCCTTTATGCTACTAGGGCTGAGTTCGAGATACTGACTAACACCGACCAAACAAAGCCAACGTATGGCATGTGATGCATGTGTACAGGTCTGTCCAACTAACCTAAGCAGAATGAGAATTAGTCACTGGTTGTTCCACATGCAACATATACTTATTGGCATACAGCTTCTAATGTTCCTAAATGTAATATCAACAGCACTAGTATTGTTCACGATACTAGCACAAACAGAACAATAATTGTATATTATGAAACAAAAAGTATATAAGAAAATGACTGCAATATTGGAAAATGGTTTTCTTGTTTCCTATGACACTATGTCGGTTATCATATTGACCATTGGTCAAACAGAACTTCCACCACCTGCAAGCAGTGACAATGTTGCTTGGTCAGTGTGACATAATTCTGACCAAACCAAGTCAAACAGAATGTGTTTGGCTTATCCTGATCGTGACTAGAATGACCACTAGTCGATGTTGGTCAGTGTTGGTTGGTAAGTTGAACTCGGCCCAGGCAGTGGATATGTCGTGGAATCTAGACCTTGTATGCCACCAGGCAGTGAGTATGTTGTTGTGGAGTCTAGATTCTGTATGCCACTAGGCAGTGAGTTTGTTGTTGTGGAGTCTAGACCCTGTATGTCATGTCACTAGACAGTGAGTATGTTGGTGTAGAGTCTAGGCCTTGTGTGCCACTAGGCAGTGAGTATGTTGTTGTGGTGTCTAAATTTAACAAGATTGCCATCCCAAACAACAAGTTCTAGATGGCAAGTGGACAAGGAAGCCATTGGCTTATCGAGAGTCCAACATTTTTCTCATCTATGTGTAGCCCGCCCTTATCAGATATCTGTCAATTCTATTTTTAAACATATTCACACTACTAGCATTAACACATTCATTTGGCAGTTTGTTCCACTCATTTATCACCCTCTGTGAGAGAGAGAGAGTACTTTCTCATGTCAAACCTACACTGCTCCTTAACTAATGCTGCTTTGTGTCCTCTGGTTCTAAGTTTGAACATATTCCTATCAACATCCTCATAATCGTTCACTATTTTAAACACTTCTATTTGGTCTTAGTGTCCAGGTCTCTAGTGTTATCAAACCACATTGTAATAAGCGGCTTTCGTAACTAAGGTATCTCAGTTGTGGAATCATTTTAGTTGCTCTTCGTTGTATTCTTTCTAGCTTGTCTATGTCCTTTTTACAACATGGCCTCCATGCTTGAATACAATATTCCAAATGTGGTCTAACTATTGCTTTGTACAGGGATACAATTAGCTGTTTCTCCTTACACGTGAAAGTTCTCCTAATTAGCCCTAGAATTTGATTTCCTTTCGAAGCAGCAATCCCACATTGCTCTGAAACTTTCATGTCAGCACTAAATGTTACTCCTAAGTCCTTTTCTTGTGTGGTTCTACCTAGTACAGTATTCTCCATGTTGAGATATATTTATTAATTTATGTTTTACAAGGAATTCCATCATGTGGTCTCTAATTAATGTTTCGAGTAATTTACATACAACTGATGTTAAACTCACTGGTCTGTAATTTTCTGGCTTGTTCCTCGATCCCTTCTTAAATAGCGGCGTAATGTTTGCTTCTTTCCATTCTGAAGGAGCTATTCCTTCTTCTAGTGACAAGTTAAACAATTTTGCAAGTGGTGTACTAATTTGCTCAACAATTTCCTTAAGCAGTTTTGGTGGTATCTGGTCAACCCCATGTGATTTATTATTTTTCATCTTCTTTATTTTCTTTGCTATAATTTCAGGAGTTACAACTAACTGCCCTACATTTTCTGATTTATTGCCCTCAAATTTAGTAAATGGAACTGGAAGTGAGCTGCTATCTTCTGTGGTAAAAACTGAGCTGAAATACTCATTCAGAACCTCTGTCATTTGAAACCTGTCTGAAATTATATTTCCACTGTTGTTTTCCAGTGGTCCGACCTTATCTCAAACTTTCTGTTTACTCCTTACATAAGCATAGAAACTCTTGCTGTCATTTTTAATATCACCTGCCAATTTGTTTTCAAAGGTTCTTTTAGATTTTCTAATTTCAGTTGTAGCTAGGTTAAGTGCCTCTTTGTAATTTGCATAGTCTTCATCCTTTTTGGTACGCCTATAAACCCTCCACATAGTTTGCTTAAACATTATTTTTCTAATAGCTTCTTTTGACAAGAGTTTCTTTCTAGACCGTTTTCCTTGTTTTTGGAAGGGAACAAATTTATCGATGATACTCTCAATTTCACATTTTAGAATATTTCAACATTCATCAGCATGTTATTCTAATCTAGATTTGCTAAGCATTTTCTCATATCTTATAAATGTTACCTTTGTGGAAGTTTCTCCTATACGTTTTTTATTTTTACTTTTTGATTTTACATTGATGTCAAAATGTATTTGATTGGGGTCACTGTTACCCAATGGTTCATGTATTTTTTCATTGTCCACTAATTGTTTTTGCGATGACAAAACTATATCTAATACGTTATCTCCCCTGGTTGGTTCTAGCATTAGCTGAGTAAGGAAGCTCTCCTGAATTAAAATAGAAATTGTTGGTCCTCACCCCCTGTACTCTCTAGAGATTTTCATTGTATGTGTCCATGGTTAAAATCTCCCATTATGATACATTCCCCTTTTCTAACTTCCTTTATAACACTTTGTATTTTTGTGTTATCCTCTTTGTTTATGTTTGGACTTCGGTAAACTAATCCAATAGTTAATTTTGAATTTCCTGAAACTATTTTGCACCCAACAGCTTCATACAAGTCCACAAATCCAACTTCCTCTTCCCTACATAGCTTCTGGGCTAGAATGTTAATTGCTATTCCCCAACAATTTCGATATATGTGACCCCTCCTTCCTATTACTGGTAAAATCCCTGAAAGGATTACCTGCTCAACCCGCGTCTGCTTTAGTGTTATGACCAACTGCCTGTATTTCCTAACTGTGGCAGATGTACCCTCCCTCTCTACGTTATTTGTCCCTACATGTGCTAAAACAGATCCACCCTTACCCGAACCCACAATGTTTTCTACCCTCTCAGTTATCGCTTCTATTTTGGCCCCAGGCAAGCAAACTGCCACATCATCTCCCTTGTTTAAGACTTTGTCGGTCTTCCTAACTATTGAGTCCCCACAAACACCCTCACTCTCTTTCTCACCCCCTCTATCACTGCCTCAGAATAGCTCTTCCGATGGATCCCTTCCATCACATTCTGTCCTGCAGCCTTGTCACTTGGCAGACTGTTATCAGGCTCTCTCTCACCCATCAACCGTCACCTTTCTCTCCCGTCTCCTGGCTAACTTGCGCTTCCGTCGCCTTCCCTGCTGACACCTTCCCTCCCGTCTCCCTCACTCCCATCACCTTAACTATCATTTCCTTCCCCCATCTCCTTCGCTACTGTCTCCCCCACTCCCCTCTCCTTCAATCCATTTGTCTTCCCTCCCATTTCTTTCCTTCCCGTCTCCTTTCGTCCTGTCCCCCTACGTCCCGTCTCCTTATGTCATGTCTCCCTATGACCTGTCACCTTACCTCCTCTTAGCCTCCTCCCAGGCTGAGGTGAGCTCTCACTAGCATCTCTCTTGTCGTCTTCCCTCACTTTATCATCTACTGTCCCCCCACTGGAACCACTGACACAACCCGCCTATTCCCTTCCCACCATTGCCGCAATGACCAGCCTCAGCTGTTCCAACTCCACCTCAAGTTCCTTCATCTTCGTACACCCCCTACACTCAAAACTAAAACTATCCACCTGAACCTCAGCCCAGGATTTCTCACACCCGGACTTGACAAAATCCACCCAGTTGCTGCAGACCCTGTATGTCACTAGACAGTGAGTATGTTGTTGTGGAGTCTAGGCCTTGTATGCCACCAGGTAGTGAGTATGTTGTTGTGTAGTCTAGACCCTGTATGTCACTAGGCAATGAGTAGGTTGTTGTGGAGTCTAGACCCTGTATGTCACTAGGCAGTGAGTATGTTGTTGTGGAGTCTAGACCTTGTATATCACTAGGCAGTATGTTGTTATGGAATCTAGACTCTGTATGTCTCTAGGCAGTGAGTATGTTGTTGTGGAGTCTAGACTCTGTATGTCACTAGGCAAATGTTGTTGTGGAGTCTAGACCCTGTATGTCACTAGGCAAATGTTGTTGTGGAGTCTAGACCCTGTATGTCACTAGGCAGTGAGTATGTTGTTGTGGAGTCTAGACCCTGTATGTCACTAGGCAGTATGTTGTTATGGAATCTAGACCCTGTATGTCACTAGACAGTGGGTATGTTGTTGTGGAGTCTAGGCCTTGTATATCACTAGGCAATGTGTTATTGTGGAGTCTAGGCCCTGTATATCACTAGACAGTGAGTATGTTGTGGAGTGAGTTGAGTTAAAAATACCTTGTAAGATATTGAAATAACAATGAATGGCAAATGTATTGTTTTGGAAAGTATACTATTTTACTGATGATTTTTTGGAGCCATTAATAATTCTGTGCATTTGTACTGATCAGTCTTCCTTCTGTTTTGAATTGCTGTTCTGAGTGCAATAAGTAGATATTGTACTACTGTTATAGATGTAGCTAACTACAAACACTCAATGCTCACCCACTGACATTTATATCATGTAAAATTATAAAATTGGTGTAATTATTTCAGAATTGCATAACATTTCCTGTTGATCTCACACAGGTATTTGCAAGTGTGACTCAGGATTTTTCGGAGCCGACTGCTCTGGTAACAAGACTGAGCCAGCTCAAGTTGATGTGCCTAGCGAACCGTTGACCTGTGACCCTGCTAGCGGCTCTACCGCATGCAGCACTGTCCGCATCAGTGGAACATTCGTTGACGACCCAACATTGCAGTGTAGATTCAAAAAAATGAAGGTAGGTTATAATGAATGCTTAAGCACTATCAATATTTCCTTTACCTGGCATATTACATTGCTTTCATATGTTTTAAGTGAAAAAAGTATGGTTTTGGGCCTATGCACCTGTAAGAGTTAACGAAACATAATCGTTTGTAATTACAATTAAGAATATCACGCCAGTTTACATGGAGGTGAATTGGGCACACCTTGTTGAACACACAGCATCTTTATCACAGTATCACAATGTAGTGGCATCGCTAGTTTATCTCAGTATCACAATGTAGTGGCATCACTGGTTTATCTCAGTATCACAATGTAGTGGTGTCACTGATTTATCTCAGTATCACAATGTAGTGGCATCGCTAGTTTATCTCAGTATCACAATGTAGTGGCATCGCTGGTTTATCTCAGTATCACAATGTAGTGGTGTCACTGATTTATCTCAGTATCACAATGTAGTGTCGTCACTGATTTATCTCAGTATCACAATGTAGTGGTGTCACTGATTTATCTCAGTATCACAATGTAGTGGTGTCACTGGTTTATCTCAGTATCACAATGTAGTGTCGTCACTGATTTATCTCAGTATCACAATGTAGTGGCATCGCTGGTTTATCTCACTGTCACAATGTAGTGGTGTCACCGATTAATCTCACTATCACAATGTAGTGGTGTCACTGGTTTATCTCAGTATCACAATGTAGTGTCGTCACCGATTTATCTCGGTATCACAATGTAGTGGTGTCACTGATTTATCTCAGTATCACAATGTAGTGTCGTCACTGATTTATCTCAGTATCACAATGTAGTGGCATCGCTGGTTTATCTCAGTATCACAATGTAGTGTCGTCACTGATTTATCTCAGTATCACAATGTAGTGGTGTCACTGATTTATCTCAGTATCACAATGTAATGGCATCACTGGTTTATCTCACTATCACAATGTAGTGGTGTCACTGATTAATCTCACTATCACAATGTAGTGGTGTCACTGGTTTATCTCAGTATCACAATGTAGTGGTGTCACTGATTTATCTCAGTATCACAATGTAGTGGTGTCACTGATTTATCTCAATATCACAATGTAGTGGCATCGCTGGTTTATCTCAGTATCACAATGTAGTGGTGTCACTGATTTATCTCAGTATCACAATGTAGTGGTGTCACTGGTTTATCTCGGTATCACAATGTAGTGGTGTCACTGATTTATCTCAGTATCACAATGTAGTGGTGTCACTGATTTATCTCAATATCACAATGTAGTGGCATCGCTGGTTTATCTCAGTATCACAATGTAGTGGTGTCACTGATTTATCTCAGTATCACAATGTAGTGTAGTCACTGATTTATCTCGGTATCACAATGTAGTGGTGTCACTGATTTATCTCAGTATCACAATGTAGTGGCATCGCTGGTTTATCTCAGTATCACAATGTAGTGGTGTCACTGATTTATCTCAGTATCACAATGTAGTGGTGTCACTGGTTTATCTCGGTATCACAATGTAGTGGCATCGCTGGTTTATCTCACTATCACAATGTAGTGGTGTCACTGATTAATCTCACTATCACAATGTAGTGGCATCGCTGGTTTATCTCAGTATCACCATGTAGTGGTGTCACTGATTTATCTCAGTATCACAATGTAGTGGTGTCACTGGTTTATCTCAGTATCACAATGTAGTGGTGTCACTGATTTATCTCAGTATCACAATGTAGTGGTGTCACTGATTTATCTCAGTATCACAATGTAGTGGTGTCACTGGTTTATGTTGTGCACATTCAATGTTTCAGCTGAGCAACAATAACTTTGAGTCGACCACGATGGTGCTGTATGGGCCTGCAAAGGTCGTCACCCCCAATCTAGTGATCTGCACGCTGCCAGACCGCTTCACCACCTACAAGATCAGTCTGACATATGACACGCTCATACTTAGTGCTGAAGTCACGTACTTCGTTTACAACAGCCTTTGTTATGACTGTGATGTCACATCATTGAGATGTTCAGTCAAAGTAAGGCTTGTAATTAGACAGTAAAATTACATTGAAATAAAAAATTACTGATGGCAAATTTGATTAAAATTCTGAAAGTTATAATCTCTGTTGTGTTTTATTATAATATACTTTTAAAAAATTCATGTCATCAGTAATTTCTTGTCAAATGCATTTGTTTCAAGTACAATTACTGATTATTTCTTAACTCAATTACGAATAATGGAAAATTCAATCAATCAATTAGTCTATAATTATTTATTTCCACCAACACATAATTATACAAATAATATACATTACATATATGTGTACGTAATACTATGTACGTACGTACATACTATATACATATACTATGATAGTATATTCTGTAATTAATTTGTAATGCATGTCTGCTAATATTCATGTTAGAAATGGACTCAAATGAAGTTAAAAACTTGAAGACAGTTCAGCATTTTGTGAATTCTGGCATTATAATGATGCAGAATAACTTCTAAAGATGACACCATTGTAACTCGTATTACAAGATTATTATTGATTGATCAGTAATAAGACTAAAATGTCAAGAAAATAAGTTTATTGAACATAAGTGGAGCAAGGTATTTAACATTTAAATCATGTAATAATTCAAGGTTGTATTTGTGCAGATCTTTTGTACGTTATTGCACTCAAATATAACCCATTAAACTTACTCCAGATATTTGTACGTTATTGCACTCAAATATAACCCATTAAACTTACTCCAGATATTTGAACACTAACTGCTGGTTTCAGAGTGGTGTTTGTATAATTGCTGCCAAATGCTACACTCCGAATCAACGTAACCCTTCAAATGAGGATGAGGCATGTATTCCAAGCAAGTCTACATCCAACTGGAGTGCTTCAGGTAATGTCCTGCACATGTCACATCATCTCAAATTAAAATGTTACTTGCATACAACAGTAACTGCTAATTTCATACCACAATGTTAAATATAATAGGATTCATGAAGAACTTAATTGTAACGCTTAGGATAAAATTACAAATTGTGTAATATCTCATGGGCTTACAACATCTGTATATATACTAGCAATGCTAATACGTTTAAAAACAAAATTGACAAATATTTCAGAAGGACGGGTTACACATAGATGAAAAATTGTTGGACTGGCTTATGCAAGATCCTGTTTCTAGGAGCCGCAGGAGTCGGAGCAATCGACGGAGTGGAAGTAGATCTCTCCCAATTTACTGGGAAGTCTCTGAAGACTGCAAAGTTTGAAATGACCCTGGCTGGTGGCGCCAAGGTGAAGCGATTCAGCTTTGGCGCGGTGGCGAAATTCAGTGGCGCGGGACAATTCCTTGAAATCGTCCCCAGAGGAGATGGCTGCCTGAGTAACATTGAAAAATGCGCCAAAGGTCTGACGGCAAGCTTCCACGTCATGATTCGATCTTTGAAGGAAGGTGCCTGCTTGATGAGCTCTGGTGGCCATAACGCACGCTCCTTCGGCTGGGCAATTATGTACAGATTTGGTGCCCTCCAGGTTGGTGTCTCTCCCCTGCTTCTGATAACCCTCTTTATCCCCAACCCTTTCTTCCTAACTTTGGGCGTGATATTGGAGTATTTACGTATACATCTTCTCCCCATTGATTGCACATGTATAACTTATACACTGGTGTAGTTGTTTTATTACATCATAATAATAATAATAATAAAAGTACTTATATAGCGCCTGATCAATTGAGATTGCTCACAGGCGCTTTACAGGCATAGTACTATTTTACAGGCCATAAAATTGCTAAGAGAATAATTATACTGAGAATAGTCTACACAAATGCTAAACAATGCTAACAAAATAACCATGTTAAAATATTCTATATAACACTGCTTTAAATATAGTTTGTACTACAAGTAAAAGTAAAAAATTGTTATGAAACTGCCAACAAATTAAATATACTAATATATTATAAAAACTACTTCATTTATACAAGTAAATATATATTCATTTATACAAGTAAGACTCAGAATATAAACATAAAAATGTTAAATACAATTATAAAAAAACCTCTTAAGAACTATACTTTAAATAAGTTCAGTAATACAAGTGAAAATAATAAAAAATAAATATGCAGTATCTAATGAATGCACATAAAATGTCCTCGTTGGCAAGTTATACAAAGTTTGTTTAAAAAGGTGAGTTTTTAAAAGTGTCTTAAACACTTGTAATGATTTCGCTGTCCTCAGAGAAGGTGTTAAATTGTTCCATAGAACGGCTGAGCAAACAGCGAAACAGCGATCACCATATGTGACAGTCAGTGAAGCGGGTACAAATAAAAGCGCTGGCAGTGAAGCAGATCGTAGAGTTCCGTTAATGGGGCAGTAGCTAATTAACATCATGTTCACCCCATCACCAGCAGGTGCTGGGTTTGAGGTTTGTTGTGGTCGTGTGAATTGGGCACAAAGTATAACAATTTGGTCAGTTGTTTGTTATAATTAATATGAAATAGGGCAAAAACAACTCCTTGTTTGTCTGCAGTTCATCGTTCGGACAAAGAAACTCGAATGGGCAGTTTCTGTGCGTCGGGTGAGATTCAGTCGTTTGCTCCATTTCTCCTTCTCGTGGCAAGCTTCCATGGGGCTGAACATCTTCATGAATGGCCGGCGAGTAGCGAGAACGAGACGATTCAGTCACAGAGTGATCGCTGCTGGCGACCTCAAGAGGGAGTCGCCCAATATCTTTGTAGGAAATGCACCATCTGTCCAAGCATCAGGTGATATCAATGTCGGCAAGGTGTCATTCCTTTTTGCCACAAAGACTGCGATCGATGCTGAACTTGTGAAGCTTGGCAAACTTGCTGAAGGTATTGCTAGTTTTGTTTCTACTGTTCAACTCTACCTATGGTAGACAATAGTTATGTTTACAATTACATCTCACTCCTTCATTCATTTAGTCACGCATGAATAGTTCAAGTAATATGTGCAGTCTGTTTAATAAAAGAGTGCATACTTCTGTTAAAATCATAAAAATTATAGACTTTGATTGTTTGAATGGGTAACTTGATTGTTTGATTGGGTAACTTGATTGTTTGATTGGGTAACTTGATTGGTTGATTGGGTAACTTGATTGTTTGATTGGGTAACTTGATTGTTTGATTGGATAACTTGATTGTTTGATTGGGTAACTTGATTGTTTGATTGGGTAACTTGATTGTTTGATTGGGTAACTTGATTGTTTGATTGGATAACTTGATTGTTTGATTGGGTAACTTGATTGTTTGATTGGGTAACTTGATTGTTTGATTGGGTAACTTGATTGTTTGATTGGGTAACTTGATTGTTTGATTGGATAACTTGATTGTTTGATTGGGTAACTTGATTGTTTGATTGGGTAACTTGATTGTTTGATTGGATAACTTGCAAAACAAGTTTTGATGATTTTTGACCACACCCAATAAAAAATGTATTTCTCTGTCCAATAATTTCATAGAAACTTTACACACGAGCTAACATATTGTAGTCGACACCAGATATGTTCATTTTATGTCAAATTAGTTCGAGATGAGCAGACAAATAGAACTGAGGCGGAACCTTTAATGATGGTGTGAAAGGCAATTTTTGGAGAGAGGACAGTAGTATTTTTACACGTGAGAGAAGTGAATTATATCTATCTGTTGTCATGAGAGAAAAGTTTCCTCAGTATCTGTACTAATGTAGTGTGATGAATACAATATCTAATGTACTGTTGACACCTTCCCTTGGTTTAGGACCCCAGCCTTCTTGCCCTGCTGATACTGTCTTACACAATGGCGTGTGCTACTTTGTCTCGACGGAGAAGGCCACGTTCGACAATGCAGTGTTACGGTGTGCTGCCAGAGGGGGTAGTTTGTTGTCACTGATTGGCAACAGCCAGTCGACCTTCGTCGAAACACTCCTGCAAGAATCGTTCCGTCTGACACAGGCCAAATACTGGTTAATTGGTAAGGGGTGCTCTCAAAAGTATTTACAATATAAAAATAATAGTGTTACTGAGAGTTCTGATAGCGCAACTCTCAAATAAATGCACATGCCGTAATAGAAGAAATTCTCCACTTTCATAAACAAATTAATATATTCTGTGAACAATTAGTGAACAAAATCAGCACAAGTTGAATAGATTTACAATATAGATGTAATGATGGTGTGTAGAAGATCTTAAGTAATATTAATTCAGCAAACGTTTCCTTAATGTTATTTTCACGATGCACTAATTTTAAAATAAAACAAATTTACAAACCATATTAGATTTAAATTATTCAGGGGAGTCTTATTGATGTACAACCTCACTATATTAAATGTATGTCTTCATTACAGAGCTGGTTCAGTTTTATATGATTTAAGCTACAACCAACATATACAGTAAATAAATTAACATTATTACTACTACTGTAGAGGGGTACATTAATTATTTACATCTAGGAAGTATTGACAAACCACTAAGTTCTAATCATTATAACATTACCTGCCTCTATTTTCCACCATGCAGGTAGCCCATACTTAACGTATACAAAACTATGTGCATTTGAATTTGGTATAACAGTCGAACTTGGAAAGGTTAGACACCAATAAAGAAGTATCGTGAACAATGTCTATGAAACCCATCCTACAGACTACTAGGTGATGATAATTTCCTGAAATAAACGAAGGTTAACTTCCAGGTTTGAAGAGCGCTGGTGAATTCACGTCCTGGGTAGATGGCCATCCTCTCTCTCACACTGCTTGGGTAACAGGTGAACCTGCACCACACTCGGCAGAGCGGTGTGTCTCCATCTCTCGTGACAACGGCTTCAAATGGGTCACTGGAGTATGTGATTTTGCTCAGTCATTTGTGTGCACCGAGCCAGGTATGATGCATTTAAAATTACGTAAATGTTGTTGAATCTCTTTCATGTGTTTATTGTATGTCTACCACCAATTGGCTATGATATAAATAAAATCTGTTGGATGAAGAGAAGTTATGTTAATGTTTGTATGTATGTGTATGCATGTATATAACATATACAGTCCTTTATATAAAGCAGTTTTTATGTAATAAATCTACACAAGATGACAAATTTACATGTATATGCATCATAGCTCTATTAGTGACAATATCATGGCTAAAAGAAAAAAAAAAATATATATATATATATATATATATATATATATATATATATAATTTCTGCATTAGACTTCCATACCTTAACATAAATACTTGCATAATTATAAGTTGATATCTATGTTGTGAATTTGTGTGTTCTAATGTTTGCTGTCCGTTTTTTTCAGCATCTTGTCCTAACAGTAAGTACTATTTTGATATAGCATATATCACATAAAGAATAATTTTAAATTGTCAAAGGAGTTGTTGAGTTCATTCTGAAATTTACTCAAGTCTCAAGTAGTTATACTTCAAACAGCCCAATCTTGAGCTAATGCAGGAGTTTGGACCAACGGCTTTTAGTGTCTCTTCCGAAAGATACGGGCAAAGTGGGATATCACATAAAGAATAATTTTAAATTGTCAAAGGAGTTGTGGAGTTCATTCTGAAATTTTCTTACCCACCTTATAATGCTGCATTTGATCAGAAGAATGGTATACGTGTTGTCTGCAATGAAATAAGTGATAAAAGTCACTGTAAAAGGGCATATGGCATAGTTTAAATTAGTAGATAATAACAATAATGTGGATGGTCAACTAACCTGGACTCATATATCAGAAGAAAAACAACAATATCAATGATTTAAAATGGTGCAACACCATCTTAAGGTAGCTGGGGCGGCTAACATGACTGTTGATTTTTTTCCTCATAACATGCTAGGAAATGTTGCCCTGCCACATGTTTGTCAGATGGCTGGCGTAACCTGATATTTAAGCAACAACATGTTACAAATACAGATTCAAGGGCCAATGTGTCGGGCTGTTATGTTGTGGCAGTCATTTTAAGCATGATATTGATATTTCTGTTATCACTAACAACCAGGAAATGTTACCTAATTAATTTTTTTATAAAACCTTCAACACTTGCGACGTTGAAATGCAGCATTTGAAATGAACGTATCCGTGAGCAAAGTCACACGGTATCATGGAACAAATGGTAGAAGAGTTGTCTAAAAATGTTGTGACACTTTTAGCTGTCTTTCAATATTCTGCTAAAATCTTCCTGGTCCTGCAGCTACTGTATTTTGTTCATGTTAACCAAAATAGCTTGTGTGATCATCAGTGCCACTGTCATATATATACATATATATATATATATATATATATATATATATATATATATGTGTGTGTGTGTGTGTGTGTGTGTATGTGTGTCATTATTTGTTTTGGTTTTTCTCAAAATTATAAAATGGCATTTTGTTGGTATTTTTTTAATATTTACAAAAATGTTTTTAAGATCATGAAACATCACCAAATAAATGAAAAACTGTTCAGTTTTATTAATCGGAAGTATTATTTAATATTTCAGCTACAACTTGTGCAGAAATGTTTGTTTATATTAAAAACTTCTACTGAAACTACTGAATTCAAAACAAACATACAACAGCCACGCCAGCTACCTTAATGTAATAGCTCTCAACTATTCCTACCTAATTACTTGCTCACTCACTCACTCACTCACTCACTCACTCACCCACCCACTCACTCACTCACTCACTCACTCATTCCATTCTTTTCTCATTGAATGGAGCATAATTAAGGCACATTAAATCTTCCCCAGCTAACATAGTTTTGAGTTTATTCCAGCTCTTTCCACAATTAAAGCTGCACAAAAAAATAAATGAATAATTAATCAAATGTAGTTTTGTAAGGTAATGAATATTTGAAAATTATGATGACAACAAACATTTAAATAAAAAAAAAATTTACATTTAAGCTTCACAGTCATTAAAGAATGCTCACTTTTCGCAGCACAGTTCAGTTAGTGTCTGTCACATCATAACATTACACCTTCAATAGTTCACTATCTTTTCACCAGGTGTTGGCACGGCAGACCCGGCAGGCAAGGCCAAGAAGCAGGAGACGAAGCCAAAGACGCTGACTGTGGCGATGGGCCACTCCCTTCCATCGGATGCCGTCATTCACACCATCAAAGCTCTCATACTTCGCCCATCGGGTCATGTGACTTTCCAGTTGCTCCGACCCACAGGATTCCCATCCATGTGCGGATTTGAGGTCGTGGCTGAGTGGGAGTCTCCGGAACTGACAAAGAATGGGTGGCAATCAGTAAGTGGTGCCGTGATAGTAACACAGGTCATTTACTCCTTGTATCACTTTCAAATCACATCTGTTTTATGTAAATAATCAGTGCTGTTGCCAAAGATATTATTTTGTAACTTTTGCATATATTTTAGATATTCTTTATGAATCATACCAAAATTATTCATGTTTCATAGAATTTTCTACATCTGCCATTTCATATGGCCATTCCTAGAATAGAAATTCTTAATTAGTTACCAGCTGATATAAGTTTTAGAATTATTACTGTTGGCTTTACTATTACAGGAATGACATATATTATTATTTTTATATACTTGTCTTTATCGACACACTCTTATCCCATTCACCAGTTCAATGTGTCCGAGAACCAGTTCGTGGCAAAGGCAGGCGACTACATTGGTTGGTATGACGACGTGACTGGGGGTCAGGGTGCCATTGGTTACGCCAATTCCCATTTCGACCAGGCCTGCGTTCTGAGTGGGCTTCAGGGAAAAATTGCGATTGGAATGAAAGTCAGTACAGTGGTGTCACACGGAAGACGCACACGTGTGACGAAGAACAGACAATACTCTATTGAGATCTGTTATGGTAAGTTATAGCAATTTAACACAGTTGCTACTGAAACTTCAACATTATTGGCAGTCTGTTATCCATTTTAATAACGCTTTAATAATGACATTATTTATGTTGTTTTTTATTTTAATTTCAATATTTTTTCCTCTTTATTTATATATACATATTCTTTTTGATCTGATGTTTTATTTCTATTCATATTTTTGTGCGTTACTTACAGTTTTATCATTAATGAAATATGTACTATGGTTTGAGCTTCTTATGGATATTGCACTCTAAGAATTATAAATTGGTATTATTACGACAAGTAGGCTTACAGCTTATCAAGTGTAAAACAAATTAAACTGTTTTAATGCAGCAGATAAGCTTTTCCAAATAGTGTTATTTCCCAAACCTGTGGTGCCGTCTGCCATCTTAGTCTAATAAATTTGATGGAACACCACATATAGCAGTAGAAATAAAACCAGCCTTTCCTCATCTGAAATTTCCTTTAAAACAACAAACTGAAAGTCGCAAAGAATCGAATCTGTGGACAGCCTCAAAATTAACTGCCATGGCAACCATCTGAACATTATTTTTGAATATTATGAAAATATTGAATATCCAAGGAACTATTGGTGATATCAACTCAATTTAAGTGTACATTTGTGGGTAGTTAGTGTAGTATTTGCGAAACATTGAGTATCTAGCCACCGGGAAATACCTATTCTTTTCAATTAAGAATTTAACCAATACCAATGCAGGCGCTGGTGCTGAATGTTTCAACATTTTTACTTATAATGGTACATTAATTATTTATTATAGCAGTACAACTATGAATGATTACAACGTGTATCTAAAACTATTGTTTTCCACCAGATGTTAAGCCAGGAGCAAAACCGGCGGAAGAAATTGACTTCATTGAAATAGAGAAACCAGAAGTAGAAATTATCACTGGTGCTGTCTCATGGAATAACTTGACGAATGGAGCTGTCGAAGCCGCATTGTTCTCAGCAAAGGTTCCAACAACTGCAAAGGTTGTGAACGGACTCACAGGCAAAGCTTTGGAGCTGGCCGACGCAAGTGATGCAGGGGCAGACCCAAAAGCCATTGAGATAGTACCGAAAGACGACGGCTGTCTCGGTGACATTGCAAAATGTGGCACAGATGGCATTACCCTCAACTTCCGCGTGAAGCTGAAGGCACTCTTAGAAAACTCAGTCATCTTCTCGACTGGTGGAGAACAGGAGAGTGGGTATGGCATGGCGCTGTTCTATGCATTCGGGCGATTCCAATTCGTAGTACGTACTCGCACTGCTGTGTGGCGCTGCTACTTCAACACGTTCCGGCTGGGGCGCTGGGTGCAGTTGAGCGTTTCCTGGCAGGAGAATTATGGCGTTATTGTCTATGTCAACCGACGGTCTGTTGCTAGAAGTATTGTCTCCATCCCAAGAATGCAACCAATGACTGGCAAGATACCAAGGACAAGTCTGTTTATTGGGTGTGCAGCATTAAAGAGCTCAATATTCAAGTATACACCAATGGTCATCGAAGACTTCCAGTTCTTCTTTGACACACCGCAGACCCTTGTTCGACGTGGACTCATTCAGCTAGGTAAATATATGCAGTATGTATGTCTGTGCATATGTGTTTGCATGTATAAACCAGGAGTCTCCTATAGGTGCCTGGTGTAGTCCACAGATTTCCAGCAAAACTGGTTCTGCATCTATCATGACACGCCTGCATTTACACAGTTAATTTACGGACAGTTAGGATTTAGGTACTGGAGTTATGTTTGTCACAGCATTGGGCTTTTAAGATAGTATTCGCTGTCCCAATCATATGTGTGCATGGCTGCATGTGTTTGTGGGTGCGTGTGTGCATAATGGTGTCCCTATGATGACACATATCTATCCTGGAAGTGTCTTAGGCCCTGTGACAAACAATGAGGTGCATTAAATAAATAAATTAATTTAAACTAACAGGTTTGATGTTGCACATTTGTTATTCTTCTTCTAGAAAGGAAAATCGCCAGCGTCTCAACAAGGCAACTGTCGTTTGCGGATCTTGAGGGTGACACCCTCATGACACCCTCCTTCAGTGCCAATATATCTGGATCGTTTGAACTGACACAAGGCGTAGTCGATCAGGCAATCAGCTTCCGTGGATCTGGGGCATTTGCAACAATCATCCCTGCTCCAGGTTCAGGTCTGCTGAATCTAAGCCACGTTGCAGAATCCGGAATAACTATCCGGATCCGGATGAAATTCACATCGTTTGTGGAGAACAGCTACTACATGACAACTGGTGCAGATTCACCAACGGGCCAGGGCTTTGCATTCTTCTACCGGTTCAGGCAGATGTTTGTGGTATTCTCAACCACAACAGAATTATGGTTCGTGTCGTTCCATGCGTCTGACATGTTGGTGTTTGGAACCTGGTACAAGTTTGAGTTTTCCTGGTCTGCGATGTCTGGGCTCAGTCTCTATATAAACAACCAATTTGTTGTTGAGTCGAATGTCGCCATGACGCGCAGTGTTGTTGTGCATCAGAATGTGGAACACGTGTATCTGGCGACCCGGAGCAAGTCAGCGAAGACGACGACAGTGGTTGAGGTGGAGGAGTTTGCAACGTTCACAGCAACAAGAACGTTCCTTGTTGAAAAAGGAGCATTTAAGCTCGGTGGGTTTTTTCTCTACTACAGTGAAAATAAATCAGTATGGTTTATTGCTGTTGTATCTGTAACTTTTGTTACATGCACAGTTACTGTCATATGTTGGCTACAGTTGGTTTTGTAATTATAATCTTAAACCCTAATTAATTAATGTATAACTATAAGCTATAATTGTAATCATACATTTAATTAGTGTATAAGCTGTACTTTCAAACATAGTCACCAATGTAATAATAACACTCCGTTTTCAAAAACATTGGTCAAAAACATATTTTGGGACAATGTAACACAAATTGTAGTTAAGATTTTCAAAGGTTATAAATGTAATAATCAAGATTACAAAAATAAAATCTAACCTTCTTTTTAGCATGATGTCACATGTCTGCTGCATCAGTGAGAAATTGTAATTATTTTCTGTGCAGTTGGATATAATGATTGGGAAAATAAATGAACAGTTAATTATAATTTCCTACAGAACATAACTTCAATAAGTATGTATATTTCCTAAAATGGTTTCATGACATTTGTGTTTTAGAGAACTCTACTTGGCCAAGTCCTCCAGTGCAACCAAACTACACCCTACCAACGGTCGAGACAAAAGACATCGTGAAGCTCCCTATCAATTGGATTTCAATTAACAACGGCAAACTCGGATCTCCGGATTTCAAACTGACAACAGAAGGCGATGTCAAAATTGGCGCTTCCGGTGCCACATTCAGTGGTATATCTACAGGATGCACTGTTGTTCCAGAGAAACCTGGATGTTTCCGCAACATGGCGGCATGTGCCAGTAATGGGTTCTCGTATTCATTAAAGCTCAAGTTTACCAGCTACAAGGAAAACATGTTCTTCATGTCTAGTGGAGCGGAAGTTTCTGACAGATGCGGAATCGCTTTCTTCTACCGCTATGGGAGATTCCGTTACATAGTCTCGACAAGCACAATGGTGTGGTACGCCAGGTCTAGAGTGGCACCACCCGATACACTCACAGATATGGTGATCTCGTGGCACAAACGCACTGGCATCATGGTACATATGAATGGCAAGAGAGTGGCACGGGCATGGCGAGGTGTGTCTCGCCCTGCGGTCACATGTGCGAGCAAGAGCTCGTTGTACTTTGGTCATTCGTCAAGCATGACATCGATGCAGTACGCTGGCATATTCACCATCAAGTACTTTGTCTTCTACGATGTGTCATGGGAGATACTTGGCAACAGGACAGGTGAGCTAACATTCTCATGTTCTTCAGTCTCCACTTACTGCATGGCCATATTTATCATCATAAAGTTGCATTCAGAAATCTATTTCTTATAAGGTGCATTAACCTAAGATTTCAGTGTTAAGTTCAAAATGGAAGTACCATCAGAATATGTGTAAAATAATTATTATAATTATAGATAGATTCACATGTTCTAAATTATCAATTCAATCAATTATCAATGAGGATAACATAAATAAAAGTATGATAAATGTTATGTGCATATGTATACATCAGTTTTGTTATACTTGCTGCCATGCCTTATGTCACTTTTGTGTCTGCTCTGAAATGATTCTTGCTTCTTTTTTAGATATAACCCCAGTCACCACAACCACAGCTGCCCCTACTGAGGGTAAGTATGGAGCTCATGTACCTACCCAAGACTAGGGTTAAATAGGGCATAACTAACAACAAATATTTTTCTCAGGCTTTCTCTCTTGATTCTCTCTTGTTTGGGATGACGTCTTGTACCAATAAATTTTATGCAAGTTTTTAGTTTGAGTATATTTTATTATGAAAGTGAAAAATGTATGAGTGTCATAATATTGGATCAACATCAGACTCTGACGCCGGTCTGACTATACAGATTTACAAAACTTTTTATTCATAATTTGGCTGCACGACATTACTACCACAAGTCAACCATTAACCTTTGTCTGGAAACAGTGTGTGTCTGGTGCCATGGCTTACCATTAACTTTTGTCTGGAAACAGTGTGTGTCTGGTGCCACGGCTTACCATTAACCTTTGTCTGGAAACAGTTTGTGTCTGGTGCTACGGCTTACCATTAACCTTTGTCTGGAAACAGTGTGTGTCTGGTGCCATGGCTTACCATTAACCTTTGTCTGGAATCAGTGTGTGTCTGGTGCCATGGCTTACCATTAACCTTTGTCTGGAAACAGTGTGTGTCTGGTGCCATGGCTTACCATTAACCTTTGTCTGGAAACTGTGTGTCTGGTGCCACGGCTTACCATTACCCTTCGTCTGGAAACAGTGTGTGTCTGGTGCCATGGCTTACCATTAACTTTTGTCTGGAAACAGTGTGTGTCTGGTGCCATGGCTTACATTCTCATATCTTGCTGTATGTTTATTAGCTTCTTGATATGTTTACTTAGGTGTGTCAGAAGCTGCCATGGTATCGACAACAGCACAACCTGACGTTCAAACAACAGGTAGGGAAATCATTTTTGTCATGAAAGTGTAACTAACTGTACCTGTACCAAGCAGGGTTGACTGAATTACTTTAATTTTGTACTTGAGAGTAAAAGTAAAAGTAATTTACCTAAAACCTACTTGAGTAAAAGTAAAACTACTTTGTAAAAAAGTACTTGAGTAAAAAGTAAAACTACTTTTCAAAAGTACTTGAAGTAAAAAGTAGAAGTAAAAGTACAACACTTAGAAATCATGAGTAATATTATATAAATTACACAACTTGCATCTGACAACTGTTTTGCAACCTGCCTATAACAATGTGCTCCCAGACAGCCTTAGCTGGTCAATCGGTCTTCCACCGTTGAACACGGTGCTCACTTGGATGCTTGGAAAATTACATTATCTTTAATGAGAGCTCACAACATCAAATAATTTCAGTTAAATACAGAACTTAATTAATGATGGGGCACAATCTGTCTTTTTATCGACCTGTTCCATTGGGGTATGGGAGGAGCTAGATTGTACAACAGGATATGTATACACAGGTGTGATTGTATCGGAGTAGGTAGAGGGTCAGTCCAGTACAAGTAGTAGCTTCTCAGGGAGACTGGTCAGAGGTAATACAACCTAGCACTGCCCATAGTAAAATTAACAAAGACATTTGATGCCTAGCTGATGAAGCCATCTGGCTTGTGAACCCCCACCTCATGTCTTAAAATGATTCCCATTGTATATGGCCATGGTTAAAATCACCCATTATAACACATTTCCCCTTGCTCACCTCCCTTATCGCCTTTTGTAATTTTACATCTTCCTCTTGTCCTATGTTAGGACTACGATAAACTACTCCTATTGTTAATGTTGAGTTCCTGGTAACTATGTTACACCAAACTGCTTCCTCACAATCTGCTTCACATTTCAGTGTTATATGCTTGGATAGATTCTTTAATATATAAAATTACTCCACCTCCCCTTAAATCAGATCAGAAATAATTAATGCAATAGAAGCAATATATCGTTTACTCCAAGAGTCGACAGCGAAAACTTATGTTGGAAATGTCACTAATATCGTGATCTGATAATATATACTAAAATTTAGTAAAATGATAATCAGTAATATTACATTTAAATATTTGGTAGCAGACTTGTCACCAAATGCAAATTCATTTGAATGCACATTTTGGATGGCCTGTTCATTCAAATGCAGTCGTTACATTTTCAGTGTATTTGATTGTGTGCCATAAACATTTACATGTTTCAATGCAATAGCTTAAACATGTATTTGAATGCAACCCCCAAACAATTCATATTTCAAATGCCCAATCAAATGCAGACATAATTGTTTGAATAATTATTCTGCACCTGATTTTCAGTTTTATATTATTGCTTATATCTAATAAGCCACATATTGTATTCTATTCAGTTGTTTGATTCTTAAATTCATTATTAATAAAATTGACATTTATGTTGTATAAATTGTAAATACAGTTTCAAAAGATGCTGTTTGTTAGACTTTGAAAAAGTGCTCTGTAGTTAGCAGAATCCTCAGCAGATTATAGATTAATTGTCTGACCTATGAATCCGCTTTCTAAGTAAGACCATGGTATATATAGTTGTATTACACTGTACAATGCTTATACTTTGCTAATATAATTATACTGCATACATGATGCATAACCAAACCATTTGCATATGAATGTGATCCTGAGAAATGTCATTTGCATTGACAAGCGTTTGATAACAAGCCTGTTTTATAATTGAATTATATTCACTGGCAGTCTTAAAGTTGTGTAGGACCTTCTTGTCACACAGTTGACAAATCAGACATTATTCATCAATAAACCAAAATTAATTAACTCTGAGCCAACAAATTAACATGCTAGCATGAATTACTTTCACCCAATCTGTACACATCAAACTAACACACCTCTGTTGTATATTATGTTGACATAGCATATGTGCCATATTTCATCTTTCTGTTTTGCCAAGATCGTTTCCTTTACATGCATCCAAAAAAATTAGGAATTTGAAGGGTAGAAAGAAAATATAAATGTGCACAAATATTTGGAAAACAATAGTTTAAAGAATATTTATTTAACATTTGTTTCTTCAGTAATAATTTTTTTCTCAATTGAAGAAAATGTTCTTATTCAATCATGTATCTGTAACCTGCTTAGAGAAAAATTCTAAATATTCTTGTTTCAATAAATATTTTCTTGAATAAGAAAAGTACTTTTGGCAGTGATCTTGTGCATACTCTCTTATATGTATCTGTGTGTTGATAGCTTTATTTTAAATGTTACACAAATTTTTTACACATGGTGCTAGATATTCCCAGACGTGTTTGTGAATTGATAGATGTATTTAAATTATTTTATGCAAAATGTTTTGTGTTACATGTATTTCGGTATTCATCGGTTTGTTTTCATAATTTGTAGGTATAAGCATACATATTTGTACTGTACATTGAGGTTTCTAAGAAATATTTATTGTTTATAAATTATATACAAATGTGTTGTTTTCTTGCTCAGCCGCAGCAGATCCTTGCCAACCCAATCCCTGCCAGAACAGTGGAACATGCAACAAGACAAGTAGTGGCTTCACCTGTGAATGCAAGCCTGATTTCAGTGGCACCACCTGCACAGACCCGGTCTCATGTCCACGTATGTCATCTCTATCAGTGTCTAAATCATCAATAAACTTCACTTTTCATACAGGTAAACCGCTATATTCATGGCTCGACCATTTAACATGCACACTAGTGGTGCGTTTGAAAACTTGAAGAATGTGTGTTGAAATTTCATTAAAATGACAAGATAAACTATTCCTGGATGCCGCCATTACAGGTAGCTAGCCATACTTTGTGGCTATCACATGGTATATCACGTGACTGTATGAATGAGACAACGGCTGAATACGGTGAACTATGCACCGGTGCATATTCCAGAAAGTAGAGCAACTATGCCCCGGTGCATATTCTGGATAAAAAGGATTAAGCAAGAGAAAAAATATTTCTATCAATATTTTCATACCCATTCAATGTCTTAAAAACTTCAGTTTGATCTCCTCTTAACCTCCTTGTCTGTAGGGTTGTTAAACCATATTTTTTTATGCGTTCTTCACAACTAAAGTCTTAGTTCTGAAATTTTAGTTGCTCTCCTCTGTATTCGTTCTAGTGTCTCTATATCCTTGCGATATGATCTCCAAACTTGTAGGCAGTATACTAAATGAGACCTAACTATTGCTTTATACAGATGTACAATTAGCTCTTTTGCGTAGCCATTTCTGCAGCTCTGGCCAGGACTATTTGTGACTTGAAATTGGTGGCATATGATGTTTACCAAAGAGTCTGGTCAGTTGTGATTGTTCCTAAGTAAGTTGTCTGGACGTAGCTGACAAAAATATTATTAGTATTGTTCATATTACACATTATGGTAGGTTACGTCATTTAGTTCATGACCAGGTGACCACATAGACATACCCTAAAGGTAGCACAATCATTAATTTAAGACCAACATATATACTAAAAAACGACTATGAAGTGTTTGATGCATTAATTGTGAAAATAAATATATGTGAAAAATGTGTGGTTTCTATCTTAGCGCCTTCAAAGCCGACCGCGGCCGTTACATTCTTGGTGAACCCCGTGAGCACCGATCTGTCATTCAAATGTGAGGTGGCGACCCCTGCTGGTAGTGAGCAGACATACAAGGTCAGGTGGTTCATTGGGAAGGGCGTGGTGAAGGAGACACCGATGGGTGAAGGGATAAAGGCTGTGGATCTCAAGGCATCCAGCATTGGGGGCCAGGACTTCTCTGTAATAAAGACGGTATGTGTATTGAAGTGTAGTGCCAGTAAAACATTTTATTAAATTTATTATTTATTTATGGAATCACTCAATGTATCCATTTTTCACCATATGTTAAATTAATGCCTAGTTGGTAATTTATTTGTCACTTTTCTATTATTTATAATTATCTGTCAAGAGGGTTTGCCTCTTCAAATGTTGCGCCAATAAAAACAGACGAGCTTTATTACTTATCTCTGTTTTTAATTTATGTGAAATTAACGTTGATCTTGTGAAGTATGTCAACTCCTCGTCAGTTTTTTTATAAACATGCATCATAAAATATTTACAGACCACAGGAAAACATATGCAAATACCTGTTAAGGTACTCTGCCCTTTTAATTCGATCTGATGTTATGAAGTAAAAAATGACACTATAAACAGTCAACAAATGACTAAAATAAGTCAATAATGCTGTAGTAGGGGCAACAAGACCAGGCAGTGTCTGAAATGACTGCAATAATGGCTTACATTAAAGTGAAACCAAAGGCATTGTTTTGGGCCTTTGCCCCTATAAGAGTGCCTACAAACTAACCATTTGCAACTATAATCAAGAATATTATGCAAGTGGTTAACTGGGAATCTGTTCTAAAAAGTGCGAAATTCTGGTGAAATGTCATTTTTCGTGGAGGCTGACATATTCATCAGTGTTTGCCATTTTGACCAATCAGCAGTGAGCAGCCCCTTCACCCCCGACTCAGCTTTGCCGTAGCCAGTGCATATCGCGTGTATTTTTAGCGTGGTTGAGGTGTGCAGTTACATTTTTATTTGTTTTTATATTGGATTTACACGCAGCAAAAAATATTACAATGCCATACTGTGCAGTATTCGGATGTAAGCATCATTCAGCAAAGTATAGAGAGTTGTCGTTAAAGCCTGAAGTGGTACTGCCAATCTTCCAGTATGTACCTCAGATAAATTCTTTGACAACACACAAACACACAATTAAAAGAACTGTCGGAATGCGAGGAGGTTAGTAAGCAATGAATGAATGGACTATCTTGCCAAATAAGTTGATTTTAGGTGCAAACAGCATGTCCAAACTTATTGGCAATGTGACTAAAATCATCTACGTCTACGATCAAGTGTTTAAAGTTGGAGTTGTAGGACACCAACTTAGCACTCCTGACGCATGATTCTGAACATGCCAAAAAAAATTTCGGTGTTCAACAAGGTATATTTAGTTAACCACTTGTGTGATATTCTTGATTACGTTACAAATGGTTAGTTTTTAAGTACTCTTATAGGTGCAAAGGCCCCAAAAATGCCTTTGGTTTTACTTTAAACAGCGAAAAGGTCACTGGGTAACTGGATATGCTCATGTGACCATTAACTTTGCACCAAAATAATGAATCGCTACATGGAAAGTGGAAAGCATGATAGCTGAAACAGGTTACAATTTAATTGGTTTCATTTGCAGTAATGTATCAGTAAAATAGCTCTAAAATATTTTGTAATTTTTTTACATTGATATATTTAAAGTTTTACAATAGTTATTTCTAATACAGTGGTGAATTTCAACTGTCTTTGTTTATACTTCAGATGCATTGCTGTGTGTCGGTCCACTACACAAACAAGTGTCCTGATGTGTACTCAAAGGAAGCCTGCTCAAACCACATGGAACTGACAGTCAAGGTAAGTCAATGCCAACTTCATTATAATACGTCTTATGGAACAAAAATGGTATTCTCTATGTAATGTAATCTGCTAAAGATAAAACTTTTAAAATGTTACATTTGGTCCACATTGATGCATGGTACTGCAGCATGGATAACTAAAGATGTCAACAGAGACTGGAAGCATTTGAAGTGTTAAGGAGAACATAAAACATGTAAGCTAGACTGAGCGTGTCACGAATATAGAAGTTCCAAGGCAGGTATAAAAAACAAGTTTTCAATACAATACAGAAACACAAACTAAAATGTTTTGGTGAAAGTGGTGAGGGTGAAAGAAGTTAGGGTGAAAGAGGTGAGGGTGAAAGTGGTGAGGGTGAAAGAGGTGAGGGTGAAAGAGGTGACGGTGAAAGAGGTGAGGGTGAAAGAGGTGAGGGTGAAAGTGGTGAGGGTGAAAGAGGTGAGGGTGAAAGTGGTGAGGGTGAAAGTGGTGAGGGTGAAAGAGGTGATGGTGAAAGAGGTGAGGGTGAAAGAGGTTAGGGTGAAAGAGGTGAGGGTGAAAGTGGTGAGGGTGAAAGAGGTGAAGGTGAAAGAGGTGAGGGTGAAAGAGGTTAGGGTGAAAGAGGTGAGGGTAAAAGAGGTGAGGGTGAAAGAGGTGGGGGTGAAAGAGGTTAGGGTGAAAGAGGTGAGGGTGAAAGAGGTGAGGGTGAAAGAGGTGAGGGTGAAAGAGGTGAGGTGAAAGAGGTTAGGGTGAAAGAGGTGAGGGTGAAAGAGGTGAGGTGAAAGAGGTAAGGGTGAAAGAGGTGATGGTGAAAGAGGTGAGGGTGAAAGAGGTGATGGTGAAAGAGGTGAGGGTGAAAGAGGTGAGGTGAAAGAGGTTAGGGTGAAAAAGGTTATTGCAAAAGAGGTTAGGGTGAAAGAGACAGTTGAAGACCAAGAGTCACATGGACAGACAACATCAAAGCATGGATGGGAAACGTGAATATGAAATGATCTGGTGAGAACGGCACATTGCAGACAGGAGTAATGACCCATGATAACTGACCTTTTGAGAGGAGACTGTGCCACATGATGATGATAATATAATCTAAGACAGGATGTGAGCATTGTATGAACTTTGGCTTTTTGGTTTTCCCTTTGCTAGCCTGACTGTCGAATAGTACTGTAGAAACCATCGGTCGGTCGGTCGCAGACTGTTCTGATACACTCATACATGTGTTATTTTTTACCCCAGGTTGAGACTGAAACCCTGAGAGAGGGTACGACTGGCTACATTGCAGTGACACCATCAGTGCCGCCACGGTTCCTCTGTGACTCCACCAAGCCTGGTACTGTCCATGTGGAGGCTGTTCTCAAGCGCAGTGGACGAGGAGACTACAGCTGTAAGCGAGAGGGACGGTCCATCAAGCAGGCCGTCTTCAGTTCAGTTGACACCTCCAATGCTGCGTGTGGCTCACTGATGGACAATGCTGCATGGACTTCTGGGAAGGCATACCGCATCAAAGTAAGGCCGAAGGATGATAGTCGCCGTGAGAGGGTGGACTACATACGTACTGTGTCTCTTCAGCTTGTCAAGACGAACGGTGGCAGGGAGGTGTGTCGCAGACCCCTCAAAGATGTCTCGGTATGTGACTGGCATTTCTTAATTTTTTTCTAACAATAAAAGATGCCTCTGGTTCCTATAGTCAGCACCAGGGTTGGTTACATCAAATCAGTTACGATTACTTTTATTTTTTATTTCAATTACACTTGTAACATTTTCAAATGGATTACAATTACATTATTTAAATTACAGATGCTTTGTGTAGGACCAACTATTTAGTCATGTGGCGTGTGTGTTGTTTATTTGAGGTATTTTGTATGCTATTGATAAAAATGTGTGAATCAGCAGTTTTGATAGGATTTTTAGGTAGTTTGTGATATGAAAATAAATACTGTAATTAATAATAATTGTTGCAATTATACAAGTGGAACCAATTACAGCATATTTTCAAAACAGGAATCAGTTGCAGTTACAAATACAGCATTTGCATTATAATCAATTATAATTACGTGATTGGACCAAATGCAGGTCAGCAGTCTGTATGAATCAGGTGTGACTTGCAGGTAGAATTCAAGGCGGATGTCAGAATGAGCGCATGCAAGACGTATGCAGATCCTCATGTAACTGCCTTCAACAAAATGTAAGTTTGTGTCACCAGATTGTGTTTTAATGGTCAGAGTATGTCTCATTTCCAGGGTTTCTATTCAGCATCACAGGTCGTGATTTATTTCTGTCTTGATATCAAATGTTAAAAATTTTAAACGACTATTATTTCATGCTGTCTCGTCAAGGCCAGATTGGTTATTAATAATAATAAACCTGATTTTTGGAACATTTTATATGTATGTGAGATAGTGTTGATTAATCATTAATAATAATTATTCTTCTTAATACACTACCTGGTAGTTATTTTGATCTGTTTACATATATATATATATATATATATATATACACACACACACACACATATACACATATATACATATATTTGTTTATGCTTATTCAACGAGAATAAAATAATACAAACAGACCAAACAATGACAATAATGAATCCCTGCCAAAATAGAGTTATGTTTATTTCTAGCATTTATATTTTTACCTGTTCAACGGATTACGTTTTGAACCTAAATTGTATGCTCTCCTGTTTTCTGCAGTGAATACAGCAACCTGGGCTATGGAGAGTTTGTTCTGTATCGACACAAGGAGATGAACTACGCTGTAAGTCATTATTAGTGACCTCTGGGTACCGTTTCACTCACATTCTTATGAGCGCATAAGCACAATTTTGCTTTTCTCTCCTTAGCTATGATCAAAACAGAAAATTGCGTTTCACTAAGAATAAATCATAAAAACACTCATAGAAACACTCTTAAAAACACTCATAGAAACACTCTTAGAAACACTCATAGAAACACTCTTAAAAACACTCATAGAAACACTCTTAGAAACACTCATAGAAACACTCTTAAAAACACTCATAGAAACACTCATAGAAACACTCTTAGAAACACTCATAGAAACACTCTTAGAAACACTCTTAGAAACACTCTTAAAATCATTCATAGAAACACTATTAAAAACACTCCTAACTTACTACGAGGTTAGACCGCTCATAAAGCAAAACATATCCATCATAAACAGTCAAATTTACCTAACTGCATATTATCTTGACTCCACATTTACGTAGAGATCCAGTTTTTCACAGTCAAATAAGTTTTCAAAATGTGAGAGGAATAGTTTGTAAAGTATGGCTTTTGTCTAGAACGTCTGTTTCACAGCACTGTCGTTGACAAGTTGTCGAATGCACTATTTTACGGCATCACGAAGCTCCAGGTTGTTCACAAAACGTTTGTTATTCAATTTTGAGCAAACTTTTAGTTGTGTCTAACCAAAATATATACACCCCTAACCTTCATATTGGTAAACTTGATGACACAATTTGATGACACAACTTCAGTTGAGGTTGATGGCACTCTCCGCGAGCTTTGTTATTGAAAACTGTCAAAACTTTATTTGTCAAAACGTGTTGTCGGTGTGTCACAGAAAAAGTGTCATGGTGTCTTCTTTTTAAAAATAAATTTTTTTTCTCTTCACCCAGTGAGCAAATCAGTCAAATGTAGTTGAAGAGTGTTCAATGGATCATATTATCAGCCACTTTTTGACAACTTTTCTGTTAGTTTTGCTCAATTGTGCACACTGTTGAACTTATGATGGAAATTTTATCATTAGCTTATGATGGATTTTATGAACATCTTAGTGAAACGCATTATGAAAACGCTCTTAAAAATCTATGATGGATTCTGGGGTATGATGGCTTTTTCTTATGAGCTCTTTGTCTTAGTGAAACGGTCCCCTTATAACAGTAATCTTATATACTGGGTGGGTTAGAATGGCGGAGGAATGGGGACACTGGTGGACACTGGAGGACACAGGAGGACACTGGAGGACACTGGTGGACACTGGAGGACACTGGTGGACACTGGAGGACACTGGTGGACACTGGAGGACACTGGTGGACACTGGAGGACACTGGAGGACACTGGTGGACACTGGAGGACACTGGTGGACACTGGAGGACACTGGAGGACACTGGAGGACACTGGTGGACACTGGTGGACACTGGAGGACACTGGTGGACACTGGTGGACACTGGAGGACACTGGTGGACACTGGAGGACACTGGTGGACACTGGAGGACACTGGTGGACACTGGAGGACAGTGGAGGACACTGGAGGACAGTGGAGGACACTGGTGGACACTGGAGGACACTGGAGGACACTGGTGAACACTGGAGGACACTGGTGGACACTGGAGGACACTGGTGGACACTGGAGGACACTGGTGGACACTGGTGGACACTGGAGGACACTGGTGGACACTGGTGGACACTGGAGAACACTGGTGGACACTGGTGGACACTGGAGGACACTGGTGGACACTGGAGGACACTGGAGGACACTGGTGGACACTGGTGGACACTTGAGGACACTGGTTGACACTGGAAGACACTGGTGGACACTGGAGGACCCACATGAAACAATAGTCTGTGCAATATTTGTAGTTTGTTTAATTCAAGTTGGTGTTGGAATGAACAGGTATGTCTAGGGTGGTATGTTAAGAGCTTTGAGCAGTCCCATAGACTGGACAAGTTACCTTCACCTGACCTCGTAACAGTGGCTGTAATGCTATCAACTAATGGCTGCAACAGTCATTTTTGCTCAAGGCCCACTTACACCGTTATTACTAAACCATTATAACTGGGATTTATTATTTTTTACGAGTACATTTATCATCATGCACTGTTATTATTATTATTATTATTCATAATAGCATTATTGTTGTTATTATCAATTATCACTAATCACAGCAACAATACTTATTATCCTTAGTGATTATTGTTGTTTTAACTCGCACTGTTTTAATGTCATTCAACATATTATTCCTGCTACAGTTGTTTTTATTACTACATTTGCCATCATTATTATTAATTGTCTTCAACCACTCTACTTAACCCACCTGTTCAAATTATTTTATGACCTGTGACCCTGCAATCGGTTGCTACAATAGTTTTATAATTTCTAATTTTAACACATTTTCTAAATTTTAACAATGTTCACTAATTATAATTAATATATTATTTTAATGTGTGTCATCAAGTATACTGCATTTTCATTTATGTATTATTTTTATTGTAAAGCGCAGTGATCTGTCTAGTACAGGAACATGCGCTATAAAAGAACCAAAATTATTATCATTAACCTTTCAGGTACACGCCATAACATACAAGTGTAATGGCAGGGCTTCATGTAATTGTGGAGCTCTCATTAAAATCGGCAATGACGTCATACGCATTGACCGCTGTCCCAAGAAGAGGAGGAGTCGAAGACTTCCTGTGAAGACTTACCTGTACAAAAACGGAGATTTGACAGCTGGCACCAAGTTTGAGACGAGAGGAAAGAACTACATCGTATGTTTATTTGGACAAATATCTTTGCATCTGAACCCATTTTATTTTATATTTGCTTATTGCAACATTTATTGTAAAAGTTGACATGTTTTCATCTTACTGCTTTAGTCTTTCGCAAAGTTACTCATGTCAAGCTGAGATTTTAAGCATCAGTAAACTATGAAGTTAATGTGGCCACCAGGGGGTAACCACCTACAGCTGGCACTGTACCAGGGGTCATCCTTGCAAGCCAGGTGTGGCAGTCCTGGCAGATTGACCTGGTGAAACGTGTATTTGTCAGTTTATCCCATGCCATGTGTAGACGTACAGTGAATCATTTATAGTTCATCCCACTTCCTGTCTTGGTTGACGTTTCTGGGAGCTTCAAAGGGTGTTTCCATGAATGTCTATCATTACCCGTCCGACCAGTGATGATGTGTCCACAACCAATTAAAGTAAATTAGGTTCCCGTATGCGAGCCCCATAGATCTGAGCAATATTATTAATTAACACGGCAACTGAAAAATCATCGTTTCAACAGGTCAATCTGCCAGTGGCACTGATGTAGTCGGAAGCCCCTGGCGGCGAGATTGCTAGGGGTTAATAAATGCTAGTTTATTTACTGTCAAAGTAAAATATATTTCCCGCATTGTTTATTTACTGTCAAAGTAGAATATATTTCCCCCAACTACTGTTGCATGAACGTATCCTGTGGTTCATACCTATGTTGTTGGTGTCTCCAGGTTACCCTCCCAACGGGCACACGTGTTAGTGTGAGGAAAGCAATGAGAGGCAGAGTGAGGTTTATTAACATCGAGATTAAACCTTCTGCAGCTGACTACGGGAAGGCCGAAGGTTTGTTTGATTTCCCTACCTTGCTAGAACAATCATCTGGATTTGAATTGAACTATGTATAATCACAAGAGAGTTAGACAAATAGAACCGTTAAAAATAAAATTTTTATCAAAAGTATTATTATTATTACCATCTTTATTCAGATTCAAAGTCCACAGACATGTACATATTAAACAAACTATAAAGTTCCATATAAGAAACAGCAGTTGGAAAATAAATTATATTGTACTGAAATATAAAAACACAGCATTACATTCTTCTTTATTTAATATTTAACAAGATTTGCCATCCAAGCCAAAGGCCCAGATGGCAATGGCATCTGCCATTTCTCAGACCATTTCACTAATCTGTCTAGATCGTTTTGTAAATGTTGTTTATCACCATCAGTATTAACCTTTCTAAACAGTTTTGTGTCATCCGCAAATTTCAGTACGTTACTTGTTATACTGTCATCCAAGTCATGGATACATATTATTAATAATATAGGTCCTAATACTGATCCTTGAGGTACCCCACTCAAAACCAATTTCCAATTTGAAACTTCTCCATCGACTACAACTCATTGTCTTCTGTCAGTCAGCCATTGTTCTATCCAGTCAGTTATGCTATCCCCAGTACCATGGGCTTTTAATTTAAGTAGTACTCTTTGATGTGGCACTTTGTCAAAAGCTTTCTGAAAATCTAAGTAGATAATATCTACTGGCGATCCCACGTCTATCCACTTAGTGATTTCTTCCAAAAAACATAACATATTTCTTAAGCATGACCTCGCTTTAAGGAATCCAAGTTGATAATTTATGCTTAACGAGGAAGTCCACAATATGGTCTTTAATTAACCTTTCTAATAATTTACAAATCACTGACGTTAAACTCACTGGTCTGTAATTCTCTGACTTATTTCTCGAATATAGTGTCATTGTTACAATCTTTCATTACCACCAAATCACAAATCATATTTGCATAGTCATAGTATGTAGCATTTACATTAATATTCCACTTTTTTACATTTATACTTAATAGCTCTCATAGTTAGTTCATGATGTGTCACATTATATTTGAGCATAATGTGTTTTACATTCCATAGTGGACCTATAAGCAAATATCATAGTATTATTTGCTATATAATTAACAACCATGTTGTCTCACCAGGCTGCTGTCCTGTAAAACTTTATAAACCGATTTTGTTCAGCCAAATTATTTCATTGCACAATTTGATACATCATTTGTTAGAATAAATTCGATGTTGCCATGTATGAATTTAATTGTCCATGCAACTTCCTATAAAACCACCACAAAAGCATTTTATAGATGGTTACAGTCATACAAATAGCTTTTGTTGTATGCGACCTTATACATATAATATCATATAGGGTGAGTATTTTATAAGATCTGACATACACCCACATCAAGACCCCTGTGTCCACTTAACATTCTTTATATAAACAGGTAAACCAACAGGTAACTTTGATGCTGTAGTTTTCACTACTTGAAACTCCATGGTGGAACCTGTGTTGTGTGGTGTTATATGGAGTGAAGAGGAGCTGTTTAGTTGTCAAGAATCAGTCTGTGTCAAGTGCTATTTCTATTGCTGTCCCCAGGTATGTGTGGCAAGGTGGACAGGACAGTATCCAAACTAACAGGCCCTGGTGGTAGCGATGAGTACAACATCAAGAACACGTTAGAACTGGAGAGGTTTGTTAAAGCGTGGCAGGTTGCTGATGCCGACTCGCTGCTGTTTGGTGTCAGTGCAGCAGAGAAGACAAAACTCGACTGGCCGACATGGTGTGAATGTTCAGCCGACAGAAAGATAGAATGCAAACCCAACTTCGATGTCGAGACTTGTACCCCATACAAGAAGAGAGGTAATGTGCTGTCCATAAAAAATATGTCAACCGTACTGTGAAATGTGGGGTTGTGCCTAATTATTTCATTGTATTTGTAATTCATAATCCTGCAAACCTCACGCATCAGTAAGCTGACCAATATATCTACGCGATGTATGATCTTGTGATCGTTATTTTATAATCATATATATTAAAAAATGGAACTGGCTGCTTTGTGAGGGAGTGTTGCAGGAAGTGGCCAGTTGGAGGTTAGTCTAAAAAAATTGGTGGGAGGTGAGATTGGCGGGAGGTGGACTCTCAAAAATGGAGGCAGGTGGGAGATTGGGCCCATAAGCAGGTGGTGGATGGGAGGTTGAGACCCCTGCCACGTCTCCTTTGTATAATTCACTAGCATCTGTAATCCTGCAGTGAATGTACAATCTCCAACTACGCATCAGAATTTCAGTGTGGCATGTCAAATAACAACAAGATTACTGTGCCTTAAAGAATATTGAAGTATCAATTTAAATTAAACCTGTTTTAAGTAGAAATATTTTGTATATTTTTTTATTGAAAATTATGCTGTGTTTTAAATGTTTCCTTCAGCAAAAGACACAACCAAGTTCTTAGTGAAGCATGGACTGGCACCCAGGCCCAAAGGACGTCGTCATCGTCGGGCTGCTGATGACACTGCCACCAATGAGGCCTTTGAAGAACTGGATAGTGATCTTGTCGATCCAACTGCTGAGATTCCTTCTGTGAGTTGCCGTGGATACTTTTTTCTACTATTAACTTGGTTATCGAAAAGATGGGTTCACATTTTTATTGGAAACATTCATAAAGGCTGAATCACTAGTGGAACATGTCATTTACCAAAAATTGGAAAAAACATTGAAACAGTAGACCATGAAACACAACCTACTATTGGTTATCATATTTAAGATAATGTCACTGCTGTTCCTACTGTGTATTTTCTTCCTGTCCCGTTTGATGACATTGACAGGTGGTGACTTTGCCCTGTACAAGACATTTACTTGTAAAAAAAATTTGTTTCCTCAATATATGCCCAACAAATGAGAGTACATCATTTGCTTTCTTTTTTTACATGGTTTGCCATGTCTTAACATTTGTTTTAACTGCAAGTTACTTCTAATCCCTTGTTCTAGGTCAACATTTAAATTAGCCATAGTACTTCTCCTGGCAGGAGATGTTAGTATCAATCCTGGGCTTGCCATTAGTCGCAACATGAAGTTTGCTACCACAAATCTCCACTCAGTTCACAGTAAGGCGGCATCACTTAGTGACTTACTATTTTCAAAAAAGATAGACATTCTTGCTATCACTGAAACTTAAACACCACATGACACTGTTGCTCACACAGCTCACACTTCTCCATCTGGTTATACTTTTCATCACCGACCACATTCAGTTGGAAGAGGTGGTGGTGTTGGCTTTTTGTTATCAGACCATTTTAAAGTAAATTCACGTTTAATCCCTGGTTACTCTACTTTTGAATCCGTATGTGTTGAAATTTGAGATTCTTCTTTCTCGGCATATTTTGTACATCTGTATTGATCTCCTGGACAGCCAGCCAACTTCTTGGAAGAATTTCAGGATTTGCTGAAAAATATAGCAACTGTACATTCTGAGTTTTACATTTTTGGTGATTGTAATCTTCAGTTGGATAAACGTACAGCAAAAACCATTATCTTTGATGATATCCTAACCTCATTTGATTTAAAGCAACATGTGACTCTCTCTACACACGTTCATGGCCACTAGCTTGAGCGAGTTATCACGAGGTGACTATATCACATGTGACAATATTTTCTGGTGGTTTATCGGACCACCACATGGTCAGTGTTGATGTTAATTATTCCAGAACACTAACACAATCAAAACATAACGTGTCTTACAGACCTATACATAAGATTGACATTGATGTCTTCAAGGCAGATATTCTTAAATCCGACCTTATCAGAGATCCAAAGGGACACCTGTCCAACTTGTGTAAACAATACTATCAAGTACTGAAGGCTGTCTTTAATAAACACACCTTGATAACCACCAAATCTATGTCACAAAAACCACCAGCTCCGTCGATAGCTCCTGAAATTTTACAATCTAAAAGGCATTGTTGTTATCACGCTCCCATTTGGATAGGTCACGTTATTCAAAACAGTGCCACTACTGCAACACACAAATGGCTAAAGCCAAATCGGATTATTATACACATATGGTCTCAAATATATATATTACAGAATGTCTGCTCCAACTCTACAAAATTATGTCTCAATCAAATCTTTATTTGACTCGTTCTCCAGTCATTTCAAGAACAAAATTAGTCTGATCCCATCTGCTTTTCTAGATCATACTTTAAATCTGTACAACTGGACATTCCGCAAGTAAATGCTTCTTTTACACCTGCCACAGTTGATGAAGTAAGGAAAACAATCATGTCCTCCCCAAATAAGTCTCTTGTGATCTTGATCCATTACCGACTACACTACTGAAAGCATGTCTTGATAAATTACCCAATAACAAATATTATAAATGCATCACTGTGCTCTGGCTTGTTTCCTGATAATTTAAAGCAAGCGCAAGTCAACCCACTTCTAATGAAGTCAACTTTGCCTAAAGAAAACCTAAACAGTTGTAAACCTATTTCTAATCTAAGCTTTTTTCCAAGGTATTGAGTCAAATTGTATGTCTAATGTATTACAATCAGCTTACAAACAGTCATTCTACAGAAACTGCTCTTTTAAAAGTACACAATGGTATATGGACATTGCGCTTACATTGCTTGATTTATCTGCTGCTTTTGATACTATTGACTATATCATACTCATTAAATGCTTGTCGATGTGTTATGGCATATCTGGCACAGCCCTGAGCTGGTTTTCATCATACTTAATTGATAGATTCCAAAGTACCAATGATTTTATCTGAGAAAATTAAAGTCCGGTCGGTGTTCGACCGCAAATGCACACATTGTGATTTCGGTACCGCATGATTAATATTTTATCTGAAGTTGTAGCAGAGAATTGTATTGCTGTGCGATTTTCATTGTTTTGCCGCTTCGATGGTACGTCATTTATCCGCTAGGGTGGCACATCATTGGTCCTCTAGGGAGGACATATAGTCCTCCCCTAATTTGTCACTCATTCAGCCACATGCTGCCCAAAAAAGACCAGTTCCCCTACCTTCATAAGGTACCTTAGTCGGATGGGCTAAAAAGAGACAAACAATAGCTGAGACTGTTGTTGCTGAAACAATTACGAAAACTGAAAACGTGCACGAGAGTGCTGAGACTGGTGATATTGGGGATGTCATCGGGAACGTTGACAACCGAAACGTTGCTGTTGACAAGACACAGCCTGTCTGTTACGTCGTTTTAAGCAGTAGTGGCATGACCATGAATCGTGGGACAGGCAGATTTTAAAATAAACTAATGATCTCTGTACATGTTGTTGCTGATATAAGTGATAATATATTAAATATACCCAGAGATGTGGGCAGTCATACAAACACAAAACATCAAGTAAGTGTTTAGTTTTTAAAAGATGTAAAAAACTATCTTATATTTAGATAGCTTACACCTCATATTTCGTGCAGAACAAATTATCAAGCAAGCAAAATAAACTGCGCTGAATGTAATAAAAAACTACAAATATGATTACTGGCCTAATATGAAATTAACTGTAATGTTCACAATTACGATGTTATTCAAAGCGACCATGTTATGCAAATTAATTGCACTTTTATTAAATTAATTTGGGGCACATACAATTTCAAAAAGGCACATAGTTATGCCTCTGATGTGCCCGAAGGGCATGTGTATGTCTTTTGCCAGATCGATCCCTGTTGGACCATTACTTTTTATTCTTGACACTCGGCTCAGTTATATTCCCTTTATTATAATTTTGCTCTCAAGGACATCTTGAAGCTTCAACTTGTAAAAAATTGTTTGACAAGGGTAGTTATCCAATCTCCTCGCTTCTCTCACTCATTACCACTTCTTAAATCATTACATTTGGCTCTCTGTCTGATATTGCATTGTTTTTAACATCTATACAATTACCTGTCAAGTACTTTCGTCCAAACAACCAGCATATTTACATTAACTGCTCAATCCTGCAAGATGACAGCCCAGACAACTTCAATCATCTAATTCAAATCTACTTTTTGTTCTCAGTGTTAAGATAAATGTCAGAACTAGAGCTTTTTTAGTTGCTGCACTGACTCTGTGGAACTCACTCCATCTTAAGTCTGTAGGAAACAGCAACATTTTGCCGTAAACTTAAAACCCACCTGTTTAAACTTGCTTATCCTCCATAGCTCCTCAGTGTACCAATCCAACTATTCATAATTGGAACTGCTTAATCCCTTTTGTTTTGGTGCGCTGCCGAGCTTGGGTCTCCTGAGGATTTTAGCGCAATAGAAGTATTTTATATATGATTATTATTTCAACCTCATTATTTCTTCCTTGTTATCCCCTCTTGGCCAACCCTTTGAAAACCTCTTATCACTATTTCTTCCCTCACTTCCCTAATCATTTCCTCCCTCTTATTTCCTCAATGTCAACCCTTTGAAAACTTAGTTTGTATGTGCTGTGATTGGTGTTAGCTAGAAACTGGCAAATTGAAGAACTTTTATTTATTTTAAAATTTCATTTCACCATTTCTTCCCCCGTATTTCCTCTTGGCCAACCTTTGCATACTTCATTTCCCCATTTCTTCCCTCTTATTTCCTCTTGGCCAACCCTTTGTATACTTCATTTCACCATTTCTTCACTCATGAACAACCTTTTGATACTATATAATTTATTCCCTATTAATTATTCTCTCTTGGCCAGCCTTTGGGAAATCTTATGACTTCTCCTTTCATCAGCCCTCTTGGTCAACCTTGTGTAAACCTCTCTTTGTTGTTTCCCACAGGGAGCATCTTGGCCGACTACTGGAGGCATCACTGAAGTACGAGCAAGGCAGGAATGCAACAAGTTCATCATCGAACCAGGATTTAGCGAAAAATGCCGGGAAACACTGAATACTACCTTCGCAGACAAGATTACATTCTGCATGACAGACATTGGGGTAGGTCAGAATGCACACACGTCATGACAGACATTGGGGTAGGTCAGAATGCACACACGTCATGACAGACATTGGGGTAGGTCAGAATGCACACACGTCATGACAGACATTGGGGTAGGTCAGAATGCAAACATGTCATGACAGACATTGGGGTAGGTCAGAATGCAAACATGTCATGACAGACATTGGGGTAGGTCAGAATGCACACACGTTATGACAGACATTGGGGTAGGTCAGAAGACAGCAACTTTGTATACATATGCATCTACATTATTATTATTTGACATCGTGAATAAGTTTAATCTTAAATATGACACTTTAATGGATCGATACTGGCCAAATGAAAGCTATTGAAATATCAACATACAGAAATACGTAATCAATATTATTTGTTTGCTAAATATCTGGAGTGTTATGACATTTTAAAATGGAACTGTTATTAAGTATACTACATTACAAACCATATAACAGTGTAACATATAACAATGGGTCCAGAATTCCAACTTATTTCCAACGTGTAAATGAACCAACTGCAGTCAAATGGAATATTCAGTGACATCTTCATATATAACCTTGTTATTATTTCACAATAATTATTATGATTCATTTGTTTTGACAAACTTAGAACTGTGTTCTAACAAGATATACAACGTAGGGCACGGAAGCTCAGCGATTACAGCACAGGACTGTCACCTGCTGCTGTTTCAAAACTTGGGCAATTTCGTTCACCCCACTTTGCCTGTGTCTTTTGGAAGAGACACTAAAAGCCGTTGTCAAATTGGTAAATGTGTAACCTGTTGTGGACTCACTAATGGTGTAAATGCAATACTAACACACAGGTATAAACTGTAATGGAAGAAGAACATGAATGCTATCAGTATATCTTTCACATTTTAGGTCAACTCTGTTACCAAATGTAGCTTAATTTAGCGATGATAAATATTATTGTGTTCACAGTTGACAGACAGTCTTGAGATAGCATCTGACTATACAGACGTCATCAAGGAAGAATGTCAGGATGAGTTGAGTGACAATGAGCCACCTAAAGAGCTGAGTGACACAACACCAGACACGGACCTCAATGACCTCCTCATACAGTTGTGTCCTGGTGACTGCAGTAACCACGGCGTCTGCAACTCAGGTGTGTGTCTTTTAGGACAGTCCATTTATAAGTTTGAATCATTAATGATTCAAAGTTATAAGTAATGATTTTCTTCAACCACAACTATTGAGAGTAATTCCTCTCAACGTTTTGGTTGCCCTCAGCAGCCTTCATCAGTTGAGAGTAAGTAATCTCAATATTTGTGGTTGAAGAAAATCGTTAATCATATATATATCTAACTATTTGATTAACATTTTCATGGATTAAATATTTGTTTTTGTAGTTTAGTAAAATAATAATTTTTAACACTCAGATAATATGATTGCAACTTACTGTTGGAGTGAGACAAAACAAGTTATGAAGTGTTGTTTTTAGAAAAATATCCATGAAATGGCTTAAATGTCATTGCAGTAACTTATAGTGAGGGGATGTGGCAGTGAATTAGGGGTAGGAGGTTGGTTGTAAAAGTTGGCATAAAAAATTGTGGGAGATGAACATGAAATGACAAGTGGATTCCTTTGCTGGAAAGAAAGAGCCCTTGTTGTAAATGGTGAAAGAATGAAAGCTCTCCTGGTTTGGCCACATCACCCCACGAAATACTATTTCAAAAACCATCCTGCAAGACACCCTGCAGGGCAAGAGAAGACGAGGCTGCCAGAAGAAAACCTGGCTATGTAACATACAGAAATGGACCTAGCAAAGCTTACCAACCCTGCTATGCGCAACAGAAGACAGACACATCTAGGGAAGACTGTGGACATGGCCCCTTTTGACTGTCCCAGTCAAGGGAAGAGAGTGAAGGGGAGGTGGACTCTAAAAAAATAGTAGCAGATTGGCCCCCACTAACAGGGGAGAGATGGGAGGTTGGGACCCCTGCCATACTCAGAATTTCAGTTGTATTTTTTTATTCACTTTTAAATGTTTAAATATCAAATTAGTGGATATGTTTGGTGTGTTGGCACAAGAATGAACCATTTTACATTTGTATACAATTGAAAGTCATTTAGTTGGCTAAAATCAACATCAGGTTTGTATTGAGATTCATCAAGTTTATGGAAATGTCTTGCTATAATTTTTTCCAAAGTTTAAGTAAAACCCTTTCATTAATCTATATGTTCACAAGACAGCATTTAATGTCTTACTGTATCTATCTCATTTTATTAAAACAATACATGTCCATCTATATATATGTCCACCCACCTGTTTGTCTGGTTGTGTGTGCGTTCGTCCGTCCATCCGTCCGTCCATCTATTTGCTTGTTTGTAAATGACGTTTAACTAAGAAGAATTTGTGGTGAAAAAAATCCATATAATTTAATGTCACTTGACAATTTGATACTTGTGATTGACGATCTGTTGATTTCATGCATAGCTTCATACATGATCAGTTAGTTACAACATATAATAAAGAGTGGTTTCAATCTGTCATGTTTCAGGCGAGTGTGATTGTACTGAAGAATACACTGGCGAAGACTGTTCTTTAAGTGTAACAGCAGCACCCCTGGTGGACGAACTGACAAACCTTGGTCTGTGCGACATGGCAAGCTCAGACTGTGAAACGTTCTCTGTCTACGGAGATAATTTTGCTGATTCTACTGACTTAAAATGCAGCTACCAAGAGGCACAGGTGAGTGGATGTCTTAAACAAACATATACAGTCTAATTATTTTTATCGTAAAATCTAGATCTTTTCTGACATCTAGATGCACAAATGTCTTTTTAGCCAAATTTAAAGAATATATTTTGACTGTTGACTGTTTAATTTGAATGTTTGGGGGAAAATAAAATTTTTACGCTGCATGCAGAGGGGAACATTACTCTAGGCCCATCATGTGATTCTTTGAATGTCTGATCCCGATAAACTTTGTCCACAGATATTGGAAACTGTCAACAGCTGTTTGCAAATGTACTGAATAGCTAAGTTGATATTCTTAAAAAGAAACAATAAAATAAAACTAAATAAAATAAAAAGAAACAATAAAAATTATATTTAACAAACTGTGGTTCATTAGGACATACTGTCATTGCCTTCGTTATGCGGTTAATGTAGATATAATAATTTTGCTATTCAGAAAATTCAGGATGTTTATGTAGACATGTAGCCTAGCCATGGAGGCAGAAGTTCAATTGTGAGTAATGGTTATTTCATCCAAACCAAGCTACAGGCGTGGGTCGAAAGTGGACGGCGTTCCCCGTGCCTAGACGTTTATTAATGAGTTGTCAACCGGTTTCCTCAAGGTCTCACCATGGCCTGACCCATAAGTGGGCGGGGGAAAGTTTGACAAGATGTAGGACAGCCACTCACACCGTACACATATAGTAATGCGAAAATGCAAATGGGATTTCTTCAGGGAGGATGTGTGGCGTCGGCCTGTTCATGCATGCGTGAGATGGTTTTGGATGATTTTGGGAGGATCAGGAGATGTTCATGCATGCGTACTTTGATACTGGAAACTTCTGGGAAAGCTATTGACTTGCTTTAAAAGTCGGGGAGCGCAGCAGACTATTTCACTGAGACATGACATGTACGCTCCACGAGGGAAGCTACGAAAATGCTCCCAACATTCAGACTTAAAAATTTCGCATAGACAAGCCAAGCCGGCTTGCACTAGCATTATGTTTGATTTCTAAATTACAAACTTTTTAAATGTCAACCAAAGATGTTATCGATGGTATGTACAGTGTACTGATGTGCCGGGATAACGATTTTATGTGATTGTGAAATGTACGTGAAATAAATCTCTAATCGAGATGATACCTGGACATCTGGTATTACAACTGATTTCATTCTAGACGTGAATGAATCTGGCGAGCAAATTTCAAACTTTGTGAGAATCGACTCTCTGGCTTGCACCCAAGAATGAAGAAACGGTTCGATTTTTACAGTGCGTGGGCAGTCAAGATGTTAAATGGATATAGTTTATACTACATAACATGACTTTACGATAAACACTCAGACTTTGTACCTTTTTTAGCATTGCTTAGGACTTGGAGTTTTAAGATGATAGCTGATTAACTAATTCTGATTAGGACATTGGATTTAATAATGGTTATGGTTGTACTCATTCTTAGTGACTATTAATTGTAAAAGAAACTGAGAAGTTTGGATATGTAAGATTCTTTCACAGAATTAAATGTGTGAAATAACACTGTAGAAATAGAATGTTTTCTCATGTTTAGGTGACTGGACTACCTGCACCTACTGGTAGTCCTGGCTTCGTGGGCCCAGCAGAGCACTTCTCTAATGACCAGGTGATATGTAAGCTGACAGGGCGCTCCATGGTGCCCTACAGGGTGAAAGTGAGGAACAAGGAAGATGACAGTATAGACCATCAGCTCTTCCTGCCATATCATTCGGCCTGTCACAAGTGCTCAATCACTGGGGATGTTGGAACATGTACACAAGTGGTGAGTTTGTTAGAACATGTACACAAGTGGTGAGTTTGTTAGAACATGTACACAAGTGGTGAGTTTGTTGGAACATGTACACAAGTGGTGAGTTTGTTAGAACATGTACACAAGTGTTAAGTTTGTTTGAACATGTACACAAGTATTAAGTTTGTTAGAACATGTACACAAGTGGTGAGTTTGTTTGAACATGTACACAAGTGGCGAGTTTGTTGGAACATGTGCACAAGTGGTGAGTTTGTTGGAACATGTACACTAGTGGCGAGTTTGTTGGAACATGTACACAAGTGTTAAGTTTATTTGAACATGTACACAAGTGGTGAGTTTGTTGGAACACGTACACAAGTGGCGAGTTTGTTGGAACATGTACACTAGTGGTGAGTTTATTGGAACATGTACACAAGTGGTGAGTTTTATTTTAATTTATGTTCACCAGGAATACAAAATATTGATGGAATCATCGTCATCATGTTATTTTGATGTGGAATTGGTATTTTGGATTTGGAATTGGTATATTTGAGGTGGAATTAGTATTTGTGATTGGTATATAATTACAATTGGAATTTATATAGTGTAATTGACCCAAGTTTAGCTAAGTGTAGAACACATTGATGCAGTTTATGTTGGGGCTGTTCACAGATGGACAAAGGCTGCTTCATTGACAAGGTGTGTTACAAGGACGGAGACAAGGACCCAGATGACCCGTGTCACGTGTGTGATGCAGACAGGAAATGGGACAAATGGACTCAGAGCAAAGGTGGGACAACGACAACACTTCACTAACTTGGCAATTTTACAATACATCTCAAATAGCAAAACAAGATGAATCTTTAGATGACAGTGACATGTTATTGTTTCCTAACAGAGTGAATTCCAGAGAGTTGGTGCAGCAACTGAGAAAGCACTACCAGTAGTTCCAGTGTTAGTTTCAACTCTGGGAACAATGAGCTGCAGATTCGTGTATTCATGAGAACAACTTCAAGTGGGCAGAAGTTGAACATATGTTATTTATATTTATTATTATTTAATTATATATTATTTTATTGTCTCTTGTACTTTCTTTTTGCAATTTTTTATCTTTTCATATATCTAATTATGTATTTATGCAAAATAACAACACAAGTCCAGCGTAGATTGAAATAGGCCAAAGAATGACATTTAGATTTATTAATTAAGGAGCGAATTGAAATAGGCCAAAGAATGACATTTAGATTTATTAATTAAGGAGCATGAAATTAGGCAAGCATACACCATCAAAATAAGATACATCCAATAATCTCAGCAAGCATGCCGGCCCCCAAAAGGTGTTTACACATAATTAGTAAATCATGCCTATCAGCTACCCACTACCAGTACTATCTGTACCACTACTGACTTATATATACAATTCACATGGTATCGGTGGGGGTCACTCCGCCCCTAGCCAAACATGGTAAATGAAAAAAGTGGGCTAACCACCCAACATTCTTGAACAATTCATAATGAACATTATGGAAACACAACACACAATGTATAAAGGTGTTACATAGCTAGACATTAGTCAACCAGTAACTACTAACACATCAGACCGAGAGGTAGGGCCAAACAGCCACCCAAATGTACTCGTAAAAAGTACCCGCACTAAAAACCCTGTGTACACTACTGAAAACTCAGTTCAAACGGATCGGAATAAACCGAACAACAAAACTGATCTTGCAATAAAATCAACAAATTCAGCGATAACGAATAATCAGTAACAATAGAAATTCGGAAATATTTGCAGCGCAAAGGTCTCACAACGACACAAGCTAACTTGGAAATCGAGAGAGGCTGGCTCTAGGTCACGTGGTTGGTGTATCCATACGCGTGAGCGAGTAATTAGGCCAATACTCTCTCTACCATAAAAGGTCTAACCTCAAATCGCCTTCATTGCCCTGTCATCTCGCATAAAATCCTTTATGCGCCGCTGTCACATAAATTCATTTATGTCCACAGGAGTGAACAGGGAATTAGCCCCAGATTTGATGGTGTTTAAATTAAGTTATTATTATTTACATGTAAAGTATGCCATTATCTGATTAAGCAGGTTTGCTTCAGACCTTAAACATCTTTCACCATTTTGGTTAGAAACACCCAAAATAACGTGTGTATGCAAGTTCCATTCTATACAAATGTATACACTTAACATCCTATGGTAAACTAGCTAGCAGTATTTCATTCAGTGGAAGGCATATGCTTTCAAGCAGTGTGTGTAGTTTTCATGATTTGGCTCATTGTGATGAATATTGTAAAATAAGTTGTGGTGGTGATTTTTTTAGAAAAGCATGTACGAACAATGTTGTTTTTGCAAAATGCATAAATATTGAGGGTAGTCAACTTCACAAAGGGTTAAAAAAGTTATGTGTAGACACTATTAACTAAACTTCGAACATGTTGCTAATTAATGTGGTAAGCAACTGGATAGTGGGTTTCATGAATTATAAAAAACATGACACAAATTTAAACCCGCTTTACTGGAGGCTTTGCAACACCAGTGAGTAAACGACGCATGTTGCTGGCTTCTGCAGAATAAATGAACCCAAAAATAAAACAAAACAAACATTTTGTTAGCAGACTAGTGGGTATATAGTGGTATACTCACAGCTGTCAACCCCTGGAGGGTTCTTGGGCGGGAGAAATTTTCCTATCCAGGGGGCACAGGCCAGCCAAGGGACCGCGATGAATGCCAAGAGCGTCTGGAGACATGTGAAGACACATTTTATTCCAAAAATAAAGTAAAGCTCACCATCAACACATGCCTACACTGCTTTCCAACAGAAAATCTCATTGGATGTTATACTGGAATACCAGCTGTTGACCAATCACTGACCATGTTTGACATGTTATTCGGTAAAAGGAGGATATTACCGGTAAAATTAACCTGGCCTTCACTTGCGATACACATAAATAGATTCTGTCTCATTTTTGCAAAAAGGGACATTTTGTTTCTTCATTTTTATTGCTGAAGATTATGAAAATATGCGTGACATTTCAGACCTTTGCTGTGAAAATGTGATATTTAATGCAAAACCATGAGTCTCACGGCTTAGTGTGAGAGTTGACAGGTGTGGTATACGGAGACACTGACTGACTGTGTTGTGTGGCCTGTTACAGAGGGAGACTGTAAGAGTGGCCTGCTGGGTGTACAGACTGGCCTCATCATCCTGGCCTGTGTGGCTGGCCTCCTGGTCATCATCCTCGCATGCTTCCTGTGCTGTGAACAAGTCAAGAGAACGTAAGTCTCTCGATCTCACTGCTAGTTGTGTCCTTGTTGCCACATCAGAAAACTTTCCCAAGTGCATCTCCGGCATCTACGACAAATCCTTCGGATATCATGGAAAGACCACATTTCAAATATAGACGTGTTGAGACAGGCCAACATGTCAAGTATAGAAGCCATTCTGACTGCAGTCCAACTCTGCTGGACTGGACATGTTACCCGAATGAGCAGCGATAGACTCCCAAAGGCGGTGTTCTATGGGGAATTATCTAGCGGGAAACGCCTTCGTGGTGGACAACGTTTGAGATACAAAGATGTGCTGAAAAGACATCTCAAAGCTACACACATCCCTGTAAACACCTGGGAACCTATTGCGCATGACCGACAAAAGTGGAGGCAGGCCATACATCAGGGAAAGACCCACATAGAAGAAAAGTTAACTCAAAAATATATACATGAGCACAATCGTCGGCATGGCCTTCTAGGTGCTTCTATACCTGCCATCTTTTGCGATGACTGCAGCAGAGGTTTTGTGGCACAAATAGGCTTAAATTCTCACCGAAGAGCTAAGCACAAGGATACCCCCCTTTATTGATGTCATCATCGAACACAATGGACAGCAGAGAGAGAGAGAGAGTGAGGTTTATTTGTGTGGCATCACACACATTCTACAGTCTATCTCATGTTGCTCTTCAAGTCGTGTGTGAAGGTGTACTCAAGTGTGTTACAAGATATGACAAGACAAGATTTAACAAGATGGTCATCCAAAACAAAAAACCCACTTGTCAAGTGGACAAGGTAGCCAATGGCTTATCGAGAGACCAGTAATTTGTTATCTGTATAAAGATCATGTGTTCTGTTATGTATAACTCAAGTTTACCTTCAACTCATGCTGTTGTGTATCTCAAGTGTATCTTAAAGTCATGTATTCTGGCATGTGTATCTAAAGTTTCTCTTAGTCATGTTTTATGTTATCTATATCTAAAGTTTGTCTTAAAGTCATGCATTTCAATGTAGTAGCACAAATCAATGACAGGCAGGTTGGTTCTGTATGAACATACTCACATAGTGTCGGTCCTACCATAGAAAAGGCCTGTCGACCATAGTGCTCGAGATGTATCAAGGTATAGTCAATCAAATATATAAGAACACATTATTATTATTATTGCAGTCAACGCAGAGAACTGATGGAACGGCAGGAGCAGCACCAGCAGATGAATGCGTCGTCAATAGAGGCAGGTCAGAGTTCAACCTTGGGCGGAACAAAGGCTGCCCCCGGCATCAACTTTGATGACCTGTTCGAGACCAATACCCTCGGTACGACCTCTGCGGTGTTCGTCGCAAACAGTGGCACTCGCTCAATGAATACTGTTGGTCGTGCCACTGCGACTAGCAACAATGGCAAGACGAATTCCGACTTTGAATTTTAGTGCCATCAGTTATCAACAGAGGGCGACGACAGTGAAGAAAGAAATGTCCCGAATGTCAATTTGTGTATGTTGCATGCAATTAGTGCTATAACACAGCATATTAGTGGGACTGTAGATGACGTTTTGTTAAATTGTAACGAGTCAGTTTTAACTACATATCAAAACTGAAAGTGTTATGACCCTTATCTTAGTGTTACTGTTAACGACTTGTTTTATATTAAGCATAATTACCTCTCAAGAAACTTAGTGTTCGTTCAGAAGACTGCGAGAAGCAGTTGAAATATACAGAACGAACACTAAGTTTCTTAAGAGGTAATTATGCTTAATATTAATAACCAAGAAACCGGATCATCTACCCATTCAAGGACTTGTTTATATTTTGCAAATAGTATAATGTTACATAGTTGCCTCATTATATATATATATATATATATATATATATATAGCTTTTTAAACAAATTGTACAATTTCGGATTAATGTAGGCAGTTTTATTTAGCACCAGTTAGTTAGTTTCTACATTTCACACAGAGGCAGAAGGGTTAAGATATGCACACTATGTTATGTAATCAACATGTCAATGCTCTCATTTGGTCTTAGTTAGTTGCAAGATTGCTGGATTACCACATTACCAGGATCTTTCAGAATGATGGGCTTGTGATCGTTATTTTGTAACCATATTATGTATTAACAAATCAGCCAGGATTGCTTTGCGTAATTTGTATTACGTTTGTGCTACATAATGCCAGATATCCTATATCCTAAATATTTACTTGGTTTCTCTTTGTGAGGCCATGCTTAAATATGGTCTAGGAAGAATGTGAGATGATGTTAACATAATCACTTCCTTCCCAGCAGACTAAACAGTTTAATTAGTTTCCATTGTAGTTTACAATGCATCACTATTGATGAAATAACCATGTTTAGATAGTTGCTGCATTTATTTTTACAACAAAAAACCTAAAAATGTGTGCGCACTGTTAATATTTGTATACTGCATTATAATGTATCTAGTTATCCAGAACATTAATAATAAATTTTATTAATAACAAATTATGAGTCTCTTCTTCTGTATTCCATGGCTGCAATAGCAAGAATACATCCTATAGCTGCAATCAGTCCTCCTTTGACGACTGCAAACGGCAGTTAAAGGCCACAAGGCACTTAATTTGTGGCAGTTGCAGTAACTGGGTGGATTTCGTCAAGTCTGGGTGCGAGAAGTCCTGGGCTGAGGTCCAGGCAGATAGTTTTAGATATAGTTTTGTCATCACAAAAAGAATTAGTGGACAATGTAAAAATATTTGAACCATTGGGTAATAGTGACCATAATCAAATACATTTTTACATCAATGTAAAATCAGAAAGTAAAAATAAGAAAACGTACAAGAGAAACTTCCACAAAGATATGAGAAAATACTTAGCAAAGCTAGATTGGAATAACATGCTGATGAATAAGACCGCAATTGAATGTTGGAATATTCTAAAATATGAAATTGAGAGTATCATCGATATATTTGTTCCCTTCCAAAAACAAGGAAAACGGTGTAGAAACACTTGTCAAAAGAGGCAATTAGAAAAATAATGCTAAAACAAACTATGTGGAGGGTTTATAGGCGTACCAGAAAGGAAGAAGACTGCAAAATACAAAGAGGCACTTAATGCAGCTACAACTGAAATCAGACAATCTAAAAGAAGCTATGAGCAAAAACTGGCATGTAACATAAAAAATGACAGCAAGAGTTTTTATGCATATGTCAGGAGTAAACAAAACGTACAAGACAAGGTTGGACCTCTAGAAGACAGTGCTGGAAATATAATATCACAGGGGTTTTTAATGGCGGAAGACCTAAATGGTTACTTCAGTTCAGTGTTTACCAAAGAAGATATTAGTTCATTACCAGTTGCTGATGCTAAATTTCAGGGGGCTAAATCTGAATATTTAGGACCGTTAGTTGTAACTCCAGAATTGGTAGCTAAGAAAATAAAGGCAATGAAGGATAACAAATCACCGGGAGTGGATGGGATTCCTCCAAAATTACTAATGGAAACAGTAGATCAAATCAGTATACCACTTGCAAGAGTATTCAACTTGTCATTAAAAGAGGCAGTTGTTCCATTTGAATGGAAAGAAGCAAACATCATACCAATATTTAAAAAGGGTTTCGAGAAATAAGTCAGAGAATTACTGACCAGTGAGTTTAATGTCAGTGATTTGTAAATTATTAGAAAGGTTAATTAAAGACCATATGGTGGACTTCCTCGTTAAGCATAAATTATTAAATTCATCTCAACATGGATTCCTTAAAGCGAGGTCATGCTTAACAAATATGTTATGTTTTTTGGAAGAAATCACTCACTAAGTGGATAGACGTGGGATCGCCAGTAGATATTATCTACTTAGATTTTCAGAAAGCTTTTGACAAAGTGCCACATCAAAGATTGCTACTTAAATTAAAAGCCCATGGTATCGAGGATAGCATAACTGCCTGGATAGAACAATGGCTGACTGACAGAAGACAACGAGTTGTAGTAGATGGAGAAGTTTCAAATTGGAAATCGGTTTTGAGTGGGGTACCTCAAGGATCAGTATTAGGACCTATATTATTCTTAATTTATATCAATGACTTGGACGACAGTATAACAAGTAACGTACTGAAATTTGCGGATGACACAAAACTGTTTAGAAAGGTTAATACTGATGGTGATAAACAACATTTACAAAACGATCTAGACAGATTAGTGAAATGGTCTGAGAAATGGCAGATGCTGTTCAATTTTGGGAAATGTAAATGCCTACATACAGGACATGGGAACTTGAATGTAAACTATAAAATGGGAGATACTGTTCTGGGTACTACTGTAAAAGAAAAGGACTTAGGAGTTACGATAAGCGCTGATATGAAAGTTTCAGAGCAGTGTGGTATTGCAGCTTCAAAGGGTAATCAAATTCTTGGATTGATTAGAAGAAACATAACATACAAGGGAAAAAAGTTAATTATACCTCTTTATACAGCAATAGTTAGACCTCATTTAGAATACTGTATACAAGCATGGAGACCATATCGTAAGAAGGGTATAGATACGCTTGAACGCATACAAAGGAGAGCAACTAAAATGATTCCAGAACTTAGAGACCTTAGTTATGAAGAACGCCTGAAAGAATGTGGTTTAACAACTCTAGAGACAAGGAGGTTAAGAGGAGATCAGATTGAAGTTTTTAAGATATTGAATGGGTATGAAAATATTGATAGAAATATGTTTTTCTCACTCAAGAAGGATAGCAGAACTAGAGGACATGAGGTAAAATTAGTAAAGGATCAATGTAGATTGGACATCAGGAAGCACTCGTTCTCACAGAGGACAATAAATGAATGGAACAAATTGTCTACAGATTGTGTAACTGCTAGCAGCGTGAATATGTTTAAAAACAAGGTTGACACATATATCAGTAGGCCGGGTTATAAGTAGGTGAACATTGTTGGACTCTCGATAAGCCAATGGCTTCCTTGTCCACTTGCCATCTGGGCCTTTGGCTTGGATGGCAAATCTTGTTAAATCTGACTGTCTTATCCCTAGTGAAAGCCCCCAACTCACTCAGTTGTTTCCTAATCTAAGTGTACATAGTCCTACTTTGAGGTCACTCCGCAGCACACTTAGCAGGTTTGTGCAGCAAAATTTTTCTATATTGGTTCGCACCACATACTTGTGTGCCAAGTCCCCTTCAACAACAAATAATCTCGGGTGCAAATATCAATAATTTTATTGAAAACCAAGAAAGTTTCCTGTTTAGGTCATGAAACCCATTTATTATTTGAAACAAGTTTGTAGCAATGGGCAAAGTTTACCTTACAATGTACATCACTGATCCAAGTACACAATCATTCCTTGCAAACCCAGCTGTCCAGAAAACACTGCATGCACTGTGGTAACATGAGTACACTTGATGCTAAACACAAATTTGACTTCCTTGTCATTATAGCCTTGCATACAATAAACATTTCCAATCACAACATTTAGGTAAAGTACTGCTATATTCTCCTGGCTCCAGTTTCCCCTGTACACATGGACTTTTATTTTCTATATTTCTGCACATTGTTACCTAGCTTACCAAGATCATCTGTCCCAGTCGGATCACGTACATGTGGCATGTTTTGTGCTACCCTCTGGCGAATATAGGAGTACTGATATATTCCGTCTTTGGAATCATCCCATTTCAGTTATAATCAGTGAACCACCAGGCAGTTTAAGCCAGTGTTTGGTATTCCAGTATAATTGTTAATTATATTTTAATTGACTTATCACATCACTTGTTGAAAACTATATCCTATATTTAGAAATGTGCTTAAATAATTTCTGCCCAGGGAGCCACTCAATACGTCACCAACATACAATCCTCGAGATAAATTCCATATTTTAGGGATATGTTTTATGCACCAAAACACATTGATGCAAGCAACATGTTTAGATAAATAAGGGTATAATATAACATATTTTATTCATGTTAACTATTCGTGTTAATGTTAACTAAACTTACATACATAAAATTGCCCAATGAAATCACAGCTCTTGTTCTAAATATATTATATTTAGAACAAGAGCTGTGATTTCATTGGGCAATTTTATGTATGTAAGTTTAGTTAACATTAACGCGAATAGTTAACATGAATAAAATATGTTAGTGAAATAATATCATGGAACAATGCAAATTTTGCACGTTAAAATGTATATATTTGATTGTATTCCAACTTGGAAAGGGTATAACTTCAACAGATGCCTAAAACATGTTTAGGGGGGTTATTTAGATAAATTCTGAAGGATGGTATACTGACAACGTATCGAGTTGCCCCACTGATAATTTCTGAACCTCGGTTTTTGCTGGGGTTCCAGGGGGGTATGCTGAACATCTGCTTGTTTTAGGCCATCACTTGTACACAAACATATACTATACCTCCATAATTCTGCTTGAAATCATATTCTTTTGTTCATTAATTTGACTTGCGCCATATTTGATGATGTGTTTCGTGCCGAACAGAATACAAAGCTGCAGTTTGAGTAACATTCATAATGTTACCTGATGTCTGCTCAATTTCACTCAAATTCCCAATTACTGCACAGCACAACTGTAAATTTGTGTTCAATAGCACACCTTGCAAAGAGACTCCCAGGTTCGATGACCAGCTCCAAGTACACCTGTACTTTGTAGTCAACCCATTAAAACCCTGCATATAAAAAAATAGCAGTGTACGGTATTTCAAGCACAGCATGGTGCTGCTGAAACCTGAGAAACACCAACATTTTAGTTACGAGACAAAAGACATGGACAATATCACTGGGTAGATCTGAGTCTGGGGAAATGCTCTCAAAGAAACCAAAAATTATTATAAAGTTAAATTATTCTGACCATTCAGATTTATCGGGTCACAAAAAGAGTAAACTGTTATTGTTTGGTCGGCTGGGAACAGAATAAAATGTTGCCAAGAAGACTTACCTTTATAGCCTTGCCTACCTTCCTTAGTGTATTTATCCTTCCACTGACAACTTTAACATAGTACAGGTGTCAAGCAATTTAAAAATTGCCTCACTCTTTGGTTTTTATGTGTCTTAACTCGGGTTTCCAAGGGGTGTACTGCCGTCAGTTTTTTTATTGTATCGTAACATTACCCCAACCTGGCAGAGTAGCTGAACATGCATGATAAGACAATCCATGGCTCCCATAGGATATATACCAGTAGGTCAGTCCTTTGGGAATTGGAACACTTAGCAGGTCAGAAACAGAACACCTGCTAAACGTATTGAAATAGAACATTGTAGTGAAAAACACTAAAACAAACATCCGTAGCAGAGGATTATCTAACATCTACAGTAATCATACGTGTATTTACATGCACTATTTGACAACATCTTGGTCAAAACTGCCTGCAACCAGTACAGTCATGTGACATGGCTATAACGTAACACGACAATCATGTGACACGGCAGTCACGTGACACTGGAGAACACTTGCGGTGTGAATTCTTGATTGGCTTTTGTGACATCAGTCCGGACATCACCGATGATCTGTCGAACCTACGAAAACGGCAAAATAACACCATATGAAGAAACTAATACTAAGCATTTGCATACATTTGACAAAGGTCAAGTAACTCAGAAAAATCAAAGATAACACAAAATCCCTTTTACACAGTCAATTATACATGTGTGAACGGCAAACATTTCGTGGATCAGTTTATGTAGGTTTGTATATGTTGGATATGTATATGTATATGTTGGATTATGTATATGTTGGATATGTGTTTTATAGACACCTAAAAGGTAAAATACAAATATACCCATAGACCCTTTGGAGAACATGGAGATATTCACGCCGACGTAAACCATAAACATGATACAGCATATAAATCACAAATCTTTTCAATTCTTTGATGGAAACCAGATATCGGACAGTCCTGTGTAAACCAAATTTGATCAAACAAAGGGAATATGTCTATGTGGGTGAGATATCAGGTTAGTCACTGGGATAGTCCCTAATTCACCCATGAAACTCACAAGTTGTGTGAAGAACGCCGTCTCCTTTGGCTTCTCTGAGTAGCGGTCATACTGGTCAAGACTGTCCTGTAACTTGAGGGTGAGGGTGTCGTAGTTACCTCGTACGACCTCTAGGACCTGTCAACATCACAAGGTCAACAATATTGCATTGATTATACATGTTGAAACTTTTCGAAGATAATGTTTCATTAAAACAATTGGTGTTTTCTCTGACATCAGTCTCGTCTTTGATAAAACAAATTTCAGTTGGTATCAAAGCAGATGTGTGCATACATAATAATTAATTCCATAAAACAAGAATTTCTGCATCAAATCTCTGATGTAATATCAATATTTTACCAAGAGGTGTCACATCATGTCATTGACCAAACAAACATCAACAGTATTCAATAATTGTTTACCAACAAGTATACAGAAATACAATGTACCACAAATTAATACAAGATGTATAAATTCATAGAGATTAATGCTAATTATAAAAGTATATGTGTAGGTCTGGGAAACTGTCACTAAGACCACAGTTTGGTTGCTAATGTGAGTGCCACCCACCTAATTATATTAAAAGCATAGAATTGCAAGAGGGATGGAAAAGATACTTATTACAGAAGTATATTCTTAATTTAAGAATAAAAACAACACAATAAATATACAGCAACAGCTACTTTCAAGGTAAATGGCAACACTCATGGGTTTATATCCTTAAAATAACAACTTGTGGAACTAATGAAAAACGTGTAACAGTGACACCGTACCTGTTCTTCTGTCAGTGATGACAAGTGGTTGCTGGCTGCCCAGGAGTCAACTTTTGGTGTGAAGTGGTTGATGATGGCGCGTATGTTTGTGAGTGAGTTGGTCTGTCTGACTGCCATCTCCTTCCACTGACCCTCGCTGTTGGAGTACCTCAGGGCTGAAGTAGCACACAGTACACAAGTTCTTGAGGAAAATTAAAGCAAATCATTAAATTTATACTGTGCCTCCAACATTCACTGCTCAAAAGAACACTTTTCCCCCAGCAGACTTGTTACACTTTGCCTCTGGAAGACATGTTACACTTTGCCCCAGGCAGACCTGTTACACTTTGCCCCAGGCAGACCTGTTACACTTTGCCCCAGGCAGACATGTTACACTTTGCCCCAGGCAGACCTGTTACACTTTGCCCCCAGCAGACATGTTACACTTTGCCCCAGGCAGACATGTTACACTTTGCTCCAGGCAGACATGTTGCACTCTGCCCCAGGCAGACATGTTACACCTTGCCCCAGGCAGACATGTTGCACTCTGCCCCAGGCAGACATGTTACACTCTGCCCCAGGCAGACATGTTACACTTTGCTCCAGGCAGACATGTTGCACTCTGCCCCAGGCAGACATGTTACACTCTGCCCCAGGCAGACATGTTACACTTTGCTCCAGGCAGACATGTTGCACTCTGCCCCAGGCAGACATGTTACACCTTGCCCCAGGCAGACATGTTGCACTCTGCCCCAGGCAGACATATTACACTCTGCCCCAGGCAGACATGTTACACTCTGCCCCAGGCAGACATGTTACACTTTGCTCCAGGCAGACATGTTGCACTCTGCCCCAGGCAGACATGTTACACTCTGCCCCAGGCAGACATGTTACACTTTGCTCCAGGCAGACATGTTGCACTCTGCCCCAGGCAGACATGTTAACTCTGCCCCAGGCAGACATGTTACACTTTGCTCCAGGCAGACATGTTGCACTCTGCCCCAGGCAGACATGTTGCACTCTGCCCCAGGCAGACATGTTGCACTCTGCCCCAGGCAGACATGTTGCACTCTGCCCCAGGCAGACATGTTACACTTTGCTCCAGGCAGACATGTTGCACTCTGCCCCAGGCAGACATGTTACACTTTGCTCCAGGCAGACATGTTGCACTCTGCCCCAGGCAGACATGTTGCACTCTGCCCCAGGCAGACATGTTGCACTCTGCCCCAGGCAGACATGTTACACTTTGCTCCAGGCAGACATGTTACACTTACACATTTCAACATCTACTGAAGCATCCATCCTTGCTGCAATTGTTGCTGTGCAAAATCTGTTCGTTCTAATAATTCCATCGCTGGACTCTCATCATTGTCTACTGCCAGGTGCTCGTTTATAAACTGACTAAACTGAGGCAAAGTGGGGTGAGTGAAATTGCCCCAAAATTAACACACATATATAATAATAATTATAATAATAATTAACTTCTATGGTGCCTATATCCTCAGGAACCTGAGCTCAGAGGCGCAACAAAATAGAATCATGGAGCATAATCGTGAACAGCGACGCACAGAAGTCATTATCAGAACTAGGGACAACCAAAGATTTATGGTGGAAAAGCAATTTGGAATAAATGTGTTGAGTTTTTCAGAAGATAGTGAAAAGAATAGACAAGCAAGGAATGGAGGAGCCGAGGGAGGAAGGTGGTGGGAGAGATAGTCTCACAGGGAAGCTGGTGAGGAACCGGCTAAAGTGGGCTGGATATGTGGAAAGAATGGAAGGGGTATGATTGACAAAGAGAGCAGATGGGCTCGGAGTGGAGGCTAGGAGAGGAAGATGAGAGGAATGCATGAAGAGAGATTTGGCGGGACTGGGAGAGGAGCAGAGAATGAGAGCAAGGGATGGGGGAGTGATGAATGAGAGCAAGGGATGGGGAAGTGGAGAATGAGAGCAAGGGATGGGGAGTGGAGAATGAGAGCGAGGGATGGGGGAGTGGAGAATGAGAGTGAGGGATAGGGGGAGTGGAGAATGAGAGCGAGGGAGAGAGGGAGTGGAGAATGAGAGCGAAGAATAGGGGGAGTGGAGAATGAGAGCGAGGGATGGGGGAACGGAGAATGAGAGCGGGGGATAAGGGTAGTGGAGAATGAGAACGAGGGATAGGGGGAGTGGAGAATGAGAGCGAGGGATGGGAGAGATGAGAATGAATGTGAGTGAGGGATAGGGAGAGCGGAGAATGAGAGCGAGGGATGGGGAGGAGTGGAGAATGAGAGAGAGCGAGGGATGGGGGAGTAGAAAACAAGGGATATGGGGAGTGGAGAATGAGAGCAAAGGATGGGGGAGTGGAGAATAAGAGCGAGGGATGGGGAAGCAGATAATGAGAGCGAGGGATAGGGAGAGTGGAGAATGAGAGCAAGGGATAGGGAGGGGCAGAGAATGAGAGCTAGGGATGGGGGAGTGGAGAATGAGAGCGAGGGATGGGTGAGTGGAGAATAAGAGCAAGGGATGGGGGAGCAGAGAATGAGAGCAAGGGAGAGGGGGGAGTGGAGAATGAGAGCAAGGGATAGGAAGGGGCGGAGAATGAGAGCAAGGGATAGGGGGAGTGGAGAATGAGAGCGGGGGATGGGAGAGATGAGAATGTGATTGAGGGATAGGGGGAGCGGAGAATGAGAGCGAGGGATGGGGAGGAGTGGAGAATGAGAGAGAGCGAGGGATGGGGGAGTAGAAAACGAGGGATATGGGGAGTGGAGAATGAGAGTGATGGATAGGGGGAGTGGAGAAAGAGAGCGAGGAATAGGGGGAGTGGAGAATAAGAGCGAGGGATAGGGGAGTGGAGAATGAGAATGAGGGATGGGGGAGTGGAGAATGAGAGCGAGGGATGGGGGAGATGAGAATGTGAGTGAGGGATAGGGGAGCGGAGAATGAGAGCAAAGGATAGATGGAGTGGAGATTGAGAGAGAGCGAGGGATGGGGGAGTAGAAAATGAGGGATACGGGGAGTGGAGAAAAAGAGCCAGGAATAGGGAAAGTGGAGAATGAGAGCGAGGGATGGGGGAGTGGAGAAAGAGTGATGGAGGAGTGGTGAATGAGAGCGAGGGATGGGGAGGGGAGAATGAGAGCGAAGGATGTGGGTGTGGAGAGTGGAGATGGCAGTGAAACGTGACAGAAGTATTAGAAATCAAGGTCCAGTATTGATGCCAGCCCCCCCAAACTACCCGGAGCAACAACATGTTGGAAATGCAAGAATTTTAAAATATGTTTTTGTTTAAAAAATTGCCAAAAATTAGAGCAACAAATGGAAATAAATTGCAGTGTTACTGTTGAAATCCAATCTAAATTGTACAGACTTTTATCTGCACAAATTAATCTATGTGGTAAGTTTCTTGGTTATTACAGTAAAATGGCTACATACCCATAGAGTAGAGGTTGTCAAACACTTGATGCATGCGGATGATCTCATAATACAGCTCATCATAGGTCCCGGGATTTGGCAGGAACGTGTCTCCAAACGTAATAAAAAGGTTGAAGATATTCACCACCTACAATATGTCATCAAGCAAACATGTACGTATAAAATAAACAAGCTGTACACACCTGAAGTACAATAAAGACTACCTCCACTGGGCAGATCAGTCGTTTTTTGCATACAATAAAATGCTTAAAGAATATTTGTTCTAATTGGGACAATGAATGTTTACAATAGCAACAATTAATTTCATCAGCTTTATAACATTTGCCTCCTTACGACTATACAAAATTACCACAGTACAGCAATTTTTACATTTTATAAACATACAGGAATTAATTTTTTTGCAATTTTAATAGTTTTATTCAGTACAGTTTGACATAAATATTGTGCAAATTTAATTATAAATAGTTTTTGCGAATGATAAATCAGTCATACATTAATGTAACAAATCAACTCAATCTATCTGCCTGAAACAATAAAGCTCTTTTCACACATTATAAAAAAGTTTAAATTAATAAATGCAAAATTTAAGTCAGTAATGTTAAAGAAACTTCTAATGATTAAAGAACGCATGATTTCCAGCCTTGACACAGTTATATGGGTTAGCCTTGACACAGTTACATGGGTTAGCCTTGACACAGTAACATGGGTTAGCCTTGACACAGTTACATGGGTTAGCCTTGACACAATCACACGTGTTAGTTCAACTGAAAATACATAGATTAAGATTTTTGAAGATAAACTTGTTTCTGAATGCATACCTTTGTACACAGAGAGATGATGTCATGTTTCTTGATGAGATAGCTCTCGTTAGACAGAACAAACTTGAGAAGGTTAATGAGAGCTGGAAGGAATAACATGTGATTCACAGTCTGGATAATAAAACTATCTCTCTAGAATTCCAGGTGCTCTTACAGTTTACCTTAAGTCTTGGTTTTTTAAATGTGATGGTTTTAGGTGTGGGAGACATTCTTTACAGGTGTATGTATTTTGAAAAGGTCTTTGGTGTTACGGGATACTGCCTACATTTATCAAATGGTATGCAAATGTTAGATCAACAGTTCAACAAATACATCCAAAGAGTGACTCTCGCGAATATGGTAGCCTTGATATTGATGGACATTATCCAAAAACTATATTCACATTTTTTTCAACGCAGTTAATCATGACAAACCAATATCATTTACTGTTATATACATTCATATCAGTGTTAAAAATTAATCATCTGTTATATGCTGACACAAATCAGCCTGTGGACATTGTTACTTATAAACGCATCATGGCAAACCTGTCCACAGTTCTTTCCACGTGTACTGAAGTCGAATGCGGCATTTCTTCTGATAGCAGAGCATCTTACGAATGACTCCGAGACTCTTCCTGCATGACATCATCATTAGTTATACATTCGTCCCCATAATCACATCAACTCACGCTACAGGTGGATCAACATATTTATGTATGATTTAGTTGACATAAATGTACAGATGATACTGACCCCTCACTGGAAATGTTTTCTGCTAATTCTTTCATGTGTGAGGATCACCTGTTATCACCCTGTACCAAGGGGTATCTTGATTTTAGTTTATGCACTTACTGTAATTTACAAAATGCACCATGACGATGACAAATACAATCGGATTTGAGAAAATGTCTGGGAGAAAGTGGGATAAACTTAGCAGCTTGCACCACATATACAAACATGCGTCCAAAATCATAGGAACACAGAAAAATTTATTTATAGAGGTGTCCCAAAAAAAATAATATTTTGTATATTTTTAGGGTGTCTGAAAACATTTGGTCAATACAGTAGATGTAATTACTATCAATATTTTAGTTGTTTTGAAGTGGGCTATTTTTGCGACTTTAAAGACATCTCATAATAAATACAATAACACCTTAATTAGAGCTCTTCGTATCAAAGTGATTTATGTTTCAGAAATTATTTTACAAATTTTTTTTCATTACGTGTGCACATGGGAAAGTTCTTAATTTTATTTTATAAAAAAGGTGCTTTTCCACAATGGCAATGCTTACATGTACAACTCCATTGGAAAACTCTTCATCATGTGACTTGTAACAAACTCCACCATCAAATCTACAACATCAAAGGTAACCAATAGCAACCAGTGACAACTGACCAAGAGTGGGTAGGGTGAAGTGGGCCCTGGAAGTTAGAGATTAAATGAGATCAAAGGTATGCAGGATGTTAGAGACCGTCAATAAATTACTTCAGACAAGGGGCATCTCATTGTGTGTTAGAATGTTTTCATAATGCCAACCATTCATGTGAGTACATGATTAAGTGCACGTACAACATGCGTGCATGTGACTTGTGGTATTATAAAGTAAAGTAGGTCAATAAAACAGAAACAATATTTTGTATGAATTGGCCTTTCGCCTGCTAAAGTTTCATTACTGCTGTGTTGAGGTGAGGTGTCACAGAAACATTGTTACAATGAAAGTAGAAGGGGAGGTCTTGAAAACTGACAAAAAGTCATGTATTACGATGGTCCTTTTACATCAGATGGCCATCTGTGCAAGTGTTGTTTATGATGCAGCATGTACAGTTGTACCCTATATCTGTTGGATGAACGTTGTACTTACCCAAGAGGGCGCAGGCAAGGGGTCTCGATGCAGGCTGTTTGTCCACAGGCATCTTACGGTGACGCATCGGCTGAAATGATGTGAATGCCAAAGGTAGATTAAAAAATTTTGATTATGATTACAACAACATAGAACTTTTATATTACAATGATACAGACTAAAAATACAACCAAAATTGTGATTATGATTACAACAATGTACAACATTTATATTACGATGATACAGTCTAAACAAAATCACATTTAAAAGTTTGATCACAGAATGTTTATTACAATACAGAAAATACAAAATGACCCATGGCACCAGAGGTGGACAGCTTCATAAAAATAATTTGTTGACAAACTGCTTATAATACAATCATGCTGCACATGGACGGAGAAACTATGATTAGAGTGTCATAACTGAAACATTTCAACAATACAATACATAATGATATTGTATGGTGCAGTAGCAGTGTTTAGAATGCTGTAAACTCAATCGAGAGAACCAGGGCTTGAATCCACCTTCTACTATTTCAAAGTTTGGCAAATTTGTTCACCCCACTTTGCTTTAGTTCAGTTCCAGTGGACGAGATACTGCACAGTATAAGTTCCTCTTACCTTTTATCCCTGCATCGTAACTTTCCAGCATTTTATAGAACTCTCCAATAAGAAAAACCAATCACAAAACCACCAACGTGTCAGCAGCAATACTGACCAGTCTGTGGAGCGGAACTCTCATTGTCATGTTGATGTCATGCATGAGTGAGTTAGCGTACTGGTCCTACAAGAACATCACAGACAATTAGTTACATTCCTGAAGAGTCACTTCATTATCTACATAGTTAATGGTTATTATTCAGAATAATCACTTATAACACATAATAATAATAAATATATTTATATAGCACCATAAATCTAGACAGAGACGCATAAGATAGATAGGTACTCAAAGTAATTAGTTAAGTCAATAATAATAAATTACTAAAAAGCTGACGCATATATATATATATATATATATATATATATATATATATATATATATATATATATATATATATATATATACATATATATATATATATATATATATATATATATATATATATATGTACATATGTATAAAGATATACATATATACATATATACATACATACATACATACAAAATAAAATAATACATACAACTGAAATTATAAATTATTTAGTTAAATAAATAATAATGAATTAGTTAAAACTTGATGCATATAGACATAGTAAAATATATATAATTAAGTTAAAACAAGTGTTCGCTTTTCATCAGTTTGTATTATACAGCTCCAAAGCATCAAAGACTTGACATATCACAAAAATAAAAGATTAACACAAAATCTTAGATAATAAGTATCGCAAATACTCAATTAAAAAAACTGGCCTCAATTAATGATTAACATGAAACATTAGTAAACATTTTGATCTTGTTTTGTTTTCGTAGGTATTAGGTAAACTCTTAATTCCTTTAAATGGGTAAGTACAGTTGTTAATCTCTTTTAATATGCGTGTTTCACAAAACTGGTTTAAACTGGCCTTGTGGTTACTTGAAAGCATAAAAATAAGGTTTGTCATGAGGTCACTCAGAGTCATAAGGTCACTTGGGTCATGAGGGCACTGGGGGTCATGGGGTCACATCAGTGATCTTACCTCAGCAACACAAGTGAGGATGACGAGACACAACTTGGCGTTGTTCACCTGCGCGGTGTCTGTGAACAGGTGACAATATTTTGTACCTCATAGTCAGTAAAGCAAGCATAATTATGATGTATTTCAATAAATATTTTTCAAACAAATCATATATTTAATATCTGACCACTGGCATTCCCTTTGTTCTTATTTACAATGCTATATTATTTTATATAAATCCACAATGTAGTTGTTGTTGTTGTAAGCGCCGTGGAAATAGAAGACAATGGTGGAATACAAATAGTAGAATTCCTACAAAAACAAAATCTTGCAAACATAATTGAATAACTTCAGGTAATGATAAATTAGAGGAGTGACTGTGTTGTTTCAGCCAAGTGACATACGTTTGATGTCCTGCATGACGATAGAGCTGTACTCGAGGAATGTAACGAGGAGGTTGGTTGGTTGATCTCCCGCGTTGTCCAAGAGCGCCACATCCAGGCGGGTTTCTACAACAGCAATCACTGCATCAGACCACAGCAGTAGTACTTGATCTAGTGAATGACAGATCTCCTGCATAGAAGATCACATCCATGATAGATCAGTAGATCATATTCATGACAGTTAACCTCCACAGAAGATCGTTTATACAGTAGATTATTTCCATGGTAGATCACTTTTACAGAAGATCATCTGCACAGAAGATCACTTCCATGACAGATCATCTTTAAAAAAGGTCACTTCCATGACAAATCAACTACACAGATCACATCCACAGAAGGTCACATCTATGAAACATTTATATTATGATTTCATACATGAAAAATTTTACCATCGGTTCAGTATTTAAAAATTACTATTAAGTAGAAATAAAATCATTTGTAATTTCTAATAATAGTTTGTTTTATTCAGCCACAAAATCAAAACCTTAAATACAATTACGTACTTTGTAGTTGCAGACTGTCGTCACTAGGTGTCACTGGTGTAGTTGGCGATGATGGAGGGGAACTTGGTGATGATGTCGCATGTGACTGAAATTAATCATAATTTTGTGTGGATTTCAATACTCATTTAAATAGGTTTTAATAAACCCATAAAAGATAAATTGGTTATAATAGAGAAATTGTTTAAATATTGAATCATCGACATAACAATTATGCAATGACGCCTCACCTTTGACTTCAGGCACAAGACGAGAACAACAATTATCTCTAACTTATAAATCCAACACCATTCCTATTTCTAAATGGTGCCTGTGCCATATATAAAAGTACAGTTGTAGTTGTTTAGGATTTCCATTAAATTAAATATTAATGATTGCAAACCTAAAGCATTGCCAAGCAACAACAGCAGAATTTAGACACTTCCAACAGCACTTGACAAAGATCTACAGGAATTCAGCAAGTGTCTTTGAAGCCAATAAGATCTAGACAGGCTGAGATCGCATGACCGAAGTCAATGGAAGAACATAAGCCAGAACATCTTGAAAGCAACACAAGCGAAACTGTCCCCACTGTTGTAGTGACGCAGTGACCCAAAAAAGCGACCACGCAGGCACGCACGCACGCACGCACGCACACATGCACAAACAAACAAACAAACAAACAAACAAACAAACATAATAGTTATGCATAATTAGTTATCAGTTAATATAATTGTGATTGTGTTATGATAATTAAGGAAATGATTTCTTTAATACATTTTAACATTGTCATTAAAAAAATCAACTTTGCAACTAGTATAAAATGATGCATTGGAATCCTATGAAGGTGCAAGTTTATGTAAGATGCTGAAAATAATCATGTCTAAACTGCCATCGTGTATGGTGCATGTGCACACGTGCATGTGTGTGAGCACGTATGCATGCAGGTGTGCATGCATGATGCATGTATGTGAGCACAGACAGCGTGTAAGCATGCCTCATGTCTATGCATGTCTCACAGTATTAGATCTGTGCTGAATGAGGCCAACACGGTTAAACTGAACAAGTGTAAACAGCAGGCCTTTAGAAATCTCTATCGGACTTGTTTCCATGATTGCATCAAATTAATTAATTAAAATTAGTGTGGTTTATGGTTGACATACCTGCGTGAGAGTTGTGATGAAGTTTCTGTTCAAGTGAATAGCTTCATACAGGGCCAGAAGGATCGAGTCATTTCCCCTGTGGAAGAACATACAATTTTGGTAGTAAACACAAACAATTATAATTAATATTAATTATTATATAATTACTAACAGCTAATGTAATTCGATAACATTTTCCCATAAAAATAATCACTGCAATTCATCAAACCTACTTGATTGCTTCTTCTCTTTTCTTCTCTTCAACAAACATGTTGCCTACCTAAAAGAAGCATACACAAATTACTTAAGTAATTTTAATTAATTACATATTATGCAAAAATGTAAAGGATTTATATGAACATTAAAATGCTCCTCTAATTATCCAGGACACGATTATATCAACACTTGGTGCATACCTAGACAGGCATAATTTATAAAGTTTGACTAAGGTGTGCATATGTAAATTAATGAAAGACCATTATGTATTGACATGGACTGCATGAGACTGCAGTGAACATGTACAACAAATGATCCTTCTAGGGTACAACAGGAGATGATGAATGGAATCTCTTGTGTCTACTTGAGATGTGTCTGCCTTCTGTTACGCATTGACACATTGTCCATCTGATCCTTTACTTGGCAGGATTTAAAATGTTATTAATACAAGCAAAACCTGTGCTTTGAGTCTCACTTCAAATTGTAGAGTTTACAATTCCAGATACATCTATGTGGTAGAATATTAACCACACACACACATATATATATATTTATATATATTATATATATATATATATAGTCAACAGAAACTAACATACCATGTTAGAGAGGGAAACAAAGAATCCAGCAGCCTCAGGCTCAGCAATCTTTGTCTGGTATTGTCTGTAAACAAAGCAAAATTTAATAAATAAAAAAATATTATCAACAAAAGAAAGGTTGACCTAGCAAACTGCAGTAGCAGATCCAGATGTGATTCGTGGGGGGTTCATTAGTACAGCTACTTTTGTCAACCTGTTCTATTCAAGATGATACACAGTTAAGCAATTTTGACTACCTACCTTAAAAGAGCAGTCTAACCACATCATTACTAAGGAGAGTGTTAGGAGTGATTTTGAGGATACATTCTTAGTGAAACTCACTTTTCTATCACTAAACTAAAGAACAAAATTGATTCTTAAGAACAAAATCGTGCTTATTGCTTATGAATTAATAGGAATATTAGTGAAATGATACCCTGGAAGTTATGTCATGTGACCAGGGTAATTAACAAAAGGGTTGAGATATGTTGGTCGTCAGTGTTTTATACAGTTAAGCTCATATGGGAAAACAACCTGTTTATACATCTCAAAAGACCACAAATTAATGTGCTGAAGAAATGTTATGATTCAGAACTTTGGAAAGATAAATATGAAATGTTCGTAGTCAGTAAATATTGCTTTTAAATACAAACAAATAATGGACAAAGTGGGATTTTACATGGGCAATTTATCCACACCATAGGCCATACAAAACACTGGTGGTCATCATATAAACTAGCAAAAATTATAGTTAGACACACTCTAAAGGAAGGAATGAAAGAAATGAAGTGTCGCACCTGTTATACTCTGTCAGTGTGGAGGACACAACCTGTGCCAAACCCTACAAGGACAAGGTTTTCACACTATTTATACACACCCTAGATAAACACATTTGTAGTAGTTAATTTCCTTGATATGAAGCTAGTGTCTTGTCGTAAAATGAGGCCTTTTTGGCACAACATGAATTTTTTACTCTAATTGCATTTGTTAATGGCAAGTTTTTACTTAAGAACAATTAAAAAGCAACATTTCCAACAACTTCTTAAGAGTATATAAGTCAGTAAACAAGTGGATTTTTAACTATATCATAATGTTTTCTATAGTAGCATGAATATATATAGTGAGTTATACTTACATTGAGCGCAAGTTCATCATCGAGAATTGACAGTCGTACAATGTAAGGATTGGCCGACTGAAAGAGATCACATCAAATAATCACATTCACGCTCGCAAAATCTCAGATTTCAAATAAAAAATGCTATAACAAAATGTAAAAATCAGAGGTACCCAGAGTGTTTAAGTCTCATCAATAATCGTTCACATATGAGAGAAATATCTGGAACAATAGTTAGTTCATTAAAATTTGACAATAGTCAAATCTTTTTGCATAATTAAAATTAAATGACACCACCAAGCCGTATTTACTTAAATGCTTCACTGTTAAGATTTGGCCATTATTTATCGAGAGAGACAGAGAGAGACATAGACAGACAGAGAGAGACATGGAGAGAGAGACAAAGAGAGACATAGAGAGACAGAGAGACAGAGAGAGAGAGACAGAGAGAGACAGGGAGAGACAGAGAGAGGCAGAGTGTTTAAGTCTCATCAATAATCGTTCACATATGAGAGAAATATCTGGAACAATAGTTAGTTCATTAAAATTTGACAATAGTCAAATCTTTTTGCATAATTAAAATTAAATGACACCACCAAGCCGTATTTACTTAAATGCTTCACTGTTAAGATTTGGCCATTATTTATCGAGAGAGACAGAAAGAGACATAGAGAGACAGAGAGAGACAGGGAGAGACTGAGAGAGACATGGAGAGACAGAGAGAGAGAGAGAGAGAGAGAGAGAGACATGGAGAGACATGAAGAGACAGAGAGAGAGAGACATAGAGAGACAGAGAGAGACATGGAGAGACAGGGAGAGACAGAGATAGAGAGAGAGAGACATGGAGAAACAGGGAGATACAAGGAGAGACAGAGAGAGACAGAGAGAGAGAGACAGGGAGAGACAGAGAGAGACATGGACAGACAGAGAGAGACATGGACAGACAGAGAGAGACAGAGAGAGAGAGACAGGGAGAGACAGAGAGACAGACAGGGAGATACAGAGAGAGACATAGAGAGACAGAGAGAGACATACAGAGACATAGAGAGACAGAGAGAGACATAGAGAGACAGAGAGAGACATAGAGAGACAGAGAGAGACATAGAGAGACATGGAGAGACAGAGAGAGAGACAGAAAGAGACAGGGAGAGACAGAGAGAGACATGGAGAGACAGAGAGAGAGAGAGACAGAGAGAGACATGGAGAGACATAGAGAGAGAGAGAGACAGAGAGAGACATAGAGAGAGAGAGACAGAGAGAGACAGGGAGAGACATAGAGAGACAGAGAAAGAGAGAGAGAGAGACAAAGAGAGAGAGAGAGAGAGACTTAGAGAGACATGGAGAGACAGATAGAGACAGAGAGAGACAGGGAGAGACAGAGAGAGACATAGAGAGACATGGAGAGACAGAGAGAGACAGGGAGAGACATAGAGAGACTTAGAGAGACATGGAGAGACAGAGAGAGAGAGAGAGAGAGAGACAGAGAGAGACAGGGAGAGACAGAGAGAGACATGGAGAGAGAGAGAGAGAGAGAGACACACAGAGAGAGAGACTTGGAGAGAGAGAGAGAGAGAGAGAGAGAGAGAGAGAGAGAGAGAGAGAGGAGAGAGAAAGACCGAGAGAAAGAGAGATTTACAGAGAGAGAGAGAGAGAAAGAGAGAGACAGAGAGAGACATAGACAGAGAGAGAGAGAGAGAGAGAGACAGAGAGAGAGACAGAGAGAGACAGGAAGAGACTGAGAGAGACAGAGAGAGAGAGAGACAGAGAGAGACAGGGAGAGACAGGGAGAGACAGAGAGAGACATGGAGAGACAGGGAGATACAGGTAAAGACAGAGAGAGACAGAGAGAGACTGAGAGAGACATGGAGAGAGAGAGAGAGAGAGAGACATAGAGAGACAGAGAGAGAGAGAGAGAGAGAGAGAGACATGGAGAGACAGAGAGAGAGACAGAGAGAGACAGAGAGAGACAGAGAGAGACAGAGAGAGAGAGAGAGAGAGAGAGAGAGAGAGAGAGAGAGAGAGAGAGACAGAGAGACAGAGAGAGACAGAGAGAGACAGAGAGAGACAGGGAGAGACAGAGAGAGACAGAGAGAGACAGAGAGAGAGACAGAGAGAGAGAGACAGAGAGAGACAGAGAGAGACAGAGAGAGACAGAGAGAGACAGAGAGAGACAGAGAGAGACAGAGAGAGACAGAGAGGGAGAGACAGAGAGAGACAGAGCGAGACAGAGAGAGACATGGAGAGACAGAGAGAGACAGGGAGAGACAGAGAGAGACAGAGAGAGACATGGAGATACAGGGAGAGACAGAGAGAGACAGGGAGAGACTGAGAGAGACATGGAGATACAGAGAGAGAGAGAGAGAGATCGACAGAGAGAGACAGGGAGAGACAGAAAGAGAGAGACAGAGAGAGACATAGAGAGACAGAGAGAGACACAGAGAGACAGAGAGAGACAGAGAGAGACAGGGAGAAACACTGCGTGAAAACTCACCTCATACTTGCGGTACTGGACTAGAACTGTGAGAAGGAGGACAGCGTTCTGGCCATGGGTGTGTCGTGCCACCGGGTCTCCCAAGATCTACAGGGAGGGGGAATATCAACTGGAATATCAATATTATTGAGGGAAATATCTAGTGATATATAATTGTTGCTCTCCTCTTTGTCCTTGAAGTGTGGGGTGAGGTTGGCATTGATTTTGTAGTAAACAGAAACAACTGGCCACAGCATCAACTTCAACACGGCTTCAATACTGTATAGAAATCAAGACAATAATTATACAAAGTGGTTCACTTAGATTAAATAAGTTTTATTAATGCGATGGGTGCTGAAGTCCAGCAAGTTACCAAACAGAAACATACGTATCTCGAAAAACAGTTAACGCAGAGTTACAGAAATACCTGAATTATGGACTCAAAGACACTGTTCATCATGAGATACTCCAGCACAGTGTTCTGACTGACATTGTCTGTTGCCTGCAACCAAGTATCATCATTGAAGTCACATTCTGATGGATGGCACTGGTATTATGACACTTGCAAAAACATTACACTGAAACGTGTTTAGCTCACCATGTACCAATTTTTTTAAACCTGAATAACATATGGCACCTTAGTCAAGAAGCCTGGGACCTTAGTCAAGAAGTATGGGACCTTAGTCAAGAAGTATGGGACCTTATTCAAGATGTATGGGACAATAGTCAAGAAGTATGGGACCTTAGTCACACATAACAGTTACACAGTATAAAAGTGGAAGCAAGCAATTATTTAGATACCTCTACAAAAAATAAAAATGTGTTTCACTTGAAAAAATGTCCCTAAAAAGATCTTGTTGTAGACAATTGAACAAAACATTGTATGCTTTTCAACGGAATTAAAAAAATATTAAGTTTTTATGAAACACAATAAAATGTATGGTTTAATTATTCAACTCCCAAATTTCTACTGATGACTCTGTCGCAAAAAAGGTATATGATAAGGGGAGAAACCCTTACCGTGACAAGGACTAGGATGACCCTGAGGGCAAGGTCTTTGAGGGGTGCTGGAAAGTCTCCCGTCAGAAACCTATTGAGTCGCTCAACAAACACCTGAAGATAAACACAATATGTGAATAGGTATTCAACAATTAAATATGTGATAAAGAAAATGAAGATTTAAAAAATAATATGTTCTTGTTGGTGATTAAACAGCAGGGTTATGGGCACCATGCCATACAATGTGTCTTGTAACAATTTTATTTCTATGTGTGTGTTTCTTCCTTGGCTGAGCAGCTGTCCCTCTCCTCTCTGGAGTGGGTGCTGACACAGGGCACCAAGGAAGGCATTGACTTCTTCCTTGGCTGAGCAGCTGTCCCTCTTCTCTCTGGGGTGGGTGCTGACACAGAACACCAAGGAAGGTGTTGACCTCTTCCTTGGCTGAACAACTGTCCCTCTCCTCTCTGGGGTGGGTGCTGACACAGGGCACCAAGGAAGGCATTGACTTCTTGCTTGGCTGAGCAGCTGTCCCTCTCCTCTCTGGGGAGGGTGCTGACACAGGGCACCAAGGAAGGCGTTGACTTCTTCCTTGGCTGAGCAGCTGTCCCTCTCCTCTCTGGGGTGGGTGCTGACACAGGACACCAAGGAAGGCGTTGACTTCTTCCTTGGCTGAACAACTGTCCCTCTCCTCTCTGGGGTGGGTGCTGACACAAGGCACCAAGGAAGGCATTGACTTCTTCCTTGGCTGAACAACTGTCCCTCTCCTCTCTGGGGTGGGTGCTGACACAGGGCACCAAGGAAGGCATTGACTTCTTCCTTGGCTGAGTAGCTGTCCCTCTCCTCTCTGGGGTGGGTGCTGACACAGGACACCAAGGAAGGTGTTGACTTCTTCCTTGGCTGAACAACTGTCCCTCTCCTCTCTGGGGTGGGTGCTGACGCAAGGCACCAAGGAAGGCATTGACTTCTTCCTTGGCTGAGCAGCTGTCCCTCTCCTCTCTGGGGTGGGTGCTGACACAGGACACCAAGGAAGGCATTGACTTCTTCCTTGGCTGAACAACTGTCCCTCTCCTCTCTGGGGTGGGTGCTGACGCAAGGCACCAAGGAAGACATTGACTTCTTCCTTGGCTGAGCAGCTGTCCCTCTCCTCTCTGGGGTGGGTGCTGACACAGGACACCAAGGAAGGTGTTGACTTCTTCCTTGGCTGAACAACTGTCCCTCTCCTCTCTGGGGTGGGTGCTGACACAAGGCAATAAAGGAAGGCATTGACTTCTTCCTTGGCTGAGCAGCTGTCCCTTTCCTCTCTGGGGTGGGTGCTGACACAGGGCACCAAGGAAGGCATTGACTTCTTCCTTGGCTGAGTAGCTGTCCCTCTCCACTCTTGGGTGAGTGCTGACCAGACATGCCAAGTCTACCGGTTTTCCTGGTAGACTACCAGTTTTTCACCTCTTCTACCGGTCTACTGGTCAGTAGAACATTTCTACCAGTTTTTGCGATTTTTGGGAAAACGTTTTATTTTTTTATTTTATCAGTAAAATCGGCACTGCTGAGCGAAAAATCTCGACTTTCCGGTAGATCCCGTTTGACTCTGAATCTCAGCCTCGATTCAGATCACGCCCTTGTGATCTATGCTATATAATTATAGGCTAGCGAGTATAGCCAGTACTTGGTACTGTCAGCACTGCTCAAGTGCAAGTTGAACGAGAACACTATCTGTGCCGAGTTCGCTCCCTGTGAGCACACACTGCGGCTACAACGACTTGTGGCAGTTGTGCACTTGCTCGGCACAGGAGCGAGTGTGAATTTTATTTAGAACATTTTGTTGTACAGATATTTCTATATGTTGTTTGTATTTTGTGCATTTATACATTAGTGTATTTTTTACTTATGTCATTTTCACATTCCAGGCAGTTTTTACATTTATATTTATCAATCTCAGTCAGAATTATGTATAGCTTTCTATATTTCTGACATGGTATTTTTATTTTATTTATCAGTATTGCCTTATTTAACAGTATTATTCTGTAATCTGCACTTTATTTATAGTGCCCTTTTATCAACATGATGTTTCGTACTGATTTGTGCTTGTTTTTTACATTGCTGCATGCATGTCTAGCCTGTTTGTAATTATTGTTGTATAATTTTTATATATTTATATCATTTGAACATTTCAGTATAGAATGTGCATATTTGCGTAATTGAAATGTGGAGCATTTTATTGTTTTTGCTGCTGTGTTTTTGTCTATTACCTTAATTTTTATGGGCCTTGCATCGTTCTTAGTATTTTTTACATGATTTATATTTTTGGCAATGCATTTTAGCATTTTGTATATATTATTAAGTATTTCTATTGTATATAATTGTCATTTCTTTCAATTTGTTCCAGAGTCGTTCAGTAGAAATAACCTATCATGGCCAGCTGTTTGTTCCCATTTATGACACAACGAAATCAGGAAATTTGCTTATTTTAAGCGGATGATTCACTAAAGTTTTTTTTTATTTTTTTTATTTTCACACAGCAGGAATATGGAATGATTTTTAAAGATATTCACACTATTGGCATTAACACAATCAGTAGCTTATTTGTTCCTTTAGTTTAACACCCTCTGTGAGATTGTGTACTTTCACATATCAAATGTATATGATTCTTTTACTAATGCTGCATTGTACCCTTTAGTTCTGCTACACCTTCTTTAAGTTTGAAGAAAATATTTCTGCAGTACTAACCTGCATTTGTGAATCAGCACCATCAAAGCCCACTAGTATGTTGATGACATCGAAACCATACTCTCCGACACTCTTCCTAAACACTCCACGAATCAGCGCACACAGGGTCTACAAGATACAACGGAGGCACATGATGTTAAAAGAAACTACATCCAACATTAACACGTAACCAACCATTTATGGGTTTACAATTGTATCTACATTTCATGTTCAGTCACCATGTGCGTAATTCAACAATTAAAGAAATGTTGAGAATATATAATGAAATATCTAAGGATATTTGAAAAATATTTGGGAGTTACACAGGAATTGTAGAATGCGCTTTTTGGAAAATATACTATGGTATGTTGGAAAGATATATACTAAAATACTAAGATATGTTGGCAAGATATTCCACAACCATCCTAAAAATTACATATTTCTGTTGAAACAAACAATTCTAAATTTGAGTAAATGATCAGTGGTAATAAAATAATAACAATCACAATATTAAGACATAACATTTAGTATATAACTGATAATTTAGTAATATATAAGTAAATAAGCACAACATGGAGACACCTGTTTCCACTCACAAGCATGGCGTTTGCGACACGGATGTGATGATCTTCCTTCATCATCTCCACACATTTGTAGAACAAGAAGTTGAGCATCTCCTGGTCACGTCAAAGCGTAAAATTCATTCACATGTTTTCTTAGGAAAACTGTATAATTACTGTCATTTTTATATTTGTGTTAATTGCTTCAACTTGTAAAATTATTATATGGTTAAAATAAATATGTATGTCTTCAATCTCTACACATCATCCTGGTGACCTATTGCTATCACAGGTGGAACCACCCCCTACAAATGTGGATTTGAACTTTGTCCCACTTGCTGCATCAACCAATCAGATGTGTTGCTATGAAATCACTCAATTTGGCAAATGCAGGTAGCTTCAATGTTTAAAATAACAAATGCATGGAATGTCTTTTGTTAACGAATACAATATTTCATGTGAATGCTTATAAAGATAAAGGTTATCATCACTGGGGTTTCAGAATGAGGGTTTTGCCAAGGAATTTTTTCTCAATTCTAACTTCTCAGCCAACCTACCTTCAAAGCTGCCAGCTGTTCTCCATTCAACTTCTCAAACTCATTCTCAATGAATGATATGTTCACCTACAACACGAGCACTTTCTGTGTTTCCAGCAATAACAATAATATTCACGAGCCACTACAAATCTAGCAAAACTGAAATCATGGCTGTACTATAATTTATATAATTTGTTTTGTCTTTGTACCTTCAGAAGGAACAACTCATCCCAGAAGTTGACATTCCCTGCTGAGGGGTCTTCTCCCTGTAACAAACAGAAAGAAACACATCTAAGGACAACCCAGGCACAAACACATGTTCCAAATCAAAGTGTGAAACACAAATTGCGGGATTAAGATTCCCAAAACAGACTCATTAAGATTGATCCTCACACGCACGCACACACACACACACACACTCACATGTGCACACACATGTGCACACACATGTACACAAACACACACACACGCATGCACACACACACTCACATGTGCACACACATGTCCACACACATGTACACAAACACACACACACACACACACACACACTCACATGTGCACACACATGTACACACACATGTACACAAACACACACATGCATGCACACACACACTCACATGTGCACACACACACACATGTGCACACACGCACACAGACGCACACATACATGCGCGTGCACACGCATTATTCATAGCAATTACTGTTTGTTAAAACAATCTGTAAAATGCCTGCCGTATGAACATAAATATCAGTGAATAGCTTTGGAGACAGTAATCATATATTAATGATATTATTACCCTAAAGAAAGCCTCGTATATCTGAACAATCTTCTCCTTCAAAGCCATCTTGGAGTGAGACCCTCGTCTCAGCACAGATGACTTCGGCCTGTCCTTGGCCGTAGTAACCGATGGCGGAGAGGACGGATTCATGTCCGTTGGCTTGACCATTGGGCAAGCTTCACTGTGAGTTAGACGTCACCACTGGACACTGCTGAACACACACAAGGGTTTGACATCAAGGGTTCTGGTCACGGGGCATGAGGCCCTGACATTAAGGGTTTGACATTAAGAGTTCTGGTCACGGGGCATGAGGCCCTGACATTAAGGGTTTGACATTAAGGGTTCTGGTCACGAGGCATGATGCCCTGACATTAAGGGTTTGACATTAAGAGTTCTGGTCACGGGGCATGAGGCCCTGACATTAAGGGTTTGACATTAAGAGTTCTGGTCACGGGGCATGAGGCCCTGACATTAAGGGTATGACATTAAGGGTTCTGGTCACGGGGCATGACGCCCTGACATTAAGGGTTTGACATTAAGGGTTTTGGTCACGGGGCATGAGGCCCTCACATTAAGGGCTTGACATTAAGGGTTCTGGTCACAGGGCACGAGGCCCTTACATTCTACTTGCCCGACCAGAATTTTTACTTGCCCTGAAATCGTTAATGAAATTGATGCATTAGGATGTGTTTATATTCAAATAAAATATATGTTATGTATCATCGTGTGACTGCCTTGGGTTGGACCCACGGTCATTCGTCATTGCATTTCAAATGGAATGGCTATTTTGTTTTGTCTAGAAACAAATGTTTCTATTTTCTCTGTTCTTAGTTATTCTCTGCTGCTTTACGTTCTGCTGCTTTACATTCTGCTGCTTTACGTTATGTTGCTTTACTTTCTGCTGCTTTACGTTCTGCTGCTTTACGTTCTGTTGCTTTACGTTCTGCTGCTTTATGTTCTGCTGGTTAACGTTCTGTCGCTTTACGTTCTGTCGCTTTACGTTCTGTTGCTTTATGTTCTGCTTCTTTACGTTCTGCTTCTTTACGTTCTGCTGCTTTACGTTCTGTTGCTTTACGTTCTGTTGCTTTGCGTTCTGTTGCTTTGCGTTCTGTTGCTTTGTGCTCTGCTGCTTTACGTTCTGCTGCTTTACGTTCTGTTGCTTTACGTTCTGTTGCTTTACGTTCTGTTGCTTTACGTTCTGTTGCTTTACGTTCTGTTGTTTTACGTTCTGTTGCTTTACGTTCTGCTGCTTTACGTTCTGCTGCTTTACGTTCTGTTGCTTTACGTTCTGTTGCTTTACGTTCTGCTGCTTTACGTTCTGCTTCTTTACGTTCTGCTGCTTTACGTTCTGCTGCTTTACGTTGTGTTGTTTTACGTTCTGTTGCTTTACATTCTGTTGCTTTACGTTCTGTTGCTTTACGTTCTGTTGCTTTACGTTCTGTTGCTTTACGTTCTGTTGCTTTACGTTCTGCTGCTTTGTGCTCTGCTGCTTTGTGTTCTGTTGCTTTGTGTTCTGTTGCTTTACGTTCTGTTGCTTTACGTTCTGTTGCTTTACGTTCTGCTGCTTTACGTTCTGCTGCTTTACGTTCTGCTGCTTTACATTCTGCTTCTTTACGTTCTGCTGCTTTACGTTCTGTTGCTTTACGTTCTGTTGCTTTACGTTCTGTTGCTTTACGTTCTGTAGCTTTACACACATGGACCCTAGTCACTACAATGACCTCGGAGTACTGCCTTATGCCATCTGGTGGCTAATAAAAATAATAATAATGTTTTATTTCAGGCAAGAGCCCATATATATACATACAAGTAAAAAAAACATAAATATACACACATGATGAACAATAGAGGTACATGTAGTGAGAAAAATTTATATATATATATATATATATATATATATATATATATATATATATATATATATATATATATATATATATACATATATATATATATAAATATACATACATGACATGTAGTAAAAATATATATAAATAAGTCAGGATAAAAAATATATTTGTAAAAAAGTACAAACATCATGAATTAAAAGCTTACAATTGATCAATCCAATGTTTAATCGATGGACTTTGATAAGAAATAAAAGTGTCAAAATAATTCACAAAAAGTATATTGTCGGATTTTCCTAACCGGCATAAAAGGCTAAAAATTGTTGAGCAATTGCGTTCATTAAAGGATTTAACAAAATTAGTAGCGAACATATGACTTGCACTACAGTGGGGTGACAAGTTGTGTATAATTCTAAAACTGTTGTTATAAGCAACAGTAATACCTTTCAGACTGTTTTTTTAAATTACACCAAAGACTTGAGGTGTACATTGAACCACAGTATGAATTAAATAAAGTTGTTTAAATGGACTGTTGCATAAGTTAAATTTTCTGGCTAAAGCATTTGCCAGTGCATAGATACACCTTTTCTGCCTGGCAATATCGTCATCATCAGTAAGGTTATTGTTTATAATATGGCCAAGGTATTTACATTTCTCAGTGTAAGGTAGTGTATGGTTATTGATAACAACATGATGAATGTTTTTCTTGTCCCTAGGTTTGTTATCAATAACAGATAAAGATTTGTTGGCATTGTATGTTATATCAAACATATTGCCATACTCGGCACAACAATCGGTGAGTTTTCTCAACCCCGCAACACTAGGTGAAAAAACACAAAGGTCATCGGCATACATTATATGATTCATTATGGTTCCTGCATAAAGACAGCCAATTTGTAATTTATTCAAATTTACACTTAAGTCATCCATGTAAACGTTAAAAAGATGTGGAGAAAGGATTCCACCCTGCTTAACACCGTTTGAAATGGTAAAACAGTCTGAGAAGCTACAACACCATCTGACAGTGAATTTCTTGGTTTTGTACCAGTAATAAAGAATGCGCACAATAAAAGAAGGACATCCCCGGTCAATTAGTTTGGTGAATAGCTTACTATGATTGACTTTGTCAAAGGCCTTAGAGGCATCCATTAATTAATTGGTATTATTATACATTACGTGAAATCTACTTTGTCATCAGAGTCGTCAGAGTGGTGGCATTTTTATTCACCGTATTTTACAGCATTACAATAAACAAAGATAAAAGTATGTAGTATCAACACTTCAGTAATGCTGCATGCTACATTTGATCAGGCAAGTGCTACAACGACTTAGCTTGCACAGGCATAAATTCTACTTGTCCATCCGGGCAAGTGGTGCTCTATGCCAGCCCGACTGTACATTTTACTTGCCTAGGGCAATCAGACAACCATTAATGTCATGTGACTATATATGACCCAGATTTAACAAGATTTAAGATTTAACAAGATCGCCATCCCAAACAACAAGTTCCAGATGGCAAGTGGACAAGGAAGCCATTGGCTTATCGAGAGTCCAACAATTTTCTCATCTATGTGTAGCCCGCCCTTATCAAATATATGTCAATTCTATTTTTAAACATATTCACACTACTAGCATTAACAAAATCATTTGGCAGTTTGTTCCATTCATTTATCACCCTCTGTGAGAAAGAGTACTTTCTCATGTCCAACCTACACTGCTCCTTAACTAATGCTGCTTCGTGGCCTCTGGTTCTACTGCCTTCTTTAAGTTTTAAGAACATATTCCTATCAATATCCTCATAACCGTTCACTATTTTAAACATTTCTATTTGGTCTCTATCTTAATCTCCTGGTCTCTAGTGTTGTCAAACCACATTGTAATAAGCGACTTTCGTAACTAAGGACTCTCAATTCTGGAATCATTTTAGTTGCTCTTCGTTGTATTCTTTCTAGCTTGTCTATGTCCTTTTTACGATACAGCCCCCATGCTTGAATACAATATTCCAAATGTGGTCTAACTATTGCCTAGAATTTGATTTCCTTTTGAAGCAGCAATCCTACACTGCCAAAAATAATTTTCTTATACAAGAAAATATTTGTTGAAACAAGAAAAGTTTCTTGAATTAAAAAAAAGTGTAAAAAACATTGTCTTCACAAGTTGCAGATATGTGATTGAATAAGGAAATTTTCTTGAATGAAGAAGATATTTCTTTCTGAAAAAATTTTTTTAGATAAATATTCTTAATGCTAGAATTTTTGTCTTGAATTAAGAAAACATTTTCTTACTCAAGAAAAACATTTGAAATAAATATTGTAGATGAAGAAGTTTTTTTGAGTTAAAGCCTCTTCCTCATGGTTCAGCCCATCGTGAATCTGGTTCATTTATGTCCAGATGTGTAGTGTGTGACTAGTTTAAGTAACGTGAGCTGTTTAATAAAAAATATACAATTTTTAAAACTCATCGAAAGAATTTACTTCAGTCGTTAGATCTAGTAAGGATCAAAACAGTGGATATCCAAAATTGTAAACGATGTGCGAGTCAATGCCAATCATGGGCGTGACTTCAATCCTCTCGTTGATCATACAACAAAGTTACAAAGTTTCACCAAGGGTGAAAATCGATTTTCACTTCACTAAATGCTTCAACAATCAATCAAGTAATTTAATAGTTTGTATGATGATTTCACAAAAACTACATAAAAAAGTTGCACAAATGAGCTAGAATGTTGCAGTGATACTAGGTAGGTTTGGTTTTTCGTAAAAATTAATTTCAAATGAGACTTGCAAAAACATCTAATTGGGGATGTACCTTCCTCAACTGATTTAGCCTGTTGCAAATCTGGTTCATTTGTGTCCAAATATGTAGTGTGTGAATAGTTTATGTAACATCCATAATCGATTTAATAAAAAATGCATATTTTTGTTCAAATTATCAAAACAATTGACTTTAGTCGTTAGATCTGGTAAGGATCAAACTAGTGGATATCCAAAATGGTAAACACTGTGTGGGTCAATGCTGATCATGGGCATAACCTCTATCTTCTCGCTGATCACGATCACGACGCAGTTAAAAAATTTCACCAAGGAAGAAAATATTTCAGCATTTTGATTGTCACTTCAGTTAATGCTTGAACAAGCATTAACTAATTTAGCAGTTTGTCTGATGATTTCACAAAAAAATACATACAAAAGTTTCACAAATGAGCTAGCATGTTGCAGTGGATACTAGGTAGGCTTGGTTTTTTGAAAACATTTTTTTTTTTATTTTATGCATATTGGTAAAGGAAACAATCTTGGCAAAGTAATAAGATGAAATGTGGCACATAATGCTATATCAACAGCAGAGGTGTATTAGTTTGACGTGTACAGATTGGGTGAAAGTAATTCACCATAGAGGGGCTGCACTATTGCTAGCATGTTGTTCTGTGTTAATTTGTTGACTCAAACTTCATTAATTTTGATTTATTGATAAATAATGTCTGACTTGTCAACTGTGTGACAAGAAGGCCCTACACAGCTTTAAAACTGCCAGTGAATATAATTCAACATAAAACAGGCTTGTTATCAAATGCATGTCAGTGCAAAGGCCATTTTCCAGGATTACATTCACATTCAAATACAAATTGTTATGCATTATGTATGCATCATAATTATATTAACAAAGCTACATGTTCTAATATAAGCATCATTCAATGTAATACAACTATATACACCATGATCTTACTTTTAAAGTGGATTTACAGGTCAGACAATGATTAAAAAATCTGCTGAAGATTCTGCTAACTACAAAGCACTTTTTCAAAGTCTGACAAAAAGCATGTTTTGCAACTGTATTTACAATTCATACAATGTGAATGTTAATTTTATTAATGATGAATTTATTAATGCATTTGGGCATTTGAAATGTTTGGGGGTTGCATGCAATCAAATACATGCTCTATGTTGAGTCTGGATTAAAATGTTTAGCTATTGCACGAATAGAATAATTTTAATGTAAATGTTTGTGGTATGCAATCAAATGCACTGAAAATGTAACAACTACATATGAATGTGCATGGCTACTGAATACCATCCAAAATGTGCATTCAAAAGCATTTCCATTTGTTAACAAATCCGCTGCCAAATATTTAAATGTAATATTACTGATCAGGGTTGGGTCCAATTATGTAATTGTAATAGATTACAGCAAAATTGTGTAATTGTAATTATAATTGATTATGGTTTCAAAATGTTGCTGTAATTGTAACTGTTATATTTTGTATAATTGAAAATTTATTTCAATTACAATCAATTACAGTACGTTTCATATCACAAACACCTGAACGAATTGTCAATAAAAATATAATTTAAGTCTCACGAGTTGAAAATCAAGACTAATAATAACACCTGCTTATATATTTAAGTCTCAGTATTCACTGTCTGGTGGGTACTGGTCAGTGGTGCTAGTGGTGGGTAGCCTTAGCAATTAGCCTTTTCAGGAAGTTGGTAACAGCCAGGAAGCAATAAACAATGCACAGACATTGTCAGACAAAGGCTAAGCTGGTTTTCAAACAACATGGAAAGACCTGTAGTCTGATATTGCTTCAGAAAATATCAGCTCAGTGAAACATTGCAGAGTTAGTAAGCCAATTACACCCCTTGTGTTGTGGTGGATTGGAGACAGGTCAGGTGGCAAGGACTATTTATATGGCATCTCTCCCCATTCCCATCTCACACAAAGCAAAGGGCAGACCAATTAGCTTAGAGCAGGAGCTACAACCTCAAAGTAAACACGTCATACACTATTATTAGTATTTTCCAAAGAGAAATGCACACGGATAAATGTCTACAAAACTAGAAAGGATGCTTAGAGAAGAACTACAAATAAATATTGTATTATGGCCTGTGGGATTTTGTCCTGTGGGATTTTGTTCACTTTTCATATTGTGTCATTTTGTCTGTAAGGAATATGTCCTGTAGGATTATGTCTGGATACTGCATTGTATTTTTATATAATAAAAATATGTTTTAAACGGCTATCTTTTTATTTAGTATAATTCAAAGTCACAATTCAACAAAATGTACAAACATTACCGTCACATTTATTTATCAGTTGTGTACAAAATATTGAAATTCAGCAAAACGTGCAAAAATACATAATTAACAAATGCTGAATATATTTGGTTCCACATAATGCAACTGTAATTGTAACTGAAATCTAAACAGTGTAATTGTAATTGATTTGGAAAATTATGACTGTAATTGTAACGGAAATAAAAAATTAATGTAATTGTAACTGTAATTGATATAATTTTGTGTAATTGGACCCAGCCCTGTTACTGATTATCATTTTACTCAAATATTTTTTATATATTATCAGATCACGATGTAAGTGAAATTTCCAACATGTTTTCGCTATTGACTCTTGGAGTAAAAGATATGTTGGTTCTATTGTATTAATTTTTTCTGATGGTCAGGTGCTTATAAACTACTAGAGCTAGGATACAATATAAAATATCTGATCCATGCATAATTTACAGTAATCAAGAACAAAAAATAAAAAATTATTAATCGGGTATTCAGCATAAGTGTAATCTTTGTTCAGCACAGTTTGATTTCAAAATACTGTGTGTGCTCTATAAATGTATGCCTGACATGGGATTTAGATTTAGGTCAGTCTCCTATGACATGACACTTGTGACACACATGCAGTGAGACCACACTCTCAGTGCCCCAGTGGTCTCATTAAGGGTTTGCTAATGAGGGTTATGTGAGGGTCACCAGTTAGTTTCCACATCTGGATAATCTAGTACCAGGGTGGTAGTAGAAGCCATGCTGCTTATACAACTAGTAGGAACTACATGATAAAGAAGACTTCTGGATGATTTGATTTGTATCCTGTTCATTCCATGAGACAAAAAGTAAGAATGTTATCCAGGCATATTCTTTTATAGCAATTTGACATGTGGCCCGGCCTTGCAATAAACACAATGAGCACAGTTTGTGTGCACAGCTGGGCTGTTTGAAAAATGGCAGTTTGCATTTGTTATTATATTCAGTACTTTCAACTTGTCAACTTGATCATGAATAGAAATGAAAATACCCATTAACATGTCATCATTCTGACTGTTTTAACTTTCATGAAAGCTAATTTATAATAAAATAAAAGTATGGATGAAATCCTTGGCTTTCACATACTAGGAAGTTAACTAATTGTATCTTCTGGCAATGTGTTGTTCCTTCTTTGGTGTGCGCAGAATGACATGGACATCTAAATCATGCCATTGCTACTGTGGCTTTGAAATCGTACACAATTCAAATACTTTTCAAATTTCAACTAATTGTTACTATGGCAATTTAGTTTTGCATTTGTTTGTACTTTACTGTGCCAGTAGTCCCGTCTTATAAGGTCACCCGCTCTGTAGAGGTACAAGGGTTGTAATGTGTGTGTTTGTACTTTACTGTGCCAGTAGTCCCCTCTTATAAGGTCACCCGTTCTGTAGAGGTACAAGGGTTGTAATGTGTGTGTTTGTACTTTACTGTGCCTGTAGTCCCCTCTTATAAGGTCACCCGTTCTGTAGAGGTACAAGGGATGTAATGTGTGTGTTTTACACTTTACTGTGTCAGTAGTCCCCTCTTATAAGGTCACCCGCTCTGTAGAGGTACAAGGGTTGTAATGTGTGTGTTTGTACTTTACTGTGCCAGTAGTCCCCTCTTATAAGGTCACCCGTTCTGTAGAGGTACAAGGGATGTAATGTGTGTGTTTGTACTTTACTGTGCCAGTAGTCCCCTCTTATAAGGCCACCCGTTCTGTAGAGGTACAAGGGCTGTAATGTGTGTGCTTGTACTTTACTGTGCCTGTAGTCCCCTCTTATAAGGCCACCCGTTCTGTAGAGGTACAAGGGCTGTAATGTGTGTGTTTGTACTTTACTGTGCCTGTAGTCCCCTCTTATAAGGCCACCCGTTCTGTAGAGGTACAAGGGTTGTAATGTGTGTGTTTGTACTTTACTGTGCCAGTAGTCCCCTCTTATAAGGCCACCCGTTCTGTAGAGGTACAAGGGCTGTAATGTGTGTGTTTGTACTTCACTGTGCCAGTAGTCCCCTCTTATAAGGTCACCCGTTCTGTAGAGGTACAAGGGCTGTAATGTGTGTGTTTGTACTTCACTGTGCCAGTAGTCCCGTCTTATAAGGGCACCCGTTCTGTAGAGGTACAAGGGCTGTAATGTGTGTGTTTGTACTTCACTGTGCCAGTAGTCCCCTCTTATAAGGCCACCCGTTCTGTAGAGGTACAAGGGCTGTAATGTGTGTGTTTGTACTTCACTGTGCCAGTAGTCCCCTCTTATAAGGTCACCCGTTCTGTAGAGGTACAAGGGCTGTAATGTGTGTGTTTGTACTTCACTGTGCCAGTAGTCCCGTCTTATAAGGTCACCCGTTCTGTAGAGGTACAAGGGCTGTAATGTGTGTGTTTGTACTTTACTGTGCCAGTAGTCCCCTCTTATAAGGTCACCCGTTCTGTAGAGGTACAAGGGCTGTAATGTGTGTGTTTGTACTTTACTCTGCCAGTAGTCCCGTCTTATAAGGTAACCCGCTCTGTAGAGGAACAATGGCTGTAATCTGTGTGTTTGTACTTTACTATGCCAGTAGTCCCCTCTTATAAGGTCACCCGTTGTGTAAAGGTAAAAGGGCTGTAATGTGTGTGTGTTTGCACTTTACTGTGCCAGTAGTCCCCTCTTATAAGGTCACCCATTCTGTAAAGGTAAAAGGGCTGTAATGTGTGTCTTTGCACTTTACTGTACCAGTAGTGCCCTCTTATAAGGTCACCCGTTCTGTAGAGATACAATGGCTGTAATGTGTGTGTTTGTACTTTACTGTGCCAGTAGTCCCTTCTTATAAGGTCACCCGTTCTGTAGAGGTACAAGGGATGTAATGTGTGTGTTTTACACTTTACTGTGCCAGTAGTCCCCTCTTATAAGGTCACCTGTTCTGTAGAGGTACAAGGGATGTAATGTGTGTGTTTGTGTGCGTTTTGTGTTTAAATCCATGACCTTGCATTTTAGAATATATTGCTGTGGAATGTGACGATGGTTTTTTAATATTGGACAAAACATATTTTGGTTTGCTCTCTTGTGCATATTACAGCACAGTAATTGTACACCATTCTTTGGACTATTTGACTAAGTGTATTTATAAAATTATTAGTAATTTTTTGTGACATGGTTATTTGTTGTCTTTGTATCACTTGCTCCATTTCGTCATTTTATAAATTAAGTTATTGACACAGAAACATTTTGTGACAGAGCATCAAGTGCAATCAAATCACCCTTGAATAACTCTCTTTAAGAAACAATGAGGCAGGTCTTATGACAGAATTATGTGACCAGTTATCGTAATCAATTGACATTTTCATAATTAAGTAATGCTCTGATTTTTTTTATTTGGCAATTCTCAAAGTTCGGGCATGCGACCTTTTCCAGTTTTTGTGTCAATATGGTATAGCCATTGCTATTTGTTGTTGTGAAGTAATTTGTAATAGTTTCATAAATTTGTCATTCACCAATTTGGGAGAAAAGAAAATAAGACAGAACAGTTATATTTCAGGCTTTTTTCAGCTGCAGTATGTAAAGGATCGTGCACAGTGCAAATACGGTGATCATAAGACTTGTCCAACAATCTCATTCTGTAAGTTGAAATTCGTAAAATATTGAGTTTAAGGCTGAATTTTTCTGAAGATATAGTAACTACATTCCTATTGAACTAAGAAGTCATTACAAGTATCCCTGACAGCATACAGTAGCACTTTGGAACTTGTCCTATAAAATAACAATTTGAAATACAGACTGCTAAAATAACTCTCAGAAATAAAATAACAAAATTAATGTTTGCACACTCTGTACATACATTATCCTTCTCATTATCATTCTTTAATTTTGTGATGCACATCTGTACGAATATATCTAGACATTCAGTAAACTTAAGCTCTGTAGTTAGAGGCACCTGAAAATATAACAAGTGCATTTACCCCTTAGCTTAGTTTTTCTGCAAAGTTGCTCAGATATAACCACTTGCTAATTGGTTAAAATGTTAGGACATTCTGAGACATCACCTTTTTTAATTTCCTGAAAATTGCTTGATTTAACAAGGAATGACCTTACTGGGTATGAGACCTGCAGACTGATTGCATGGTTGTCGTAATAACACGTGATGCTATTGGTCACACACTTACTCCCTTTTCTCATAATAAAACACTATTCCATTCTCACTTGGTCCTTTATGCAGTGTCATCTGTAGAAAATCTGCCATCTAAAAGGTTTTATAATGTTAAAATATCAGTGATCAGTAGTTTTTCTTTTTATAAAAAAATATTTAAATGAGAAAATGTTTCTTATTCCAAGAAAAAGTCTTTCAAGTGGTTTTTCTTGTTTTCAGAAAAATATTCTTATTAACGTAAAACATCCAAAATGACTACAAGAAAAATATTCTTATTCAATTTAAGAAAACATTTCTTGATTTACAAATTTTAAGAAAAATGTTCTTGCTTTTCTTTTATTTAAGAAAATGCTTTTCTTATTTAAGAAAAAACATTTCTTAGATAGGAACAATTTCCTTGGATAAATAAGAAAATATTTTCTCATAATAAAACACTATTCCACTTGCTCCTTTATGCCGTGTCATCTGTAGAACATCTGCCATCTAAAAGGTTTTATTATGTTAAAATACGGCTTTTTGTCCCATCATAGTGAAAGTTCCATCATTGTGATGGCAAAAATATCACTTGCTCCCTTTTGTCATTTCACGGTAGTATGTTCCTTGATAATTTATACTCTTCATCGCAATTTGCATTTTGTGGTAAGAAAATTGTCTTATTTTCAGAAATGATTGCTGACATGCAGTGATCAGTAGTTTTTTTTTTATAAGAAAAATATTTAAATGAGAAAATGTTTCTTATTCCAAGAAAATGTCTTTCAGAAGGTTTTTCTTATTTTCAGAAAAATATTCTTACTAACGTGAAACATCCAAAATGACTACAAGAAATATATTCTTATTAAATTTAAGAAAACATTTCTTGATTTACAAATTTTCTTGTGTGGCTCCCTAGAAAATGATTCAAGAAAAATTTTCTTGCGTTTTTTTCTTGATTTGAGAAAATGCTTTTCTTATTTCAGAAAAAAACATTTCTTAGATAAGAACAATTTTCTTGGATAAATAAGAAAATATTTCTATAGCCTTCTCTTGATTTTAGAAATTATTTTCTTCAGCCAAGAACATTTTTCTTATGAAAAATTTCTTAAATCCAGAAAATAATATTCTTACGTGGTTCCCTAGAAAAACGTTCTTGTTTTAAGTTTTTTTTTTATTAAAACAAGAAAATTATTTTTAGCAGTGCACACTGCTCTGAAACTTTCATGTCAGCACTAAATCTTTTTCTTGTGGTTCTGCGTAGTACAGCGTCCCCCATTTTATATTCTTCGTCCATGTTTCCATGTCAATGTGTATACATTTACACTTGTCAAAATTTAATAACATTTGCCATTTTTCTGACCATTTAACTAATTTATCTAGATCATCCTGTAAACTTTGTTTATCTGTATCATTTGTAACCATCCTGAATACTTTTGTGTCATCTGCAAATTTGAGTACTTTGCTAGATATGTCATCTTCCAAATCATTTATATATATTAAAAACAGTATAGGGCCTAATACTGATCCCTGTGGTACCGCACTCAAAACCGATTTCCAATTTGAAATCTCACCATCTACTATTACTCTCTGTGTTCTGTGTGTAAGCCACTTTTCTATCCATTTGATTACATCATTACCTATACCATGGGCTTTTAGTTTAAGTAACAATCTTTGATGTGGCACTTTATCAAAAGCTTTCTGAAAATCTAAGTAGACAACATCCACTGGTGACCCGTCATCTACCTACTTTGTAATTTCTTCAAAAAAACATAACAGATTGGTTAGACATGACCTTGCTTTTAGGAACCCATGTTGAGATGTATTTATTAAATTATGTTTTACAAGGAATTCCACCATGTGGTCTCTAATTAGTGTTTCGAGTAATTTACATACAACTGATGTTAAACTCACTGGTCTGTAATTTTCTGGCTTGTTCCTCGATCCCTTCTTAAATAGTGGCGTAACGTTTGCTTCTTTCCATTCTGAAGGAACTATTCCTTCTTCTTTGCTAGTGGTGTACTAATTTGCTCAACAATTTCCTTAAGCAGTTTTGGTGGTATCCCATCAACTCCAGGTGATTTATTGTTTCATCTTCTTAATTTTGTTTGCTATCATTACAGGAGTTACAAATAACTGCCCTAAATGTTCTGATTTATTGCTCTCAAATTTGGTAAATGGAACTGGAAGTGAGCTGATATCTTCTGTGGTAAATACTGAGCTGAAATACTCATTCAGGACCTCTGCCATTTGAAACCCGTCTGAAATTATGTTTCCCCTGCTGTTTTCCAGTGGTCCGACCTTATCTCAAACTTTCTGTTTACTCCTTCCATAGAAACTCTTGCTGTAATTTTTTATATTACATGTACCTGCCAATTTTTTTTCAAAGGTTCTTTTAGATTTTCTAATTTCAGTTGTAGCTAGGTTAAGTGCCTCTTTGTAATTTCCATAATCTTCATCCTTTCTGGTTCGCCTATAAACCCTCCACATAGTTTGCTTAAACGCTATTTTTTAATAGCTTCTTTTTACAAGTGTTTCTTTCTAGACCGTTTTCCTTGTTTTTTTCAAGGTAACACATTTATCAATGATACTCTCAATTTCATATTTTTTAATATTTCAACATTCAATTGCGGTCTTATTCATCAGCATGTTATTCCAATCTAGCTTTGCTAAGTATTTTTTCATATCTTTATAGTTACCTTTGTGGAAGTTTCTCCTATACGTTTTTTTATTTTTTACTTTCTGATTTTACATTGACGTTAAAATGTATTTAATTGTGGTCACTGTTACAATGGTTCATGCATTTTTAAATTGTCCACTAATTCTTTTTGTGATGATAAAACTATATCTAATACATATTCTCCCCTGGTTGGTTCTAGTATGTGCTGAGTAAGGAAACTATCCTGGATTAAACATAGAAATTGTTGATCCTCAATCCCTGTGCTCTCTAGAGATTTCCATTGTATGTGTGCATGGTTAAAATCTTCCATTATGATACATTCCCCTTTACTAACTTCCTTTATAGCATTTTGTATTTTTGTGTTATCCTCTTCGTTTATGTTTGGACTTCGGTAAACTAATCCAATAGTTAATTTTGAATTTCCTGAAACTATTTTGCACCAAACAGCTTCATCATAATCTGCTTCCCTTTCTAATTTTATTTCATAAGCCTGAATAATAGATTCTTTAACATATAAAATAACTCCCCCTCCCCTTCTTCCTATTCGATTTCTCTTAAACATTACGTAACCTGTCAATCCTAATTCATCATCTGTAATGTCTGTGTTGGCCCATGATTCGGTTATACCAATTATGTGACAGTCAATATCTTCTACCATAATGTTTAATTAGTTTTTTTTTATTTACTATACTCCTAGCATTTAAACACACGCATCTATAACCTGCTTCAGCCATGTTTTTCGGACACTTTATTATTGGTTTATCTGTACTAGTGGCCTCTTGTCCTGCTTGAGGCATCTCTAAGTAACCCCCCAGCGCTTCTAGTTTAAATAGTGTTGACTACCAAAAATATTCATTATGCTACCCATGCCACTGTCTACTGCTGCTGTGAGTCCATCCGCAAATACTGCTGCCCCCTTTCCACTTAGATGAAGCCTGTCCTTCATGTAATATTATCTCCTCCCAGACTTATCACCCTGGGTGAACTTGACAAAATCCTGATAGCCAATAGTGCAACACTACACAAAACCAATGAAGGACTGGGAGCATGACTGTAAGTAAGTCAATGGGCAGACTGTGCCATAAAGGACTGGGAGCATGACTGTAAGTAAGTCAATGGGCAGGCTGTGCCATAAAGGAGTGGGAGCATGACTGTAAGTAAGTCAATGGGCAGGCTGTGCCATAAAGGACTGGGAGCATGACTGTAAGTAAGTCAATGGGCAGGCTGTGCCATAAAGGACTGGGAGCATGACTGTAAGTAAGTCAATGGGCAGGCTGTGCCATAAAGGACTGGGAGCATGACTGTAAGTAAGTCAATGGGCAGGCTGTGCCATAAAGGACTGGGAGCATGACTGTAAGTAAGTCAATGGGCAGACTGTGCCATAAAGGACTGGGAGCATGACTGTAAGTAAGTCAATGGGCAGACTGTGCCATAAAGGACTGGGAGCATGACTGTAAGTAAGTCAATGGGCAGACTGTGTCAGAGAAACATATAGTTTGTAACAAGACAACACTTGTAAACTGGTGCCGTAAAGGGTAAGATTGCATAACCAGAATATAGTTATTTTCATTAGATGTGTTTGCTTGTTAGTCTGTGTATTTGTTTATTCATTACCAGCAGTTGACAAGGCTCTATTACGAGACAACTTACTAGCATCTGTGTGTGCATGCTCGCCTGTTTTTTGTGGTCACCAGAACAAAAAGTCCAGACCATTATGTCAAGCTGACCTTTATGTGCTGGCACTGAGGGTAGTCACAAGACGGGATCAACATTAACGTGATCATCCGAGTCAGAGAGACACAGTCCCCAATGTTGAGAGCCAGGTTTTTACACCAAACATATCCATGCCTGGTTTGGATCTTGAACCCAGAACTCTGGCATGTAAAGCCAATATGCTAACCACTACACTGCGGGCGCCTCTGTTCTCATCTGTCAGTAATTCGAGAAGCTCCCGTAGCCAGAGCATTCAAGTACAAGTGCCACGAAGACACTAACAATACTCAATAGAACAAATGAAGACCATCATTTAGCATCCATTTAGTTAATCCTGCTTACCTCATCAACTTTCCTTCTTTACCCAAAATAATACAACGTTCTTACTTTCTTAACTCTCTCAACATATCTTATAGTCCCATGCACCCGTTCTCGAAATAGTGACCAAGACATATCCAAATACAGGCACACACCAAAACATGCAAGTTTTCACAGGAATAAATCAATGTCAAATCTTTTCAACAAAAATAACCCTTTTCCAGGGTCTCAAGACCCCTGTCTCAAGACCACTATTTTGACAAAAACCTTTCCTTTGTCTTTTAATGCACATGCGTCCCCAAATATTTCTGGAGTGACCCCCCCCAGGTCAGACTAACCACCTCAATTACGGGAAACTTGAGTCATGAATTCATAAATCTTCTGAGAACACAGGCTCTGGGGCACACATCATGGTTGAATAGACAAGAAAGGGTCATGTGTTTATTTGAACAGTTGCACATGTGACTTAAGTGACAATAGCTGGTGTCAGTTTGAATGAGTGTGAACGTTTTTACCTGTCTTTGAATAGAGAACAAACCTAGAGCAGCTGAGGAGTCAGTCATTTATTCACAGATCATTCAGTAGTAATTCCTTGAAGGCGCCAGTTCCAAATAGGTGTGATAGGTAGCTCTGACAAGCTGCGAACAGACACAGGTGACAACAGACAGCACCTCAGTGACAGACTATAAAGCCTGTGAACACATGCCACAGACTGCAGTCTTGGAGATGGACAAGAGGAATAAACAAGTCCACTCTGCCTGCATGGTGTGCAACCAAACGGTGCGGTCGCGACAGGAACATCTGCTGTGTGATGGCTGCACCAGATGGCAGCACCGTACATGCGACAAGACCATCACTCGAGCAGATTACCTGACCATTCTGAAGAGCCAGACACACATAGCCTGGCTATGTACGGACTGTCGATCGCCAAGAGATGTGGTATGATATTAGCATTAAGTCCATAGAAATAATAACACCATTTAGCCATAAACTAAAAACCCACCTGTTTAAATTTGCATATCCTCCATAGCTCTGTACCAACTGTTTACAATTGAAATTGCTAATCGATTAGAAACTGTTTAACCCCTTTTGTTTTCGTGAACCGCTGAGCGTGGGTCTCCTGAGGATTTTAGCGCAATTGAAGTGTTTTATACTGTATTATACAATATTTGCATTGTATAATATTATTACACACACACATTCAATATACTGAGTTGTGTGCACTGTGCAGTGTTCATTGTCATATTGGATGTGTCCGATACGGAACTATTTGCATCATCACATATGATATGTTGTGTGTGATGATGACGGAACTATTGTTCACATCGTCGCGCATACAAAATGGCAGATGAACAACCGACAGCGAAAACAGAGAACACAGTCCCCAACTTTGAATTTACATTGCATTTTCAGGAACTAGACCATAGTAGATCTGCACTCACAGGGAGCACAGACAGATACAACTCAAGGTCAAAGGTCAACGTGGCAGACGAATCTTCATCCAGTGAGTAAGTAAAATTATTTCCTCAAGAATGGTATTTGTCTGTTTACTGGTGGGATTACATAGTGGCTGAATCACGGAATAGCTTCCAAAGATCAGTATTTAGTACTTGTAAGCAAAATATATTAATTCATACTGAATGGTAAAAGGTAAAGGTAAAGTCATCCCCCAGGCATTACGCCTTAGGAAGCCATGAAGGCTTATATGGCCAGTGCTTAAACCTGGTTTCTGTAGTGCGAAGCAACTTAGAGTGCAGTTATACTGACTCTCCTGGACGGGACACTAGTCCATCGCAGGTACCTTCCAAACAGTGTTTGTACTCATTTGCAGCTGAGTAGACTGAGGCAAAGTAGGGTAAACGGAATTGCCTAAGCTTCGAAAACGAACCATGCCCAATGTGGGTCTTGAACTCACAACCCTCAAATTTAGAGTCCAACACCTTAACCACTAGGCCACGGCTGCTCCCCCTATTCATACTGAATATGAGAACAGAAATCATTGACATTTGTCAATCATAATACTTGAAAACACTCCTGAAAGTGCTGTTAGGCTATGTTTTGTAAAGTTGGCCAAATTTAGCAGGGCTTCAGACAATATTGTGTGTTCTGTTTGCCTACAGCTACAAAGCATTTTATTTTAAGTAGATTCAGAGAATCAGACGCTATATAAATTCATATTATTACTACAGCTCCTCGAGTAACAAGGAAGCTGTTACAACACAGCCCGATCTGAATGTTACGTCTGATTCCTCCACTCAAGAGTAGGTCATTTTATTTGTATTTTCTGCTTTCTATCAAACTGCAAAGGGGATCAAATCTGTCATAAATTCCAAATTTGAGATGGCATATTCAACAGTTATTCTTAAACTGTTTCCACAATTTGCAACTGACTCAAACTGTAGTTTTAAATATAATATGGAGTAGGACTGGAACATGTAATTGTAAAGGTTCAGAAAAAAACCTAAATCCTTGGAAATCCAACTTCCAAGCTCAGAGGCATATCAAAACAAAAGGGTTATGTAATCTCAAAATTTATACACTGACTTAAAGTTGTCCACATATGGATTAATATGCTTAGGAAGGTATGCAATATTAATTTAGCAGATAGCAGATGACAAAGAAATGTTTCCTACTGACCTAATATTAACAGGGAGTGAATTACAAAGAGTTGTGCAGCAACCGGGAATGCCCTAGTTCTATTGTTTTTGGGACCAAAATGTGGATCAGAATTAGATGATCAAAGCTGTCTGGGCTGTCTTGCAGGAGTGTGCATTGAATGTAAACATGCAGGTTGCTTAGATGAAAGTGCCCAGTAAATCTGTAATAGTACAGAACTTAAAAATTATGATATTTAATTTATTTTCAGCTCTTCCGATGATGATCACCGAATGGACATCACATATAAAGTATTCAGGACTGGAAACACGAAGGGACGGCCAGCACTGCAGTCAAGTACAGGATATGTTTACAACACAGGGAAGATCGAAGCAGTAATGTTCTGGTGGTGTTCAGTGAAGACATGTCGAGCCAGCGTACTACAGAGAGGGGACTCCTTCACTGCTGGTTGGGCGAAGCACTCGCATCCTGCTAAGGCACGCAGACTGGTCAACGGAAAGGTAATAATAATAGTAATAATAATAATAATAATAATAATACTCAACTTTATTTATATTTACATTATATTTTATTTACACTTATATCCAAAGTAAGACCATGTTCAGGAGGCAACAGCAGTGTTTACATATGACTATAAAAGACTTGGCTAAATAAAACTGAAATAGACAAATAAAATACAAATGAACTAAAATATAAATACCATTGGTAGTTAAACTATAAAAAAAATTCAATAGTGACATTCAAATAAAAAATAATATAAAAAAATTAAATAAATAGACAATAAAATATTAATGAATAAATAACTAGAATGTCCATATGACTGGGGTGTGCATATGGCTACATTGTCCATTATAACTTGGGTGTCCACATATGACCGGGGTGTGCGTATTACCAAGATGTCAATATGACTACAGTGTCAAGGCGACCAGGGTGTCCATATGACTGGAGTGTCCACAGCACTGGAGTGTCCATATAAACAGACCAGGGTGTCCATATGACTGGAGGGTCCACAGGACTGGAGTGTCCACACGACTGGAGTGTCCATATGATCAGACCAGGGTGTCCATATGACTGGAGTGTCCACAGGACTGGAGTGTCCACAGGACTGGAGTGTCCACAGGACTGGAGTGTCCACAGGATTGGAGTGTCCACAGGACTGGAGTGTCCACAGGTCTGGAGTGTCCACAGGACTGGAGTGTCCACAGGTCTGGAGTGTCCATATGATCAGAATTTGTTTAATAGGAAGGCCTTTAAAATGTAATCTGTGCATGTGTGCAGGCATGCGTACACATGTGCGTACGCACATGCAGGTATGTCACAGCTAATTTTCATGCATTTGGCGCAAGACTCATGCATTTGGATCTGTAAATGTTATGCATATTGGCCATTTCAATTAATAATTAGTATAAATAAATTTTAGACAGGTGTGTGTGGGGTGGGTTAAAATGACTTGTGTGAAGCCAAAGACTACATGGGTATACAACCAGGCACATGAGTGGTAGTAAACCTTAAGTGTGTTGAATGCTTCTGAACATTTTATACAGGTGTGTGTGGGGTGGGTTAAAATGTTAGATGCTTACCACGTTATTTTTCATTTAGAAGTGAGTAAAGACAAGGTAGCAATTCAGCATTTATCCTAAGCAATGACGAGAGTTCTAATATGACATTTAATGATCATGGTGTACAACCAGGCACATGAGTGGTAGCAAACCTTTAGCGTGTTGAATGCTTCTGAATATTTTAGATTTGACAGGTGTGTGTGGGGTGGGTTAAAATGACTTGTGTGAAGCCTAAGACTACACGGGTGTACAACCAGGCACATGAGTGGTAGCAAACCTTTAGCGTGTTGAATGCTTCTGAACATTTTAGACAGGTGTGTGTGGGGTGGGTTAAAATGACTTGTGTGAAGCCTAAGACTACATGGGTGTACAACCAGGCACATGAGTGGTAGCAAACCTTTAGCGTGTTGAATGCTTCTGAACATTTTAGACAGGTGTGTGTGGGGTGGGTTAAAATGACTTGTGTGAAGCCTAAGACTACATGGGTATACAACCAGGCACATGAGTGGTAGCAAACCTTTAGCGTGTTGAATGCTTCTGAACTTTAGACCTGTGTGTTGTTAAAAGACTTGTTGAATAAGAACATTGTATATAACAGGCACATGTAATTTGGGACTTGTATTATCATGTTCATGTGACCAAATAACTGTTTATGTAATTTGGGTCTAGTATGATCATGTTTATGTGACCAGTGTCAACAAATAACTGTTCATATCATTTGGGACTTGTATTATCATGTTTATGTGACTAGTGTCAACAAATAAATGTTCATATCATTTGGGACTTAGAGACCTTAGTTATGAAGAACGCCTGAAAGAATGTGGTTTAACAACTCTAGAGACAAGGAGGTTAAGAGGAGATCAGATTGAAGTTTTTAAGATATTGAATGGGTATGAAAATATTGATAGAAATATGTTTTTCTCACTCAAGAAGGATAGCAGAACTAGAGGACATGAAGCAAAGTTAGTAAAGGATCAATGTAGATTGGACATCAGGAAGCACTCGTTCTCACAGAGGACAATAAATGAATGGAACAAATTGTCTACAGATTGTGTAACTGCTAGCAGCGTGAATATGTTTAAATAACCATAATAAAATTAACAATGTGTCGATTTATAAATTTATGCTTTCCAGTGTATGAAGCAGTGTCCCCGTTAGAAATATGAATGACTGCTTTCCTTTTGGGAAACTGGACTTTCCTTTGTTGCTGACATTTTTAAAATAAAAAATTGCAAATAACTGTTCATGTAATTTGGCACTTGTATTATCATGATTATCATGTTTATGTGACCAGTGTCAACAAATAACTGTTCATGTAATTTGGGGCTAGTATTATCATGTTTATGTGACCAGTGTCAACAAATAACTGTTCATGTCAATTTGGGGTTAGTATTATCATGTTTATGTGACCAGTGTCAACAAATAACTGTTCATGTCAATTTGGGGCTAGTATTATCATGTTTATGTGACCAGTGTCAACAAATAACTGTTCATGTCAATTTGGGGCTAGTATTATCATGTTTATGTGACCAGTGTCAACAAATAACTGTTTATGTAATTTGGGGCTAGTATTTTCATGACACATATATCAGGAGGGTGGGTTATAAGTAGATGAACATTGTTGGACTCTCGATAAGCCAATGGCTTCCTTGTCCACTTGCCATCTGGGCCTTTGGCTTGGATGGCAAATCTTGTTAAATTACTTCATGATCAGTGGATGAATATGTGTCTTCCTATTTGAAGGAACGTTGCAGCAGGTCCATTGCGTCTGTCTCCGGCAGTGGAGATGCCACAGGTGAAACCTCTTCATCTGAGTAAGCATTTTTTTTGCTCTTCAGAATCATTAAGCAAAACACCGAATCTAGTATCCACTATGACGGATACAAAGTCTGATCTGATCATTACATATAATCTGTATCATATAATATAAACCATATCTCTTCTAACATCTTCTAACATCTTCATCACGTAAAAAAATTGTTTAACGAACAATCATTTTAAAATATAATTTGACTGTTATCTGATTAATTTGAATGTTTTTACTCAGATATCATGTTTCCACTGCATGCTGAAGAGCAAGAACAATATTCATAAATAAAAAACATTATAATTGTATATTTAAAAATTTTGGTTCATTAAAGCACATTTGGGCCCTGAAAATTTTAGAATATCTACCATTTTGAACAGCATATCATAAGTCTTAGAGCCCTGTAAAACAGGACCAGAATGTGTGCTTGGACATTGTGTATATGACCATATGTCACAAACAAGGAGCAGTAAAATAAAGCAGTTGTAAATAATAGTAAGTATGCATAAAATAGCATGTACATATGTGCTGAGTTGTCAACCTCTAGAATAACTACCCATAGATACATAAGTACCCGTAGATACATCAATAAAAGTGTACATTCTTATATATTGTAGCATCCAGTCCATAGGACTGCTCCAAGCACTTTACCCCATATACAGGCCCTTTCATTCCAACACAAACACGACTTCCCTGGAAGCATTCAGCCACACTGCAATTACTGCACAAAGACTATTCATTCACATACCCACCACTGTCTATATGTCTGTGTACAGTCGCGCCTCGTTATAACGCGGTAGTCGGGGTCCACGACTTCGGACCGCGTTGTAAGCGAGGCGCGTTAGGTGTTCTCATATCTGCCACCAGGGAGCTACTAAACAACAGCGACCGCCACCCGCTGCACCAAGTCCATGAACCCTGTCGAAGCCCCGTGTGCTTGCAGCATTGTCTTATACGGCAATATGCAGTTTATGGAACTTATTAAATGCGTATACTAGCATCAACGTGTATTATTTTTAAATGTCACATCCTCTTGACTCTTGAACTGAATAAAACACATGTATGTAAATCGTTGCGGAATAGATCTACTACGATGATGATGTACGGGACCAACAGGCCTACGATACAGCTGAGTGAACTGGGTGAACTGAGACAATGTGGAGTGGACAAAACTGCCCAAGCTTTGAAACGGCAGCAAGAGGATTCAAACCCGGGTTCTCTCGTTTGAGATTGTAACACTACAACACTTTAACCACTGTGCCTCAGTACAACACTACAACACTCTAACCACTGTGCCTCAGTACAACACTACAACACTTTAACCACTGTGCCTCAGTGCAACACTACAACACTCTAACCACTGCGCCCAGTACAACACTACAACACTCTAACCACTGTGCCTCAGTGCAACACTACAACACTCTAACCACTGTGCCTCAGTGCAACACTACAACACTCTAACCACTGCGCCCAGTACAACACTACAACACTCTAACCACTGTGCCCAGTACAACACTACAACACTCTAACCACTGCGCCCAGTACAACACTACAACACTCTAACCACTGTGCCCAGTACAACACTACAACACTCTAACCACTGTGCCCAGTACAACACTACAACACTCTAACCACTGTGCCCAGTACAACACTACAACACTCTAACCACTGCGCCCAGTACAACACTACAACACTCTAACCACTGTGCCCCAGTACAACACTACAACACTCTAACCACTGTGCCTCAGTACAACACTACAACACTCTAACCACTGCGCCCAGTACAACACTACAACACTCTAACCACTGTGCCTCAGTACAACACTACAACACTCTAACCACTGTGCCCCAGTACAACACTACAACACTCTAACCACTGTGCCTCAGTACAACACTACAACACTCTAACCACTGCGCCCAGTACAACACTACAACACTCTAACCACTGCGCCCAGTACAACACTACAACATTGGTCACTTTTATTTGTGTTACAGAAGCACAGACAATGAGGCTACTGCTACCACACCGACATGCTCAAAAATCATCACAAACAAGTCCGATTCCTGCGAAACGTTAGTCCAGCAGTTTCTTCTTCTTCCACTTTGTAACTAGGACTTGCTTTTCAAAAACACTGTATGTCACTTAAATCAGCTACATGTGCTTTTTTGGTTTCTATATTCACAATAACTTTCAGCTCATAGCACAAAAACCCATTGAAAAAATATCTAATGTGTATAGTAATGCTACATTTCTCCATATTAAATAATACAATGACCGCCTCTTACAGTATTAATTAAATTCAATAAGTTTTGTTCAGTTCATCAGGTGAAGAGAAACCCGCCATATCACAACCACAAGATGTCACATACGAACTATTTGAGCGGGGAACATCGAGAGGATTTCCTTTACTGCTGTCAAGCGATGGACACTCATATGTGGTCAAGAAACGGCTCAAACCGACAACTTACTGGAGGTGTTCAGTACGGTACGAGGGCAAGCAATGTCCAGCTGGGGTGTCCCAGCAGGGCGAAACCTTCACTGCTGGTCACTTTAACCACAGCCACCCTTCTGAACCAACCCGCCTGATCATGGCAAAGGTGGCGTGTCAGGTAAAGGATCTGTTTTTCTCTATTTACCTGCGCATACGTCCACTGAGGAACAAGTATGAATTAGGACATATTTTACCTATTTATTTACTATAAGTATTTATTTAATTACTATAATTGTTCATTTACAATAATTAATTATTTACTAAACAATTTTTTTTACTATAATTATCTATTTATTATTATTTATTATATATTCGTTTATTATATTTATTTATTAATTTTAATCATACATTTTTATTATACATTTTAAACTATATTATATATATATATATATTTGTATGACTGCATGTATGCTTTACACATGCATACATATGAATTGGTCCCAAATATATGGAGCCTTATAAATTTTAGCACTAATAATAAGCTCTACATCCATATGCGACTTTTATAAATGTTTATAGCAGGAAACAAAGTTAGTTTAATCCATTTTGAGCCAGAGAGCATTTAAACCCAATGTTGGTAGAAGAAAGAAGTAAAAGCCTTCCTTGGTGTCTGGTGTCTACGTCTGCCTCAGAGTGACGAGGGACAGTTGTTAAGCCAAGAAAGAAATCCACATTGAAAAATATGATATAGTGTACATTCCGTTTTAATCCCGGGTAAGCAGTGGTGTCGTGGTTGGAACACCTGACTGTCAAACAAGAAGACGGTGATTCGATTTCACCTGCCACTCTTTCGAAACTTGGGCAATTTCGTTCACCCCACTATGCCTGTGTCTTAATTTCAGAAGAGAAACTTAAATCTCATCTATCTGGTGTCTGGTGGCGCTCCCACTGCCTCAGCTGCTTCCTGGTTGGGTGCATGAGAGGTGTTGAGCAGGCAGTGGGTACAGCAGTAGCATCACAGCTGACTCCCTACAGGGCTCTAACATGCAGCATATGGATGCACTCCTGGGTATGACCCCCAGGGTATGACCCCCAATGACTGGCACCTGGCATTCATTTATATAACGGGGGGGGGACTGATACAAATGTAGATTTACATTACAGTGAACAAAGGAAGGAAGATTCAAACTCGACTCCTAAAAAATCTTACACCCTAGCTACTCTTCTACATAATGTTCCAAATACTAGCACATTTATGGTTGCGGGTTCAGCACCTCTTTAGGGAAGTTTTTTTCTTTTCCATCCATCAAATTTACCACTGAAGACAACTCAACAGATCATTATTTGTTTTTTAAATGTTTTTTTTAGTCCTGCATGCAAAATAACGATTCAGATTTATGTCACATGTTGCTGCATGTCATGTCACTGGCATGCTCTAGAGTCTTGGTCAAATCCTAAAAAAAATTTCAAGAAAATTAACATAGGAGATGCTCTCTGTCAGATGTGGTTTTTATTTACATATGCTGGGATCCTTGCTTCACTGACAGAGGTCCTTCTTTCACTGACAGGTACATATTCTGTCAACCAGCCACTAAAAATTTTATCTGGTACACAGCAGAAACTATTTTTTCAAGGTGCAAAGTGCAAGGGGACCGTCTCACAATCACTGGCACTTTATTCATATGCCATGAACCCAGAAGTGAAACAGTGATCTTTCCCGTTGCTGCTTTAGATCAAGGAGGCAGCCATTGCAAGGTCGTCTGAAGCAGCAGCGAATATCGTGAATGACATTCTGCTACAAACACCCGATCACGAATCCATCAGTGTTCAGCAGCAAGCTAATCTCATACGGACAGCGAACCGTTTTCGCCAGCAGCAGAAATCCAATCAATAAGAAATATTAGGTGATGTTTACCACCCAGATGGCAAGTGGACAAGGAAGCTAGAGTCCAACAATCTTTTATATACAGCCCTTCTGATGAATTTGTCAATTTTGCTTTTAAACATATTCATGCTGCTACCATTTACATAATATATTGATCATTTGTTCCATTCATTTATATTTTATGACATTGTGTATGTTTGAGCTATTCCCTTTCTGAATGCAGTGAAGCCACACAAACTTGTCTTCTACAGGAAGTATCTTTTCAAGTCAGAAACCCTGAGTTAAAGTCCACTTAGAGCTTATGCTAGTTGTTACCAATTCAGTATGTTGACTCAAGTGAGTCTTGGTGACAATTGTTTAATACTGTACCAGTTTACAGTCTGGTTGGAGACTCATAGAGTATACAGAGCCCTGGACAGGTGCTAATCCACCCCATCAGCAAACAATAATTATCACTGCTACAGCCACAGGCACACAACATGCTATCTTTTCCAAGACAGATTATGCAACTACAGCGGGTGAGGCCTTGTGGACATTGCCTAATATAAAAAATCAAGTTCCCTCTGTTAAGTGCCCAACTCAATTTGAATAGAACACGTTAATAATATAAACATCTATATAAATGTATATATACCAGATTTCAAAAGAATCAAATAAAAAAAATACTATTTAAGTAAAAAAAATCCGATTTTTTTAATAATGATTTTTTTTTTCAACCCTGTCACTAACGTTACTTCATGTCCTGTAGTTCTTCTTTCTTAAGTGAGAAAAAAATATTTCTGTAATATTTTAAAACCCATTCAATATCTTAAAAACTTAAATTTATCTTCTTAACTTTCTTGTATCTAGGGTTGTTAAACAACATTATTTTAGGTGTAAAACAACAGATCCTTGTAACAAAATTATATTTGATATTTTTACTAAAAGAAAAGTAATTCATAAGTTAAGAATTGATACTTGTATGTATGCAACATTCCCACAATAACTGCTTTGATAGCATTCACCCTGAGTTGTACTCAAAATATTAAATAGTGTTAAATATTTAATTAAATTTGTAACTTTCAATAGTACAATAAACTGTTAAAAAAGTATCCATGGAGTTCTTATTTACTAATAGTGCTATAATATAGTAAAATATGGTTACTCATGTTGTCAGTGTTACTATGAAAGATTAGCATTGTTCTATGTCCTATTATGTTAACTGAACAGTTTTTAACTTGTACATCGTGTCATAATAATGAAGAATTTATGAAAACTGTCACATTATAACTTTCATAAAGGAACAAAAGTCAGATATTAAACATAATTACCTCTCAAGAAACTTGGTATTCGATTTGAATATATTTACTTATGCTTAATATTAATAACCAAGAAACCGGATCATCTATCCTAGACTGTTTTGGGGGCAAATGTAATGTTTACATTGCGTATAGGTGGGATGTAATGTTATGGCTATTAACGTGTTCATGTGATTCCATGAAATAGCCAACAGCAGCTCACAAATGTTCTGAATGGCAACGTTGATGTTCATAAACTGACTACTTGAAGAGGAAATATCTTCTACTGTCTTATCTGATGGTAGAAATCACATTCTTTGTCTTATATGTTACTTACAATGATATTTCAAAAGGCTTGATATGTGTGTACCATCAAACAGTTGAGGTGCTATTGACAATGATGTTTCAAGGATATGAGGCGTTTATTTGCAAAATGCGTTAAATGTCAAAATAAAGACCAGCTACAAGAACTTAAGTTTTATCATAAATTAATAAATAAACAACTACCTGAATATTTTTATAATATACCTTATACTAACCCTTTTGAAATACATCAATATGAAACACGAGACAAAAATGGCTTATTTATGTCAAGAAATAATCATGTTTTCGCAAACAAATGTATTAGATACAGCATGATTAGAACTGTTAATAAATAGTCCAAATGATATTACTGACAAAGTCCATACTCATAGTCTATATGGTTTTTCCAGTTACATAAAACAATATCTTCTTGGTAATTATGAATACAACTGTACCAAGAAATTTTTTTACATTTGCCGAAATCAGGGAGGCATACGTGTATAGTTATTTATTTGTGTAATTAATATGTAGGTATATCTTGTAGGCAGCCATACGTATGCATATATGTACATGGATGTGCTTGTATACATATAGGTTATACATATATATATATATATATATATATATATATATGATTACTATATAATTATAATCCTATTACTTTTATTATTGCTATCACTTGTATTCTTAATTTTTAATATAATATTTTCAATTGCTTGACTAAACCAGTGGTGGCTCCCATGATAGCGACATGCTCAAAGTCTTAATGGGAGTCTCCGTGACCATTTATTTTATTCACTTTGTTTATATGTTGATTGTGTTACATTTACTTGGTCAAAATAAATTAGTCTGAGGGTAAAATATTTTTTGCAGAAAAATGCGTTATATGTCAACCTGATGAAATACCAGTTTTCCTCTCTGTCGATGTCACATAACAGTACAAAATTTATACAATGCGTTTTGCAAATAAACACCTCATGAATATAAACCATATCAAACCTAAACATGAGATGCTTATGCAAAGTAACATATCTAAGTAGACTTACTACTATGTGTAGGACTTATGCACTTGTCCATGTGATTTACTGTTTGTGTTAATGAATAAAATGAATGTTTAAAATTGCTATTTTTTAAAACATTTTCTATCTCTGCCACCAATTACAAATGTTATTGTGGAACAGCCCATTAATTAAAGGACCAGCATTAAAAACGATAACCGTATAAATAGTAATACTATCTCAACCACATCCATAAGAATGACAAGCCTGGGAAATTGCAGGTAAATTCATGGCACTTGTGAATAACATACATTGACAATGTATGTTATTCACACCACCAAATAAAAAATATATTTGCAAGTCATATTATATTACTAAGGTTTCTGGAGGAGAAAAAAGACATAAGCTACACCGTGATTGAGCCGAGGATGTTAATGCATAGTTGTGACCTACACATATCACGTTCTTGTAAAGTAAAACCTGCCAAGATGTTACATTTTCTGACTGAACCATCAGTATTGCAACAGCAGACATGATCATTATGTACTGCAGTAGTGGTTCTTGAACAATTTGGTGGTATTCAGCATTGTTTAATAAATTATGTAAAATGTAAATATATAGGTTCATTTATATTAAACGAAAGGTGTGTCAGTGTTGTGGATATACTAGACGTTTGCCAGCAAAACCGTAACCGTTTTTACTGTTGGACCAGAAAGCAACATCACAGACACGTGAATAAATAAGCCCCACCCTCCCCATTCCTGGCACCGAGCTATTGTGATGACAGGAGACGGCATTGCCATGCCATGGCATTGGCATTGCCATTACGCGTAGCCTTAGCCATAACCTTAGTTTGGGGTGTGGATAACGATCCATTCGTGAAGCGTTGTCTATGAAGCACAGCTGGGAAGAAAACTGGGAGGCGTGTCAGTTTTGAATAAACGATCAGTGTGTGCAAACGTCGTTTACCAAGTTCACTTCATCAGAATAGGTACAATCACTTATTATCGCCCTATGTTAATAAACCACGCAATTTCGCAATAACGCGATGTGTTAACAACGTAATGTTACAATGATATACTGCGTTAATGTGTTACCTTTCGGCCTCTACCGCTCTTATGAATACATGTTCTGCAGTTTTTCTCAGCGAAAGCAAATTATCAACGTAAGTTGTAACGAAAAACGTCATCGACAAACAACAACTTCGTACAAAAGGCACTAGGTGAAGATAAATTTACTTCAATACTATTCGCAAGATGTCGCTACCACTACGTCAAGGTCGGTGGGGTGAGGATTGCAAAGCAGGGACGAGGAAAACGAGAGAGGGGTGGAGGGAGACGGGGAGACTGTGAGAGAGTGAGATAGAGTATATAATATATAATTGCGAATATAAATTGCGTGTTAGGTGGGCATGCCTTTTTCTTTTTTCGTGTTTTCCGTTGCGCTTACATGGTAAACTAACGTGTGACTAAGCTTGTCTCCCCTCCCCTTGCCCCACTTGCCTCTCACTTGGCCCCCCCTTACCCCCCGTGGCCTCCCCCTTTGCGAAATCCTATGTAGTTAGGTGTGACGCATGTGTGGGACATAATTATGCACCATGACCCTCACAAATTATGCACCATGACCCTCGCAGAGTCTCTTGTAAACTTGATTGATGTGTGAATGTGTTACAGCAGCTTTGCACGGAAAAAGTGAGTTTAGTTTTTTTTTCGTCGTACGTACGGTGCGTCGGTGAAGATAACGGATCTTTGTTTTATGTTTGAATGACTGACGCAACTTTCATCAAGGACAAAATGAGCAGTTAAACACGTTTAATTTTCCGCGAATGTTTGGCCATGATTAAAAAATAATAGCGCATCGTGTGGCCGCGTGTGCTGGATCGCATCCAAAATTAAAGCTACTTTGCTAATTATCAGTACGCGTTATTGTTGGCACATTCCCTGCTAGACAAAAACTATTTTCGGACTAGGATGGGACACTCGGGCATGTGTTGTCATGGTGATACAGTTGTTCTGCACACAGTTTATCGACAAATAATTTAAGTTTATGCAGTAAAATAAGTTTTCAGCATTTTTAAAACAATCATGCAAGCAAAGTGAAAAAAACATTTATTATGAAACATCTACAACAGTAATGACGGTACGTATCCTCAATCCATAATTATGTGTACGTTCTTGTCGATTCACGATGCCGTAAACGAAGCTTAAGTTGCATCACTTCTAGCCAACAACTGTAAAACTACTACTTAATATACCAGGTAACAATCATCATGCTGCAATGAGGAAAAGTCCTCAACACACACGGCTACCACAGCGCGGACTGTGACACTGATCACTCCTCGGTGTGTACCAGGGTTAGAATACAAACCTGAAGGCTTTTCCACACAAAACAGAAAGGCCGTCCACGTATCAACGTTAGCCACACTGCCTTTCCAGAGAAGAATCAACAGTTTCTTAACTCCATCGGACAGGCACTCTCAAACAACCCCACGCACAGTGCAGAAGCAGAGCGGGACACTCTTCGTGACGCCATGTACAACACTGCACTCACAACATATGGCAAAAAGGAACGGAAAATCACTGACTGGTACGAAGCAAACATCACTGTCATGGAACCTGTCACCGAAGCCAGCGCTATGCTCTTGTCAACTTTAAAAGAGACCCAAGCAGAAAAAAAACTTGAATACACTAAGAGCTGCTAGGAACAAAGCCCAACAGACTGGTCAGCTTTGCGCCAACAACTACTGGTTACAATTCTGCCAGAGCATCCAACTGTTCTCCAACACAGGGAAGATTATTGGCTTGTATGATGGAATAAAGAAGGCAACAGGTCCATCCATAAAGAAGACTGCTCCACTGGAAACAAAGACAGGAGGTCATCACCGACTGCAACAAACACCACACTGGACACCATTACGAGCTTGCCCGTTACGGAAGAACAATATAATGAACCCACAGTAGAAGAGCTCAGCAAAGCTATGGACTCACTTACCAGTGGAAAATCCCCTGGAAATGACGCCATGCCACCTGGAGTCATCAGGTACGGGAAACGTGCTCTACTGCTGCACCTGCATGAACTTCTCTGCATCTGTTGGAAAGAGGGAGCGGTTGCTCAGGACATGCCCAATGCTAAGCTGACCTTGTACAAAAACAAAGGGGATCGCAGCGATTCCCTTGGAACAGAGGCGACTCGAGGCGGACCTCTGTAAGGTATACCAATATCTCAGTAGCCTAAATAAGAATAACGCTGAGCATTTTTCTACAAATGTAGCAGCAATCTGAGTGGCCGTAGCTTAAAGCTAAGAAAGGCGTACTCCCGGACAGTTCTCCGTAAATACTTTTTCACAGATTGTGTCCTCGATCACTGGAACAAACTTCCCGAAGAAGTCGTAACAGCTTCTTCACTGAACACCTTCAAGAAGAAATTGAGGTCTCTAGCCACTGGCTAAAAGAGACTATATAATCAAGTATATCAAGTAAGTAAGTAAGATTGCAATAACTACCGCGGAATCTCCTTGTTGAGTGCGTGGGAACAGTTTTTTCCGCAGATCTTAGCTGAACGCATCTATCCCGAATTTCAATGTGGCTTCAGAACTGGGACTCACAATAGGCATGATATTATCTGTCCGACAACTGCAAGAGAAATGTCTTAAACAAAGAAGACCACTGTCTGTCGCTTTCATTGATCGTATTAAGGCGTTTGACCTTATTAGCAAAAGTGGACTATTCAAACTGCTGGAGACATCTGGCTGCCCCCCCCCCAAAGCTGCTCAGTGTGATATCCTCCTTTCTTAACAACATGGAGGGCATAGTCAAATATGACGAGGCTACATCCGAACCTTTTGAGATCCGCGGTGGAGTAAAACATAGATGTGTCCTGGCACCAACACTCTTTGGCATATTCTTCTCCCTGATGTTAGCATATTCTTCTCCCTGATGTTGTTATACGCCTTTGGTCCATTCACAGAGGGTGTCTACTTACATACCAGAACAGACTGAACTATGTTTAATGTCACATGCTTGAGAGCCAAGACAAAGATGCTTTTCGCTGATGATGCCACGCTAACAACTCACACCGAGGAACATATCCAGCAACTAATGGATCGACTCTTCCACGCCTGCAAAGAAATTGGACTGACCATCGGCAGAGGTCCTGGAGCGTGCTCACTCCTCCAGCACTGACATCTCCTGGCAGGACAGGGTCCCAAACACAGAGGTCCTGGAGCGAAACACAGAGATCCTGGAGCGTGCTCACTCCTCCAGCATGTGAACGCTGTTAAGTCAGAGACGTCTGCGATGGCTCGGCCATGTTCATCGGATGGCTGACGGTCGTATACCGAAATATCTCCTGTGTGGCGAACTTGTCACTGGGACCCGGTCTACTGGCCGCCCATATTTCCGCTACAAAGACACCTGCAAGAGTGACGTGAAGATGGCGGACATAGACACGAACAGCTGGGAGACAGCCGCTGATGATCGAGGTCATTGGAGGCTGAGTGTTCGGAATGGCATAAGGAAAGCAGAACGCAAAAGCTCTACGCAACTAGCAGAGAAGAGGGACCAGCGAAAACAGAGGTCAACGAAACTTGCACCATCTCAGCCGACGACCTTCACCTGCAGAAAGTGCGGCAGAGGCTGCCACGCCAGAGTGGGGCTCTTGAGCCACACCAGGCGATGTGCACAACAGAACGGACAACCACGACGGCGCAAACCATTGTCTGCTCAAGACAGAAGGATTCATTGAAAGATGAGGTAGCTAGATAAATACACAAGATACACATTAGGCCTATTATATAACATAATTCCTGTGAGAACTCGAATTAAATAATTAAGATAACATTATGACACCCGTGACGTAATCAATACATTGTAACTAGTAAAGCATTTATAAAAATGTCCCCTTGCACTGAAATCACGTAGCGGGTAAATACTAAATGACCCCACTGAAACTTAATTCCACCGAGGACTGACTATTCATAAGGTCTGCAAATCCTGCACTTTCTCATCCCACTACCTTCACCTCCAGCACGAACCTGCAGGAAGGACGGCAGAGGCTGCCTTGCCAGAGCGGCGCTATTGAGTCACACTAGGCGATGTGTACAACACTTTCTGCTGTGACTCAACAGGCTTTGGACTGCCTGCCCGCGATACATTTATGGGTAACATTCCCGTCATCGGGGTTTTGAAAAGGGGAGCTGGAACGTACACAATCAGCCGGGGAATCTGGGATGATGTCTGAAAAGTGTAAAGAAAATTGTTTTACTAAATTATTTAGTTGCTAAACGATGGTTACACCGACCATGGGAAGTGATCTGTAAATGCGAATACACTGTCGGATGGGGTAACCACATTATCCATGCAACTGCGGCCCAAATTTGGGGCCCACGTTGGTTTGTTGCAAAGATTATTGACCGGGTGCCATTTTGTTTCAAACGCTTGAATTCAAGTCAATGATGATATGAATATATCCTTTTCTTATATACACCCCATTTGTGGCTACATAACTGGGCAATTTATGAAAATATGGAATTTGTAAGACACGCCAATTTGTTTATGAAAAGTGCCGAAAACACAAATCTGTGACCCATTGGTTTGGATTCGCGCATAGCTGCCAAGTTCCCATAGCGAGTAACACTACTACCATTGGTCTCACTGCAGTGCATGTCAGGACTGGCATGATCGTGGGGGGTGGCACTTTACCCGAGGGGTCCACTTCACCCTCCTTTCCCATAATACCAAACACGCTACTACCAGTGTTATACAAGTAGCTACCAGAGAATATATGCAACAAAGATTAACATTTATCCCTCCTCGGACAGGTATTTGTCGAAGGTGAAGTGCTGCCATCCGCAACTGCCCATGCCGCCGCACAGCGTCTGCTCGACCAGCGGCGGGCACGGTTTCCCGCCATTTCTCTCCTCACGCACGACGGTGCGCGAGCGCTTCCGGTTGCCATAGCCACACGACTTGCTGCACTGTGTGAACTCGCTCCACTTTGAAACTTGACAGTCTACGGGCGCTCCTGAAAAATAATACAGAGCTCTTTGAAATGTTGCTTCACATGTCACAATGACTGTTTTTTCTAAATCTACAAACTTTCCTTTTAAATTCAAGAGTGAGTACTTGCGTTAAAATCATTAAAAGAATTTACATTGATCGTCCATCTTGGTAACTTGTGAAAGTGTGATTGTCGAATTTTGACTGGGCCCAGTCGAAAATAATTTAATAGTTTGTCCGATGATTAATTTTCGTCAAAACTAAATGAAAAAAAATCATAAACGAGTATAGTATGTCGTAGCGGATAATAGATAGGTTCGCGAAATGATTATGAAACACGACGAACGAAAAAAATCGAACCGAAGGGGGACTTTTAAATTACAATGACAAAAAATTATATTCTTCCAGTGGGGAGAGTTTGACTTAACGATGTCCGGGTCCCGTTCGACTATAAAATATTAATTATGATATACCCCTGGAAATTTCGATTATGAATACAGTTACATTATTTTATACAGAATTGCAGTTAGAACTGTTGTTGGGGCACTATAGGGTGCACGCTGAACGTTTTGGTAAAGTTCTAAGTTAATCATAATAACAAAACACGTCAATTATAATTATATACTGATGGTAAATGCGTTATTATTATTTTCGTTGTCGTTATTAGTATTACTACTGCCGCCGCCGCCGCCGCCGCCGCCGCCGCCGCCGCCGCCGCCGCCGCCGCCGCCGCCGCCGCCGCCGCCGTCAGCTGCTGTGCAGTGACGTATTCAGGGGGTCATGCCACCCTTTGGCTTAATTTTTGTTTCGTGTGTAACCTGTTGCGCTACTAGATGTTAGCTTGAACAAATAATAGGTGACTGGGCTTGCTCCCACACTTTGGCCCACTCTTTTGGGATATCTTAGATACGCGACTGAACAGCACCAGCAGCAGCTGTAGTATTAGTATTATCGTTATTATTATTATTACTATCATTGGTGTTGTTGTTGCCATTGTTGTTGTTGTTGCCATTGTTGTTGTTGTTGCCATTGGTGTTGTTGTTGCCATTGTTATTGTACCTTTCCGTTGAAGCTGCCGTTGCAAGTTTCTCGGTCTTTCTTTGCGTTGTTTCGATATTCTACCTTTTCTCTTCGCAGTGCCGGCATCCACTCTCGTGTTTACCGTTTCTTTGCCGCCTGACTCGTACCAAGCTTGTTTGGAAATAAACACCCGCGCGATTATGGGCAGTTTAGTAATGTTAGGGTAGTAGAAGGAACAGGCCTGGTGACTCGGATAGGAAGAATTTATGCGTAAGATCGGCTTCGCTGGGTCCTGGACCCAGTTCGGAGACGTAAACGTTAGCCCCCTGTCCGTGCCGGCATCATGAGGGTCAAGGTCGACGGACAGTTGGTCCAACCAATCGCCGCCACGACACAGATCGAGGCTGTCCAGTCCGACGAACCAGTCAGGACTTGGTATCAAGCGCGACGCCACGGAGATCTAATAAAACAAAACAATTACAGTATTATAATTGTAAAATTTATGTACGACTGTACAATTGCTACTTCAAACGCACTGTACAACCACTACAGGTTACACCTACTCTGTTTAGACCAATGCCTAAAACAGAGGTTGATGGTAACCAGTCATATATAAGATATCCAGTAGCGTATTCAGGTTCTCGGAAGGGAGCGGGGCAGAATGTTTGCCATGCTACCATGTAATGGTGCAACAGGTGATTCGCTAAAACAATCTTATTCCAAGGCCAAGCCGAAGTGGATCATGGCCCAGTCCATCCCAAATACACCATTAAAGATATAATTTGTCACATAAGCATGAATTGATGTCACCTGTCATCTGAATGTAGGCATGATCGTATTGGGACTTTTCGACATAGTGTAAAATTGTTCGACATAATGTATTATGCGATCCACCATCCTTCAAGCAACTGTGTAAGACGCTGCACGACATAAATGATAATAATAAATAATGGATAACTAAACTTGGCCCCTTGCCACGCTCCCCCCCACTGAGGCAAACATTGGAATACACTGCATTGTAAGGTGTAGTGGGTTGGTGTGTAAACATTCTTGAAAATATGCGATTTTGGTGACATTTAGAATCTGTTTTTCAACCAATTAATATATTTCAGTTATAGGTAAATAGACTCATTTGATGGCCAAAAGGAGAGGGTCCAGACCCACTGGACTTCCCTCTGCACACGTCACTGCTTGACTGGTCACATTTCCTAGGTACACCTCTCATAAGACTACCTTTGGGTGTTGCGTGTCCACAAAGAACTCGACTGTTGTTTTTCCTGATCCTCTGCGCATCCTGGGCGCCAGAAACGTGTCTAAAACGCCGCCTGCACCCTGACGCTCGCTCTCCAGGCGGTTCGAAATGCCGCGCTCCGAAAACTGCCTCATAGCACGTGTAGCTGGCTGCTCCAGTTGCCATAGGCTGTATGTGTCGTCATGGCTCCGGCCTGCCAATAGCAAAATATGCAATTGCAGCAGAGTTGTAAGTGAATAAAACAATGGCGTGTTATTTCATGATACTTAGACATCATTATTTTGTACGATGGGTGTATTGCTGAATACCGCAATTTAGTGCTTAATTAAACGCTGTGTGGCTCCACTGTTCGTGTAGTTTGCGAGCTAATATTGGTTGGTACAAGAAACCAATTCACTTCCCAATTGCGCAGTATTATTAAGATATCTGGATGTTACTATCCTTGTTTATTTTAACAATCTTATAAGCAAATTTAATGCAGAAAAATATCATGGCGTTTTAAATAGTATTAAAAAATCGCGAAATGGTATGAATGGTTCCGTGGTGTAACGGTTAGCACTCAGGACTCTGAATCCTGCGATCCGAGTTCAAATCTCGGCGGAACCTAATGTTTTATAAATGATTACGTCTATTATAATTATATAGAATATTAGGTTTTAATGCATTTCAGAAATCAAAATTGCCGATTACATAATACATTATTCGGCTATGGAAATTATAACATTACAGGTACGGATGTGTACATTTTAGTGAATCTACGCATTATATAGGTGGGGTGTCTTGATAGAAAGAAACCACTGATACCACGAGATTAGGTTGGGCGTTCTTGGACTTACCGATGAGCTTGCTCCACTGCGCGCGCGGACGGTACCGCGGGTACTGCTTCGGGAAGTACTTTCTCGCCCAGAACGTCTGCAAGGTCAGCGAGTACTTAACTATCGGTTCGGCGCGACACGCTGCGGCGGCGTCCGATGACTGTCCACCGACAGCGTCGGCGGCGGAAATAATCAAAATGATTATTCCGAAATACAATGCTGAATAAACAACGCCGTTCTTGCTTCCTGCGTCCATCGTCGCTGCACGCAGTAGTATGGGATGTGGTTCGACACAATTTAATGGACTTTTGTGACTAGAAACCTGCAACAGCTGCGCATTTCATCGTTTGATGCGACAGCGGGTTTGGCGCTGACTTTTGTACGGCCACTAGGATGAGCGAGCGAATGCGTCAGCCAGTTACCCGAGCCGCGGCGTCGGTGGCAACAGTGCGAACGGAGACGAGCGCTTGCAGAGCAAGACTGTTGAAATAATATATAAGGTTTCTGGGAATGTTGACAAAAGCGTGTGTAGGTTAATGCTGGTTCTAACTTCTAGGAAGGTAGCGCGAGTGATGTTGTAAATATGCGTCACCTGCCAAACCGAGACGCGGTTCTGGAAATTAGCTGCGACATTCGGTATGTGTTATGACGTGCTAGTCGGGTTCTGGACGCGCGTACGTCCGTACGTCATGCTGTGAAACGGGAGATGTTCTTCAACAACACTTCTGTCAGTTAAGAAGCAACCTCGGTGCAGCCAGCCAGCCACACCGCACACAGGTCGGATACAGGCGTAAAATTGATGAATTGCCAACCACAGGCACAGCGTACTTCGTAAGTTACAGACACGGCTACCTCAATTGCCCAACTGCTCCCGAACAGTGCTCGATACTACCATCCATACATCTCCATGGACTCTGCCAACTAACGTAGCAGAACGTTCGAACAAAACTCTGTCTCTGTCTCTGTCTGTCTGTATGTCTCTCTCTCTCTCTCTCTCTCTCTCTCTCTCTCTCTCTCTCTCTCTCTCTCTCTCTCTCTCTCTCTCTCTCTCTCTCTCTCTCTCTCTCTCTCTCTCTCTCTCTCCCTCTCTCCCTCTCTCTCTCCCTCTCTCTCTCTCTCTCTCTCTCTCTCTCTCTCTCTCTCTCTCTCTCTCTCTCTCTCTCTCTCTCCTCTCCGTCTCTCCCTCTCTCCGTATCGCCGTCTCTCCCTCTCTCCCTTACTCCCTCCCTCCCTCCCCCTCTCTCTCTACAGCCCCATACAGCTGCTACAGCTCCTATAGTCCCTCCAGCTCCTACAGTCAAATATAGCCCCCTACTGCTCCTAAAGTTCTTACAGCCCCCACAGCACCTACAGCTCCATACAGCTCCATACAGCTCATACAGCTCCTACAGCCCCTACAGCCCCTACAGCTCCTACAGCCCCATACAGCTCCATACAGCTCCTACAGCCCCATACAGCTCCATACAGCTCCTACAGCCCCTACAGCTCCTACAGCCCCTACAGCTCATACAGCTCCTACAGCCCCTACAGCTCCATACAGCTCCTACAGCTCCTACAGTCCCATACAGCTCCTACAGCCCCTACAGCTCCTACAGCCCCATACAGCTCCATACAGCTCCTACAGCCCCTACAGCTCCATACAGCTCCATACAGCTCCTACAGCCTCTACAGCCCCTACAGCTCCATACAGCTCCTACAACCCCTACAGCTCCTACAGCTCCATACAGCCCCTACAGCCCCTACAGCTCCATACAGCTCCTACAACCCCTACAGCCCCTACAGCTCCTACAGTCCCCACAGCTCCTTCAGCTCCTACAGCCCCTACAGCTCCTACAGCCCCCACAGCTCCTACAGCCCCTACAGCTCCTACAACCCCTACAGCTCCTACAGCTCCTACAGCTCCTACAGCACCTACAGCCCCTAAAGCTCATACAGCTCCTACAGCCCCTACAGCTCCTACAGCCCCTACAGCCCATACAGCTCCTACAGCCCCTACAGCTCCTACAGCCCCTACAGCTCCTACAACCCCTACAGCTCCTACAGCTCCTACAGCTCCTACAGCCCCTACAGCCCCTGCAGCTCCTACAGCCCCTACAGTTCCTACAGCTCCTACAGCCCCTACAGCTCCATACAGCTCCTACAGCTCATACAGTCCCATACAGCTCCTACAGCCCCTACAGCTCCATACAGCTCCTACAGTCCCATACAGCTCCTACAGCTCCTACAGCTCCTACAGCCCCTGCAGCCCCTGCAGCTCCTACAGCCCCTACAATTCCTACAGCTCCTACAGCCCCTACAGCTCCATACAGCTCCTACAGCCCCTACAGCCCATACAGCTCCTACAGCCCCTACAGCCCCTACAGCTCCTACAGCTCCTACAGCCCCTACAGCTCCTACAGCTCCTACAGCCCCTATAGCTCCTACAGCCCCTACAGCTCCTACAGCCCCTACAGCTCCTACAACCCCTACAGCTCCTACAGCTCCTAGAGCTCCTACAGCCCCTACAGCCCCTACAGCCCATGCAGCTCCTACAGCCCCTACAGCTCCTACAACCCCTACAGCTCCTACAGCTCCTACAGCCCCTACAGCCCCTACAGCCCCTACAGCCCCTGCAGCTCCTACAGCCCCTACAGCTCATACAACCCCTACAGCTCCTACAGCTCCTACAGCCCCTACAACTCATACAGCCCCTACAGCTCCTACAGCCCCTACAGCTCCTACAACCCCTACAGCTCCTACAGCTCCTACAGGTCCTACAGCCCCTACAGCCCCTACAGCCCCTGCAGCTCCTACAGCCCCTACAGCTCCTACAGCCCCTACAACTCATACAGCCCCTACAGCTCCTACAGCCCCTACAGCTCCTACAACCCCTACAGCTCCTACAGCTCCTACAGCCCCTACAACCCCTACAGCCCCTGCAGCTCCTACAGCCCCTACAGTTCCTACAGCTCCTACAGCCCATACAGCTCCTACAGCCCCTACAGCTCCTACAGCCCCTACAGCCCCTACAGTTCCTACAGCTCCTACAGCCCCTACAGCTCCTACAGCCCCTACAGCTCCTACAGCTCCTACAGCCCCTACAGCTCCTACAGCTCCTACAGCCCCTATAGCTCCTACAGCCCCTACAGCTCCTACAGCCCCTACAGCTCATACAGCCCCTACAGCCCCTTCAGCTCCTACAGCCCCTACAGCTCCTACAGCCCCTACAGCTCCTACAGCCCCTACAGCCCCTTCAGCTCCTACAGCTCCTACAGCCCCTGCAGCTCCTACAGCCCCTACAGCTCCTACAGCTCCTACAGCCCCTACAGCTCCTACTCCTACTGTTTATCGTTGTTAATTCTGTAACGATGAACCGCTCAACTATCGCCGATACACAGACGAACTAGCGTGTAGAGCTGAATTTTATGTATAGTTGGTTGTTTACAGCTAAGTGCGACCCCAAAACAATTGCGTTTATTTGAACACATGCGTTGACGTAAGTCATCGCACGCGCCATTGTTTTACGCTTTGACAGCGTCATGACGTAAACATCTAGTTCCGTTGCCATCGCACGCGCCATTGTTTTACGCTTTGACAGCTTCATGACGTAAACATCTAGTTCCGTCGTCACCGCACGCGCCATTGTTTTACGCTTTGACAGCATAATGACGTAAACAACTAGATCCGTCGTCATCGCACGCGCCATTGTTTTACGCTTTGACAGCGTCATGACGTAAACATCTAGTTCCGTCGCCATCGCACGCGCCATTGTTTTACGTTTTGACAGCGTAATGACGTAAACATCGAGTTCCGTCGTCATCGCCCGCGCCATTGTTTTACGCTTTGACAGCATAATGACGTAAACAACTAGTTCCGTCGTCATCGCACGCGCCATTGTTTTACGCTTTGACAGCGTCATGACGTAAACATCTAGTTCCGTCGTCATCGCACGCGCCATTGTTTTACGCTTTGGCAGCGTCATGACGTGAACAACTAGTTCTGTCGTCATCGCACACGCCATTGTTTTACGCTTTGGCAGCGTCATGACGTGGACAACTACTTCTGTCGTCATCTCACACGCCATTGTTTTACGCTTTGGCAGCGTCATGACGTAAACATCTAGTTCCGTCGTCATCGCAGGCGCCATTGTTTTACGCTTTGACAGCGTCATGACGTAAACGACTAGTTCCGTCGTAGTCGGACCAATCGATACGTCCAATTATGAAATCATAACAGCACAGCGGAACACAACATTGTGTGGCGGGTATGTTTAAGCATTTTCACAAGCTTTCGGTTAAAAAGGCAAACGTTGTCTGTTTATCTTACATAAGTCTATTCATATTTTCGCTAATTGCCCAATCAAACGATCAAGGTCAGTTGTTTCGATGATTTTAACAAAAGTAGGCACTATTTTATTAAATAGACTGCGCATGAAATTAACATTATTCACGCACTACACATTGTGAAACGTCAACGAATCCTGATTCGCGATGGGCTAGATGAACTGAGGGAGAGGTTTAATAGAAATATGTATCGCTACGAATAGTCGGAGGAATGGACGAACAAAAGATGAGCGATTGATAGAGGCTGTTCATAGTATTTCCTGCATATCTTTTTTTTCGTTGTTGAGGTCTTATCATCATTCACACCTAGAGAGAGAGACGAACTGGATGTGCAGTCTGCCTCGTGAACGCGGGTAAACACATAATATGTTACAGTATAGACAGTAGTTGACGCCAGCCATAAACATCTCATTCACATTCTGGGCGTAGAACACTAGCTACACTCCCGGTCGTAAACAACAGAGACGACTGGTCAGGCACACGGCCGGGTCGTTCCATCATCATACATCTGTCGCCCACTAAATCTCAGCATCTTATGTTGGACACGAGGAAAGTGTTACCTTTTGACATTAGAGTGTGTGCGTGCGTGCGTGCGTGCGTGCGTGCGTGCGTGCGTGCCTGTGTGCGTGCCTTATTATAGTAACTCTATGAAAAAACGAATGGGAACGGTTAATGAAGACAGCGCATGCGCCCAGGTTGTATGGTGGAAGGAGGAGAAGAAAACCGGGACTGAAATGGAGGACTGCGGGAGGAGCAGTTGGGCGAGCTTTGAAAATCAAGAGTGAAGAATAGTTTATTTGTCCGAATGACAGCAAGATAATTCACACAGAAACCTTGATTATATAACTATGGATGGTGGAGACGGCAGTAAAACTGGATCAGTGACAGTAGGAGATGGAATAAAAATCGCGGACCGTGATCGATGTCAGCCTCCCGGACTTCAGGGACAAAGAGGAGAGAGCAACACAGCTAATACGTATTAACGGCAGCAGCAACAAGTTATATCCGTCTAGTCAGTAGCTATAAAACAAGCTAATAAACATGTCAATAATCTGCCGCGTCAGGAGCCCATGTTCAGCTCTAGACAAAGAAGATTTGCGTGTTTCACTGGATTGTTGCCGGGGTTCGGAATCAGACATCGCACTATTTGCATAGTCCAACTTATTGAATGTTTTGTTACGTTCGTCAAGCTGATGTGTGGCATAAGACGTGTCTGACATATTGAATGAAGTATATAGAATGTCACCATCAGCACACGATGTGAAGCCCGTGTTGTCGGTTTATCCGTCTAAACTGAGATCGTAATGAACCGTTTATTTGATAAAGAATATCGTTTTTGTTGGTCGCATTGATGGTTGCGGCACACACAAAAATACGACAGAAGGTTCCACTGATATTTGAACTTGGAGTATTAGTACCACCAGATTTTTAAATTCAAGCAAAGTGTGTAAATCGGAGATGTTGACCGTAGGTTTAAAGTACAGTAGAACCTCGCAATGATCAATGACCTCGCAATGACCAATGACCTCGCAATGACCAATGACCTCGCAAACGGGATGCACACGTTCAGTACATGACTTTTACAACGCTTTTCGGTTATTGGTCTGCACACCATTCGTCTTCGTTGTCATACCCATAGCACCATCGTATGCAGTCCCAACCGTGCCGCTCGCCCCTACTGGCTATGGCTGCGCTTGTAACTTCGGAGAAACACAAGAGAAACGACAATAATTTCTCACGGACTTTCTACTTTTCGGTCATCTTTCAGAACAAATTTTTGCTGTTCTTTGTTGACGTGTCACATGCCGCGTTTGCGCCGATGGAATAAAGACACCTTTCGGATTTCGGACATGATCTTCTGCTGGATCTACTCCCCGATTATCTACTCCCCGATGATGGCAGTCGTTTCATTCTGTGTTATCTTCGAGGCCTCCAGAGAGTTATTGTTCTGTGTCGCCAAATGCGTCTCCAAGACCAACATCGCCGTGATTATCACCAGTGTCCATCAGTGCCCAGATGGGTGGCAGCATGGCGGTGCCTTCTCGGGGCGATGTTCTGCTTTTCACATAGAATACTATGGGTTGCACAACAAAGTGGTTGTCTCTCACATTTGTTGTCAAGCCTGCGTACATGACAATAGCTGCTGACCGGCAGAAATTCACACAAAAACTGCACAGACAAGAAAATCAGAATATACGAAGAACAAGTGCGGGAGGGCGCCACCTTGTGGTGTCTCGACAATTAATTCTGACTATGTCAAAAAAATCCGGCTGAGATAAAGGAGGTGCCTGGGCACCTGGTGGACACCCCTGGAACCGCCCATGCACTTGTAGTAGGAATTACAGTAAGAATTACATTAGCTATGGATGAGTATTCGTAACTGTCATTGCTGTTGATTCTGAACGCACGCCACCACCTCAAAGGTGTGACCAATGTGTATGAGGATATGCACCAGTTATATCCAGGGTGGAATACTCTGCTACGTAACTCTAGCAAGGGTAAAATTCGCGCGTTTTTCAGCGTTTCAATTTTCACTTCACTTAATGTTCTAGATAGGCTTGACGTTTCGCAAAATTTAATTGAATTGAGACTAGCAAAAACATCGAATTGACGGTGGACTTTTAACATTAAATTTTATTCAAGTTTTTTTAATTGAACGTAAACACTTCGTCACATTATAAGGCGCGCTAACAAAGTGTTTGAGGTACCACTGCTCCAGAAGTGTCAAGATTAACATAGAACTTAATACGTTAGATGGTGTTACAAACTTCAAGTCCGTATTTTCTGACGTTATCCTGTTTGCTCTAAATCACTTTGAAGCAGCGTAACATTCACGACTATAGCACAGAAGTCGAACAGAACAGAGGTCGGTGTCTGATTCAAAGATGTCTAGAAAGATTCTAAGCGGCTAATCAGATGGATCTTGATTGATTTGGTGGAGGGGGGGCTTTTGCGGAGGGCCTGGTACGTGTGTGCCACTTGTACCGTGGTTAACCCGGCACTGAATGGGTAAAAGTTATGTTCCAACTGGTTCCGTGGTGTAACGGTTAGCACTCAGGACTCTGAATCCTGCGATCCGAGTTCAAATCTCGGCGGAACCTGAGCTTTTCCTTGTATCTGCCGTATTTTCCCACCTATATTTTTGCTAAAATTAAGAGTGTTCAAATACGACTATCCTTTATATTTTCTATCACATCATAATATTGTGCCATTTTACCGTTGATTTCTGAATTGTTAATAGTTTGTCCTATGATAACACATTTACACAAGCTATCTAGAATGTAGAGGTGAATTTTAGGTTGTTTGATTTTTCGCGAACCGAGTCTGAAAGGAGCCGAGCGAAACAAATCGATTTAAAGAGGAATCTTTAACGTTTTTGTAATATCTGCTTCATTTATATTTAGAGCCATAATTACAGACATTCGTCCTTTGCCATGTCGTGAACCGATCCCGCGATTACGGCAGATCGAGCGGGTGACGAGAGCTAGAGGCTAAGTGAAGCCACGGTGTATGTAGTTGTATTACAGCTGGCAACATTTATGTTAGCAACTTTGCTACTGAAATAACTTCATGATGCGTTTCTGCACACTTTGTTTTTGTTCCAAATACAGCACAATTTTAATATAAAAAGAAAACATTTGAAACTACAATAATAATAATGTAATTCAAATGCATTTACAGTTGCATTTACCAAAACATTTGAATTTGAGTGATACCCCAAAACAATTGCATTTATTTGAATGCGATCCTGGAAAACGGTAATTGCATTTACATTTTACATTTGAATAAATGGAAACATTTGCATTTGCATTCAAAATAAACCACTAGCGACAAATTTGCCAAAAAAAAAACCAAAACGAGTTTTAAAAACTGGTATTTTAACTAAGTCGCACGATTTTACCAACCAAATTAGACGTCCTGAGTTACATGCGATTATGCCATGCTCGATTTACTCTCAACGTCATTGGACTCAATGGGCGGTTTCCCTGTCTCGGGTTTACCTCGGCCTCCGACGCACAGCGAACACAAACCGTGCTAGGACAACGATGCAAAAGGTTCCGCCGAGATTTGAACTCGGATCGCAGGATTCAAAGTCCTGAGTGCTAACCATTACACCACGGAGCCACATGCCACAGGTAGAATACTGTCTTGGGCGTAGCTAGGTATACCTTTACTATGCAATGGTACAATCAGGGGCGTCCGCAGACTTTTTCCAAATGGTGCTAACAATTCTGCTTCTGATTTCGACCAGAAATCTTTGCACTTACCAAAATGTCTACTTTCAATGAACAGTAATAATATAATTGTATATAATTAATCTACTTACACAAATAGTAAACAATCTACTCGCCATAAAAGACATACATTTTACAAACATCCAGCTTCAGGGGGAGCATGTTCCCCCTTGCCCCCCCCCCGGACGCCAATGGACACAATTAATTATAACACCTCACCTCACCTATCTTCTTCTGGCCCAGTGGCCCAGAAAGCCGAAGTGCATCTCCTCCAGCTCGCTCTGTCAGCTGCTATACGTCTGGCTTCGTTCCAATTGCGTATTATAACAGCTAGTGAAGCATTATAGCAACCCATGTACATGTTCTACAAAATGATCCAAAATCATTGGAAAACGTTATGACCATACGCACTAAGAATCAATCCTGATAATTATATTAATAGACAAACGCAAACCCTTTTCAACAACAACAGCCATTTGTTTAATCAACGCTGTTGTAGAGTCCGCACCCCGCAAGTCCATTTTGATCTGTACCACGTGATTGGCTAGATATGTGTCTATCACACTAACTTCTAACACATGAAACGTGGACTGTCATTGTTTTGATTCCTCGACATATATGTTGTCATAGAATCAAAAGAAATCAACGGAAGTCCATCGTCGTGTGTTAGAAGTTAGTCTAATAGACTCATATCCAAACAACCACGTGGTGCAGATCACAATGGGTTTCCATTGTTTTGACTTTTCAGCAGCGAATTAAGCCAAGAACACACATATAGGCAATGATAATGATAATGATTCTGTAACAACTGGTGATGGTGCGTTCTGCATCCAACGTCTTGTCCTTGTGGACATGCGCAAGGGCCAGTCACGACAAGTGCTAAGCGGTCACCGTGGCGTCGCGTGCCATTAAATGACCGCTCTGCTGTGACAGTCGAGAGACACACCACCAGCACTATCACGGGTGTTGTATACATGTTAGGATGCAGGACACGACTGAGTTCCTGTATCGTGCCCTCGCGTGTGTTGGGTCTCTCAGCGACATTCACCATCTCCTATCTTGCCTTCCATTTTGTAGCTGATGCAGATCACCTGACATGTCGTCCTGGAACACCTCTTACAGCTGGACAATCTAGGGTCAGATTCACCCGCTGTCGTGGTTGTGAGATACTGGGCTACGCATTGATTCCGAGTTACTAATAGACGTGTGTCAATTTCCTGCAGTAAGTGGTCCACGAACGGCAGATACGTCGCCTCGTCCAATACTGGCTGAGCGTGTCAGTTATAACTGCGGGCTCGTTCTCACGGTGCCTCTGTCTACCAACACGCGGCTTGCTCGCATCAGTCACAAATCTTCCCGCAAGCTCCACAGCACTGTCAAAGGATGCATTCCATACTTCTGGGACAGCCCTCTGCTGCTGCAGCTGGACGAGTATAGTGATTGCTTCTTTGGCAGAAGCTACACTTTCTGGACTGAAGGAATGTGGTCAGAGGAAGCCGACATTGTAATGTTTTATGATGAAGTAAAAATTGGAGATGGACAACAAATAGCGTCCGGCTTTGCCGTCCCCATCTTCTTTCAAATATATATGAATGTATACAGAGCGTTCGCGTGACTGGACCATCTTGTGTCACAGAGCGATTGCAGATTAGTTATGTTGTTCATACCAACTTGTGCATCCTCGTCTAACTCGAGCCCAGCCTGAAAGACACGCAACCTCTGGGCTGAGTAGTTGAAGTAGAAGACGATTTGCTGGACAGTGTCCATTGCACATCTAACTTGTCGCTCTTTGCTGACATGCACGATAGTCAAGCACGATAGTCAAGCACGATAGTCAAATGAACATTGTGTCGTTTGCAGTGAGTGTAGATGGCGTTGGGTAGACTCTGTCAACTGTCTCATTCGTGCTTGCACTCCGTGATGGATGCCAGCCAGATTACGGATGGACCATTACATTTGTAGCGGCGGGTTGGATTTGTTAAATATTTGTTTGTCACATTCATGTTGAAGCACGTACGTACGTGCGTACGTGCGTACGGCTACCTACGCGCCTGACTGTCACATCTGCCGCTAACTCAAACTATTTGTCACTGCTACTTTGTTGTGTATCTAATTACTAATGTGATGCCAAGGCGTGGGTCATTCAATATGTTGTATTTCACGTCGGTAAAATGTTACATGTTCATTAATTTGTTTGTATATAATAAAATGATTCATCACATTATATAATACATATACATAATTGTATCATTACAAATGAGTATGCACTGTGTGCAGTGTGGCATATGCTAATGGATTATCAATTGATAAAAAAAATATTAGGCAACTGTTACTGGTGACTTTGTAATGTCATTGTTGACATTAATATGATGGCTCCTATGATAGAGACATTTATACGAATCTCCTCGGCCTTGAATTTTGCATTTTATTTATATGCAAAATAAACACGTCAGAGTTTGAAGTCTTTCACAAAATAGGCCTACTACAGATCGAGATATAGTGTTTTCGATCTGGTTCCGTGGTGTAACGGTTAGCACTCAGGACTCTGAATCCTGCAATCCGCGTTCAAATCTCGGCGGAACCTCTTGCTTCACACCTTCACATCGTACCTTAATGTTTAAGGATCGGTATTTTTATTAGCAAAACAAACCACGATGGTTTTGTACGCTTAACACGCCACGATAACCAACGGGAGACAGGAGAGGTTGACACAATTATTGTGATTAGCGACGTTGTAAAGATCTTAAAATGGTGACGGCCAAAGATATCACCAGTAAAGGCACTTTGATCTTCCTTCGCAAGCGTTGTTGTTATTGTCACCATCAGTTGGAAGTTCGTAATTAGTAATTAAAACTTGCGCAAGTCCTAACGATTTATCCACGCAGACAGTAAACAAAATCCCGTAGTCCGGAGTCGTATTTGCGAAGAAATACTTGGTCTTTATGGCGTAGAGAGGTTTAGTAACCATCGATGCGGCACGGCGACGAACAGTTGACACGCGATATCCTAGAAACGACTTTTCTGAGCAGGATCTTCGCCTAATTATCCAGATCCAAGTTCACCTTTATAATAATAATAATAATAAAACTTTATTTTGACACCATCAAATCCGGGGCTACTGCCCCGTTCACGGGTGTATACAGGCATCAGTTCACACGATGCAAACTTGTATGTATAGATAGTGATGATAATAATAATAATACATACGCTGTATAAAATGTTAAAAACTATGCAGAATGTTCGCGTGTGTAAAATTATTTTAAGAAAAAGTATACTGATTACATGGCATTTGTATATAAAAGATAAATCTCAAATAGGAAATAAAATGCTAATATCATCAATAATACAGAACATAAATAGGATTAATAATATGTAATAAGATCATTAAAAATGCAGTATCAAGGCGGTAAAACCCATTAAGTGGAAAAAAGAAATGTCTTTAGTAGCTTCTTGAATTGCCGGTGGTTGCCGTTTCCACGTATGTTGGCAGGCAGTTTATTCCACAGCGTGGGGCCAGCACAGGCATGCTGGGCGGCCGAAACGTTCTAGGTTGACTCGTGGCACGTCGAGAAGTAGCCCGCCGGCAGAGCGTAGGCAGTGTCGTGGTGCGTACTGGTGCAGCAGTGCGGCAAGGTACTCTGGTGTGCCTTCATAGAGTGCCTTGTGCACAAGGACGAGTATCTTATAATCAATCCTTCGCTTAATGGGCAGCCAGTGTAGTTGCCGCAGTATTGTCGTCATGGACTGGCGATCACCCCGTCGTATCTGCATGACAATGCGAGCCGCTGACCGCTGGACCATTTCCAGACGGTGCATGAGGCGATCGGTAATTAAAAATAGCATCGCATTGCCATAGTCAAGCCGTGATATTACTAGTCCGTGAATCAGACTTTTGCAAACGCTGGTGGTAAGTGAGTCTAGATGATAGTAAGAGCTGCGGCATATGTTCGACACTTGAGATGCCATCGACAGATGAGTGTCAATGGCAAATCCAAGATCTCGGATAACGGCGGATGTGTCAACGAACTGGCCACAGATGTTGATGCGGCTAAACGTAATAGGAGTTCGCAGACTTGGTGAACGGATAACTATGGCTTCTGATTTGTTCTCATTCATGACGAGTCCGTTGTCACAGAGCCATGTTTTCACTTCCTGTATGTAGGCCTCCATGCGTGCAAGAGCTTGCATGTGGTCCATTGGTGGGAAAGTGACGTACAATTGAGTGTCGTCGGCATACAGGTGGTGTTGCATGTTGTGCTGGTGTAATAGTTTCGCTAAAGGAGCAATGTAGGCATTAAAAAGTATAGGTCCAAGAACCGACCCTTGCGGTACTCCTGTCGTAATGTTTTTAACTTCCGACAAGCTACTCTTCACGCGTACTACATGGCTTCAAACTGTTTAAACGTGCTCCCTTAGGTAATTGTATTACCGTTACTGATGATTGTGTAACGTATTGTTGACATTACAGTGGTGGCTCCTATGATACCGATTCATGCAAACATCCCCGACCTTATTTTGTATGTAATTTATATGTAAAATGTGTCTGAAGCCTTTCACAACAGGCCTACTACGGATCGAAATACGGCAGCATTCACTCGGTTCCGTGGCGTAACGGTTAGCACTCGGGACTCTGAATCCTGTGATCCGAGTTAAAATCTCGGCGAAACCTGAATTTTTGCGTATTTATGAGCGGCGCAACTGTTACTTACTTGTGCGCCCATTTACACAAAGACGCAGTATTGGTATATGTCATGCATGTAGCGGTGCGCGTTAGTTAGTGTGCAATTAATTAATTTCTTACTGCTGAATGTCGTCTTTGCAAATGAATTACTCGGCTTAAATGCATTGACGAAATAGAAGAATGACAGCTGACATCTGATAAAATGACCATGTTTGCAATTTTCCGAAAGTGGTAATGTGGTGTTACTTATGTTACGTGGTGTTACTTATGTTACGTTATGTTACTTATGTTACGTGATCTACGTCAACCGTCCGCGTCAATTCCTTCGTACGGTGCGAACGCTTCGTGAAACTGGCGGTTGTACATGATTTCGCGGGCACGAAGTTGTCATTGCCATTGGCATTACACTAGCAAAACGTGACTGGGCAATGCAAGGAATCATATACGCTCTTGCAGTGACTGCTTTTTTCCCGTTAAATTCCGGGCAACTCGGCTAGTTAATATTAAATGGCACCGTTGCGAAGTGCATCGCCTGCGAATCATACGAGACGGCCTTATCCTATTATCAAACTTCAAAGTGCTTTACACTGCTGGCAGACCTGTTCATTCCAACGCCATATCGACTTCTCTGTGAAGCATATGAGAGACCGGTGATAGTTGTTAAAATGTTCAGTTAAAGTAACTTTTTATTAAAAGTATGATATATGCATTATTTCTGTCAACATATACATTAAAATCATTATTCGTGTTAATAAAATATACCATACCCTTAATATTCCGTATTGTAGTTAGGTAGATATGTGAAGTTTCCCAGTGTCACTCGTACATGTTACTGTTGTTGCATTAATTGGATTACACACACTTCTACATCTTATATACAGTGTGCATAACAATGTAAGTGTTCACAGCTTCATGTATTGAGTTTTTCATTTTTAGTTCCAAAGGGCACTAATTCCCCTGATTTTTACATAAAAATCAATTGTGAATGAAATATAAATTACTGAATGGAATATGAAATAGTGAATGGCAATGTAATGCGACTTCTACTTGATACCCGCACTCACGCACACGTGCACGAACATCCACATTTCAATGTGTCATGCAGTATTTATTAATTGCTCAAATAGGACTGTGCCATGATAATTTAACAAGATTTAACAAGATTGCCATTGAAGACAAAACACCCAGATGGCAAGTGGACAAGGAAGCCGTTGGCTTATCGACAGTCCAGCAATTTTCCATCTATGTCTAACCCGCCCTTCTGAGGTTGCATTTACAGTACTGGTTATAAACCAGTAAGCTATGCTTCAAAAGTGAAATAAAGCATTCACACGTCGTGGTTAAATAAACTGTGTTCTTTCAATCATTGTCAGCACACTACTCGCTGGCTGAGTCATCGGTACCAGTCGCCTGGGCGTTGTTACAGTTGTAAGAACTTGCCCCAGTAACAACTTATCCCAAACACGATTTTTGTAGTTGAACGCACGTGGACGATAACACATCTTGAGTTTTAGTTTAACTTCTACTTGGCATAACCCCTTATATTATACAGTAGACATGTTTCACGTTTAACTTCTACTTGGCATAACCCCTTATATTATACAGTAGACATGTTTCACGTTTAACTTCTACTTGGCATAACCCCTTATATTATACAGTAGACATGTTTCACGTTTAACTTCTACTTGGCATAACCCCTTATATTATACAGTAGACATGTTTCACGTTTAACTTCTACTTGGCATAACCCCTTATATTATACAGTAGACATGTTTCACGTTTAACTTCTACTTGGCATAACCCCTTATATTATACAGTAGACATGTTTCACGTTTCATTCTCGAAACATAAAAAGTGTCTGCGTGAAATGATAATATGTGGACATATAAAACAAGTTTTACATGGTAAAAAAATATTTTTTGGACAGTGTGTCTGCTGGTGGACTTCCAACTACTGTCGATGGTATCTATACATGTGCTGTGTTTGTAAAAACTTGCCCCTGTATACAGCTAGCCCCGGTCTCCCCTACATGCAAATCAATAATGGTTTGCGATCGTGGTCACAGACCGTTTACACAACACAGTTCGATCGTAATCACATACCGTTTACGCAACACAGTTCGATCGTAATCACAGACCGTTTACACAGCACAGTTCGATCGTGATCACAGACCGTTTACACAGCACAGTTCGATCGTAATCACATACCATTTACACAGCACAGTTCGATCGTGATCACAGACCGTTTACACAGCACAGTTCGATCGTAATCACAGACCCTTTACACAACACAGTTCGATCGTGATCACAGACCGTTTACACAACACAGTTCGATCGTGATCACAGACCGTTTACACAACACAGTTCGATCGTAATCACAGACCGTTTACACAACACAGTTCGATCGTGATCACAGACCGTTTACACAGCACAGTTCGATCGTAATCACAGACCGTTTACATAGCACAGTTCGATCGTGGTCACAGACCGTTTACACAACACAGTTCGATCGTGATCACAGACCGTTTACACAACACAGTTCGATCGTGATCACAGACCGTTTACACAACACAGTTCGATCGTAATCACAGACCGTTTACACAGCACAGTTCGATCGTAATCACAGACCGTTTACACAACACAGTTCGATCGTAATCACAGACCATTTACACAACACAGATCGATCGTAATCACAGACCGTTTACACAACACAGTTCGATCGTGATCACAGACCGTTTACACAGCACAGTTCGATCGTGATCACAGACCGTTTACACAGCACAGTTCGATCGTAATCACAGACCGTTTACACAACACAGTTCGATCGTAATCACAGACCGTTTACACAGCACAGTTCGATCGTAATCACAGACCGTTTACACAGCACAGTTCGATCGTAATCACAGACCGTTTACACAACACAGTTCGATCGTAATCACAGACCGTTTACACAGCACAGTTCGATCGTAATCACAGACCGTTTACACAGCACAGTTCGATCGTGGTCACAGACCGTTTACACAACACAGTTCGATCGTAATCACAGACCGTTTACACAACACAGTTCGATCGTAATCACATACCGTTTACACAACACAGTTCGATCGTAATCACAGACCGTTTACACAGCACAGTTCGATCGTAATCACAGACCATTTACACAACACAATTTGATCGTAATCACAGACCGTCTACAGACTACATGGTAAATTAAAGGGATTACGTTGGCGATCCGACTCGCAGACGCGAGTAAAAGGGGTATTAGTATCGCCATCTGGCGGATATAGTAAACGACACAATTAACGTAAATAAAATCGAACAATATTGTTCACTCATACCACTCGTCTTGTAGTGCTGCTGTCAATGTCTGTGGTGTTGTTGTAGGAAACTGATAAATTGCAACATTCAGAGTGTAAACAAATCATGTTTCGTGCGTGTAGAGAAGACGGAATGTGAGCGAGTTAAATTGGTTCCGTGGTGTAACGGTTAGCACTCAGGACTCTGAATCCTGCGATCCGAGTTCAAATCTCGGCGGAACCTGAGTTTTACCATCTATGGTGTTTTTCCAACTATAATGTTATATTTGTGTTCTTTATATTTAAAAATAATACGGATTTAATTTAGATTTCCAATTACATCATAGTAAGTGAGAAAAGTTTATATTATTTCCTAACCTTTAGCTTTTGCAAAGAACTGAGAAGTTAAAACTTAGACACTGATACCTTAATTCTTATATGGCCTTTTATAGTCATTACACCATATGTAACTTAAACATTAAGACCTAATTAATTGATAACAAATTATTTATTAATTGATGTTAGATATGTAATTGTCAAGTACTTACTCGACAAAAAGGCTTTGAAAAAATAATTTATAGGCCCGACATGCAATACCAGACAACTTGGCAGATAATACGATAGGGCCTATAACGTCGTCGTATGGCTCCGTGGTGTAATGGTTAGCACTCAGGACTTTGAATCCTGCGATCCGAGTTCAAATCTCGGCGGAACCTTTTAGTTTCATTGTCTTATTCATAAACCAACCATAAACACGGGAATCACCCGTCGGCTATAGCGAGTCCTAGCCTCCACCCCTGCTGAACTGTACATTGCTTAACAAACATGCAAATTAAGCAATTTTATGGTGTATGCCGACCTCGCATTGTTAGAATAATTCAGTTATTTTCTACAAGCTGCAAAGAGGTCTGCGGCGCTGTAACGCTAAAATTGGTCCCCACCAAAATCGGTCCGCAGGATGAATTTTGGCGGCCATAATGTATCCACCCGGACCGACTTTGGCAGCCAAAACTGGTCAACCTTGGACAAAACTATAGTCCCCTCCAGACTGTACGATACAGTTACTCAGAGTGTGTGTAACTGTTCAGCAGTAGATGAATTAACACGAGACGTGCAGAAGTGTGATAGTGTCCACATAACTGCTTAGCACACGCACAAACTGGACTAACTATTGCACGTATGCAGGGACTAGTTTTAGCAGGGTAATTTGATGCCGGGTAATTTTGGCTTCGGGAAAAATGCACCGCCACCGAGACAACGCAACTAGTAACGCGACAGCAACGCCGCGTTTATCTTCGTATTACAATGTAGTGTTGCTTTGTTACATTGTACATGAATGTACTTATATGTATATATATATATATATATATATATATATATATATATATATATATATATATATATATATATATATATATATATATATATTATATATATTGTTTATATATATATATATATATATATATATATATATATATATATATATATATATATATATTGTTTTATAAAATATTGTGTTATGTTTATTATGGCGTAGGCCATATAATATAACTATTGTATGATTATGTACAGGATATTAAATAAAAAATATGTACGGTGCTTTTATAAATAAAAGTTGTTGTTGCCCCCGGTTCTGACGCTTAGTATAAAATAATCATAAAATTATCACTATTCCTAATCACGTCATCCGCAGTAAACTAATCACGTACGCAGGTATACAACACGTGTTCCTACTGGTTCCGTGGTGTAACGGTTAGCACTCAGGACTCTGAATCCTGCAATCCGAGTTCAAATCTCGGCGGAACCTGAAGTTTTCCATCTGCCGTAGTTGAGCACCCTGTTTTAACGAATCCAATTTTTTGTAAAATGTGATATGCTAACTGAAATGGTGTTCAATAATGATGACATCGACACTAAACTATTGAAAATAACACAAAGTGCAAATGTGATATTTGAGGCTACAATATATATATATATACATATACATATATATATATATATATATATATATATATATATATATATATATATATATATATATATATATATATATATATATATATATATATATATATATATATATATATATATATATATATATATATATATATATATATATATATATATATATATATATATACATATATATATATATATATATATATATATATATATATATATATATATATATATATATATGTATATGAGAATTATTGTGATATATCTTCTGATCTCCTGTATATATATATATATATATATATATATATATATATATATATATATATATATATAATTTGGTGTACTAATATTTCTGTTTTGTCCAATGAAAACATGAAAAGACAAACTATTTTTTATTAAAACAAAAATATACATTCATGTCCTGTAGGCTGCTTACGAGAATAGATGCGGGATTGACAACATGATATTAAATCTAAAATGGAGTGTCGTGTCGAAATATAGGTAAGTATCCGGTTCCATCTGCTATCCACTTTGGGAGGCTAGCATCACGCTTGTCTGGTCTGCGGTAGCAATGATATATGAAAAGTATCCGGTTCCATCTGCTATCCACTTTGAGAGGCTAGCATCACGCTTGTCTGGTCTGCGGTTAGCAATGATATATGAAAAGTTTCCGGTTCCATCTGCTATCCACTTTGAGAGGCTAGCAGCACGCTTGTCTGGTCTGCGGTTAGCAATGATATATGAAAAGTACGTAGATCATGGTTTGGCTGAAACAGAAATTCCTTAGATCACAAAAGCAGTGTCGTGTTATTGCGGCGTGCGACTATACACACACCGGGACACATGTGTGGCAAAAGAAAACAACGAACACGTTGTACGTGCGCAGTGTGTTGTAATGTTTGGATCAATACGCGTGAACTAATCTGCCCTTGCATTCTACGCTCACCGTTAACACTGCACCTCACAAACCAACAATGGCGTCTAATTGAATGCAACAAAATAAACCAGTAATAACCACTTTTTAATTCTCAAATATGATAATTTAAAGCAGAACGCTAATATTTTCAACTGTATTAAATAACATGTTAGTCAATTCTTGCCGTTTATTTTCTCACGCAATTAATGATGTTAATTATGATGTTAATTATGATGTTAAAGGCTAATGTTGTTTAACAACTAAATAAGACATTCAATTACATAAACTATGATAGTAATTACGAGGTTTGTTTTGTATGTCACGTAACATGGGTTATTACTTCAGTGCATGAAATAGTAGCCACGTTACACGGGTACTTTCTTCAATGCATGAAGTAGTAGCCACGTCACACGGGTTCTTACTTCAATGCATGAAGTAGTAGCCACGTTACACGGGTACTTACTTCAATGCATGAAGTAGTAGCCACGTCACACGGGTTCTTACTTCAATGCATGAAGTAGTAGCCACGTTACACGGATACTTAGTTCAATGCATAAAGTAATAGCCACGTTACACGGATACTTACTTCAATGCATAAAGTAGTAGCCACGTTACACGGGTTCTTACTTCAATGATGAAGTAGTAGCCACGTTACACGGGTACTTACTTCAATGCATGAATTAGTAGCCACGTTACACGGGTACTTACTTCAATGCATGAAGTAGTAGCCACGTTACACGGGTTCTTACTTCAATGCATCAAGTAGTAGCCACGTTACCCGGGTTCTTACTTCAATGCATAAAGTAGTAGCCATGTCCCAATAGGTATAATGGGAAATGACTTTATATCAGCTTTCTGAACATATTCACATCCACACACAATTTTCCGGTGTACCTCGACCTCGCTCGGGGAGAGTAAATTAAATTATTTTACACAAGCTGCAAATGGTGGTGCAAAGACTTGCGACGCTTTCTCCCCCTAAATAGGTAAAATTGTTGGCCAAAACTGGTCCACCCGCTTCCGATGCCTATATATATATATATATATATATATATATATATATATATATATATATATATATATATATATATATATATATATATATATATATATATATATATATATATATATACATACATACATACATATAAATAATATCACTTTTTCTAACCACACAATCCGCAGTACACAAGGGTAGAAGTTGTGTTCTAACTGGTTCCGTGGTGTAACGGTTAGCACTCAGGACTCTGAATCCTGCGATCCGAGTTCAAATCTCGGCGGAACCTCAGCTTTTGCATCTGCTCTATTTCCCCAACTACAGTGTATTTGTTGACATATGAGTTTGTTGAACGGTTTTATATTGCACACAAATATGAATATCCTTTATATTTTCAACTACATTATATTCATGTAATAAAATTTAACATTGTTTGTTTACCATTAACTAAAACTCGAAACTGATATTTTAGAACTTATAAACGGAAACCTGAATTCTTATATTTATTGCCGGTAAACGTTATGTAGTTTTATACTTACTACACAATAAACTTACACTAGATTAATTATTCGTTTAAGTTGAATGTCATATGTGAATACCAAAGTAACACAATAACGTAATACTAGACAACTTGGCAAATAATACGACAGCCTGTTACGTACCGTGTGAACTTTGAATCCTGCGATCCGAGTTCAAATCTCGGCGGAACCTTTTAGCTACTACTTAGTCTTATTCACAAACCAACCGTAACTAGTAAGATAGCAACAAGCCCTGTCATATTATCTGAAGTTCTCTACTATTATGTTGCCTTTCGTAACCTTCTTGTTGAGTCAACACTTTCATATATGACATTTAACTTAAACGAATAAATGATCTGGTGTCGATTAATTACATCTTAATTAATACAGTTACATGGCCCATGGCGTGTCAAACATGTGCGACATGTCCTAGAGGCGGAGGCGGACAAGCGAGAACAGAACTCCCTGCGTCACAACCTCGGTATCCAGGGCATCCCGAAAAAAAGAGGTGAAAAAACTAACGAGCTGGTCGCCACCCCTCTGAAGAAGATGGGGATATCAGACATCGTTGCTGATCAGCTGGGGCGGAGCCATCGCCTCGGTCCCAAATCAGATGATCAGGGTCGCCCTCGCAAACGTGCGATCATTGTACTCTTTCGTAGCGGCCCGGGACGAGGTCTTTCGTAGCGGTCCGGGACGAGGTCTTTCGTAGCGGTCCGGGACGAGGTCTTTCGTAGCGGTCCGGGACGAGGTCTTTCGTTGCGGTCCGGGACGAGGTCTTTCGTGCCCGCACTGAGGTCTACAACAATCTACATCGTCTTCCACGTCTGAAGCAAGTACTGACTGCGGCACCAGTGTTGGCGTTTCCTGAGAGTGATAGTGACTTCATAGTCGACACTGACGCCAGTGATGTTGGGATCAGCTGCGTCTTATCCCAGATGCAGGGTGGAAACGAGCGGGTCATCGCATACTACAGCCGGACGGTGCGAAAAACTGAGCGAAACTAATGTGTCACTAGGAAAGAGCTGCTTGCAGTCGTCACAGCCCTGGGACAATTTCACCAGCAGCGATCACGCCTCCCTGCAATGGCTACTACGGTTTAAGAACCCAGAAGGACATACGGCCCGGTGGTTGCAGAAACGGAAGGAGTGTGACTTTAAGGTGATCCATCGCGCAGGAAAGAGTCATACCAACGCTGACGACTTGTCCAGGTTACCGCGACCGTATCTGGTGTCAGAATGTCGCCACTGTCTTCGCAACGCGCAGCAGGAGGAGGACACTACTGCCAACGTACGTGTGGCGAGGGACACTGACACTGAGTCGAAGTCACTGAGGGATCAGCAGCTGGCAGACGACACTATCGCACCTGTCCTGAAAAGGGAAAGAACTGGGAGGATATGTCCGCGATGAGCGAAGACGTGAAGATCTACTGGGCCCAGTGGGACAGCCTCCATATGCGAGAGGGAGTTCTCTACCGGCGCCGGGAATCAACTAGAGGCGATGCGATAGGGAGCTCTCTACCTGCGCCGGGAATCAACTAGAGGCGATGCGATAGGGAGCTCTCTACCGGCGCCGGGAATCAACTAGAGGCGATGCGATAGGGAGTTCTCTACCGGCGCCGGGAATCAACTAGAGGCGATGCGATAGGGAGTTCTCTACCGGCGCCGGGAATCAACTAGAGGCGATGCGATAGGGAGCTCTCTACCGGCGCCGGGAATCAACTAGAGGCGATGCGAGAGGGAGTTCTCTACCGGCGCCACGAATCAACTAGAGGCGATGCGATAGGGAGCTCTCTACCGGCGCCGGGAATCAACTAGAGGCGATGCGAGAGGGAGTTCTCTACCGGCGCCGGGAATCAACTAGAGGCGATGCGATAGGGAGCTCTCTAGCGGCGCCGGGAATCAACTAGAGGCGATGCGAGAGGGAGTTCTCTACCGGCGCCGGGAATCAACTAGAGGCGATGCGATAGGGAGCTCTCTACCGGCGCTGGGAATCGCTTGAGGCGATATAGTTTTGCGGCAGTGTATTTTGCCCAAAACTGAACGAGCAGTGATACTGCGTCAGCTTCACGACGAACCGACGGGAGGCCATTTAGGTTGAAAAATTACGCAGGGTAAGGTGCGCCAACGCTTCTACTGGACAAAATGCCGTGTCGATGTAGATTCATGGTGTAGGCGACGTGACACATGCGCTGCGAAGAAGGGCACTGACAAGAAGGCACCGTCACCACTGCAGCAATATGACGTGGGTTGTCCTGTGGAGAGAACAGCGCTGGACTTCATGGGTCCTTTCCCGGAGACCAAGGCTGGGAACCGACACCTGTTGGTAGTGATGGACTATTTTACGAAGTGGCAGGAAGCCTATGTGTTGTCTAACCAAGAGGCTACTACTGTTGCGTCAGTGATTGTCAACGAGTTCCTATCTCGATACGGTGTCCCGGAGCAGACCCATTCTGATCAAGAGCGAAATTTCGAGTCTGCTGTTTTCACCGAGAGGTTGCAGTTATTCGGCATCCACAAGGCGAGGACGACTGCTCTACACCCGCAGTCTGACAGCATGGTGGAGAGGTACAATCAGACTCTACACCCGCAGTCTGACGGCATGGTTGAGCGGTACAATCAGACTCTACACCCGCAGTCTGACGGCGTGGTGGAGCGGTACAATCATACTCTACACCCGCAGTCTGACGGCATGGTGGAGCGGTACAATCAGACTCTACACCCGCAGTCTGACGGCGTGGTGGAGCGGCACAATCTGCCTCTACACCCGCAGTCTGCCGGCGTGGTGGAGCGGTACAATCAGACTCTACATCCGCAGTCTGACGGCGTGGTGGAGCGGTACAATCTGACTCTACACCCGCAGTCTGCCGGCGTGGTGGAGCGGTACAATCAGACTCTACATCCGCAGTCTGACAGCGTGGTGGAGCGGTACAATCAGACTCTACACCCGCAGTCTGACGGCGTGGTGGAGCGGTACAATCAGACTCTACATCCGCAGTCTGACGGCGTGGTGGAACTGTACAATCAGACTCTGCACCTGCAGTCTGACGGCGTGGTGGAGCGGTACAAACAGACTCTACATCCGCAGTCTGACGGCGTGGTGGAGCGGTACAATCAGACTCTACACCCGCAGTCTGCCGGCGTGGAGGAGCGGTACAATCAGACTCTACATCCGCAGTCTGACGGCATAGTGGAGCGGTACAATCGGACTCTAGGTCGGCAGCTTGCGATGTTCATCGGAGAACACCACGATACTTGGGGCCAGAAGCTGCCACTGTTTCTGATGTCGTATCGGTCGGCTGTGCCTGACACCACCGGGCACACGCCGAGCATGCTGACATATGGACGCGAGATTACAATGCCCGTCGACCTGGTGTACGGGCGCCCTGGAGCCGGTGGAGTACTGCAGGTATGTGGCTGACCTCCGTGATCGGCTAGACTCCGTCCGAGAGTTTGCTCGCTCACAGACCCAGCTGACGCACGGCAGAGCGAACCGCCACCCCGCCACCGGAATCTGTTCGACGTTGGCGACCCTGTGTGGATGAACAATCCCCAGCGGAAGAAAGACATGTGTCCCAAGCTGGCGAAACAGTGGGAAGGACCGTACTACGTCGCCGACCGGGTCAACGATGTCCTGGATCGGGTGCAATGTGGACCCCGTAAAACACCGAAGTTGGTGCACAAAGACCGACTGCGACAGTATCGAGGCGCGACGGTGGACAAACGATGGGCTGCAATCGCCAACAACAACCGACGATGTCCTGGTTCCGGGCAAGACAACGTTGCCACCACAGGACGGCAGTCGTCAAGTGGACCTGCGAGGGAACAGTCGCCGTCGACGAGCAGTGGGTCAGGAGGCCTTCCACGAAAGACTCGAAGAAAAAGGAATAAACCTGTACGATGTCGTCACTGAGTTTCCTCACGTGCATGTGGTAGTGTAGTACCTGCTGGGACTGCAGTTTGTTGCGGTGCATATGCCTTAAGTGGCCAGTATTGAATTGGAGATGATGTCAATGACCTGCATATGCAGAAGTAGCGTACGTGTTTGTTATACAGAACAACTCGTTGTTAGAGACGTTGTAAGATCGTGACGTTTTAAGTTGTTGGGGCGATCTGTCTGCATAATTCCGATAACGAACCCCACACCGCTCGAGGGTCCTGCAACAATACAACGACTCTCATCCAAATTTGATCAACTTCATATGCTACTGTCACAGCTTTCGTATTTACATGTTGAAATGTATTATATTTAATTATGTGAAACTTTTCTAAATAAAGATAATATGCATCTTTTTAAACTGTCCAGTTATAAACTTATTTACAAAAATAGGAAGATTAAATCTAAAGGTGGTGTCGCAATACATGTACGTAATAACGTCCAGTTTGATCTTCGTGAAGAACTTAGTGCGTTTCTAGAAGGTGAATTTGAATCCATATTTATTGAATCTAGTAGTAATGGTAAAACTTCAATCATAGGCGAGATATACCGCATTTCTAATTCAAATGTTACTGCCTCTATTCAACGATGAATGAATAAGTGAATGAATCAGTACCAGATAAAAGTCATAGCCCAAACAAGCAGGGCATCATTAGCACTGATAAACATGTTGACTACCCATAGATTGACTCATATAAACTCTCATCAGACCTACTAGAAATACACCTAGCTGCTAACGCCATCACCCATACATCCGCTGCCCTCATTGATAACATATAGAGGAAGGCAGAGTTAGTTGAGCCATTTTTCATTCTTTTTGATGTATAGGGCACAATCATATTCATAAATCAAAAGTATTTTTACTCACATAAACTATGATTATTAATAGATCATTTCATAATATATATATAACATGCATAGATAATTATATCTAACTAATTCAAATAGGGTTGGTAAGCTAACTCAACTAACACTAGATACAGGATAAGTCGAGCCACAGTCCAGCATAAGTTGTGTAAACGCTTTATTTGTATAATTTTACCAAAAAATATAATTTTACAAAAAATTCATAACAACTCAGCCAATACATTTACCAAATGGGCATAACATGTCTCCGACAAGTCTACACGCTTAATTAATAAGTCAACACACTTAGTTAATGTAGATATATAGGTAAATCACAACCAGTGTAATTAACTGCTAATATGTTGCCTTGTAGCTATCCGATGTCACAATTTACTTGGAAAAAAAAAATTTCTTGATGTATTTTGGGGTAAAGAAAATTCGTCTTCTTTCTTCATCCCTTGGGTGGCTCAACTAACCCACCCTTTCGCCTTGGGTGGCTCAACTAACCCTCCCTTTCGCCTTGGGTGGCTCAACTAACGCTGTTTCGACAATTAAGCTAGTTTAATTAACTTCTCATTAATGCGTGAAGTGGTGTAAATAATTATCTTCTCTGTGCACAGTTAAACTATTTGTAACTGCACAAACAATAAAGTCTGGTCATGTGCGTTGATAGTTTACACACCAGCAGACATTAATCACTATTGCTAAAAGTTTCGAAAAACATCAAAGCACATACTTTTAGCTCAAATATTCTGGCCGTTGTGACAAACGTAACCTACCATACGTGAACCGTGTTCTAATAACTTGTTCAATCACTGGGTGGTACCATGTAACTGTCGCTGCTGTAGTTTCCCGGGAAACATGGGTGGTTCAACTAACACTGCCTTCCCCTACACAGTCAACACATTCACGTTGTACATAGTCACCACAGTGGGAAGTTGCTTCAGGGTGGGATATGCTCCAGGATGGGATATGTTCCAGGGTGGGATATGCTCTAGGGTGGGATATGCTCCAGGGTGGGATATGCTCCAGGGTGGGATATGCTCCAGGGTGGGATATGCTCTAGGGTGGGATATGCTCCAGGGTGGAATATGCACTTATGAGGAGAAAGAAGAAGGACACGCAAAAGTGGTCACTTAAGAAACAATGCTGTCCAAAATGTTTTAATTTTATACAGGATTTGTATACTCTACACTCCCGATACATACCACAACTGTACACCCCCGATACATACCACAACTGTACACCCCCAATACATACCACAACCGTACACCCCTGATACATAACACAATCGTACACCCCCGATATATACAACAATCGTACACCCCCGATACATACCACAGCCGTACATCCCCTATACATACCACAATCGTACACCCCCGATATATACAACAATCTTACACCCCCGATACGTACCACAACTCTACACCCCCAATACATACCACAACCGTACACCCCTGATAATAACACAATCGTACACCCCCGATACATAACACAATCGTACACCCCCGATATATACAACAATCGTACACCCCCGATACATACCACAACCGTACACGTTTCTGTATACTCAGAAATAAAAATACAATAACGTTTTTGTGTGGTACCACATTTGGAAATTTCAAATGGACATGCTATTTTGGAATTTTGTTGTTTTGCATGTTTTTTTACCAGTATTAACATTGCTATAATAACAACAGTATATAAAACACCATCCAGTATACATGCTAGTATTTTTCTCCTAATTTTACTTTTTACTTTTTATTTATTTCTCTGAAAAGCATCTTGATGTATCTTAGAAGTTTGCCAATTTTGTAGTCACCCGTGAACGGGGCACTAGTCCCGGATTTGGTGGTAAATAAATAAAGTATATTATTATTATTATTTTAAAAATACTTCTATTGCGCTAAAATCCTCGTTAGACCCAAGCTAGGCAGCGCACCACAACAAGAGGTTAAGCAGTTCATAATCAATAAGTAGTTCCGGTTGGATTGGCACGCTGGGGAGCTATGGAGAATAAGCAAGTTTAAACGAGTGGGTTTTTAGTTTACGGCGAAATGTTGGTATATTTTCTACAGACTTAACACTAACAGGGACGGGCAAACTGCATGTGCCCTGGAAGCCCTTAGTGTGGGCAATCCATGTTGAAATGTATTTCAAATTAACGTTCTGAGAGACAAAAGAGACGATTTTGATTAGATTTGAACTCGGATCGCATGATTCAAAGTGCGGTGTGCTAACCATTACACCACGGAGCCACACGTTAACGTCACATATTATCTGCTGAGTAGTATATTATTATGTTATTTTTCATATCCTATTTTGTTGAGTAAAATAGTACTTGACAAATGTATGGCATCCACATATATGACATTCAGCTTAAACGAATAACTCATCTGTTGTAAATTAATTGGGTAGTACGTGTTACAGTTAATCCGCAACAAATGTAAATGTTGTGAAATATAACGCCGTCGAACACGCTCAGTTATAGCAACACAATAGTTGGTAAAGTACGGCAGATGGAAAAGGTCAGGTTCCGCCGAGATTTGAACTCGGATCGCAGGATTCAGAGTCCTGAGTGCTAACCGTTACACCACGGAACCACTTCCATTAAGCACAAGTATGTCATGGATTCAGGGGTGAATCTGTATTTCTTGTATACCTGCGTACTTGTACATGGTTTGTATGCTATGAGATTAGAAATTGGATGGGCTGGGAAAGGGCCGGTCAATATCATATGCATTCAGGAATTTTATATCTGATTTTAATCTTACGGTATGTATTGATGCTCCAGATGCGTAAGTGCCATATACTTACTTATATGTTAGTCTAAACGGTTTGACCTCCAGAATTGGTCATTTTTTAACCACGGCAAATTTAGGACAGAAGGTACAGGAATGTGCTATTATAGACAACTTGTTGTTTTCTGACCATGTACCACTTAAAGTTAAGTTAGATATACATGTAGATCACGTGTTCGGAAGGAACTACTGTCGCAAATTAGCATGGCATAAAGCCAGTACTGAACTCATTAACCAATACAGTAGTGATCTTGAGCATAAACTCTCCATGTTACAATACGACGAAGAGGCTTTGCTGTGTAAGAATGTGATGTGTCAAATACATGATAACGAATTATCTAGAGTATACAATGACATACTAAATATGTGTATAGAATCGTCAGAATGTATACCTACAACCTGTCCTAAAAACAACCTTAATTCAGGTGGTGGCAGAAGGAAACTTCCTGGGTGGTCTAATGAAGTTGAAAACTTGAAGCAGGAGGCTGTATTCTGGCATCAACAGTGGTGAGCTGTGGGAAAGCCTCACCAGGGTGACATTACAGAAATAAATGGGCTGTTAGACATATTATGAGAGAGGATGACAGAATTCGTACTACTAAGATGGCTGAAGTCATTAGCGAAAATAGATATCGGGACTACTAGTATTGATGGTGTGGTGGGTGATGAAGAAATAGCACAAATTTTTTTCTGACAAATATAATCACCTCTACAACAATGTGTCATATGATATTGATGAGATGGATGTTATAAATACGGAGATTAACAAGCAGATTAAAGAAAATGTTGCGTATGATATATCAGTTGATGAGGTTATCGAAGGTGTCCAGCGACTGAAGCTGGGTAAGTCGGATGATGAAGAGGGTCTCAATTCTAATCATATCATACATGGTCCGAAAATACTCTTTGTGCTGTTAATTTTTAACAGTATGTTGGTACATGGTTTTAGCCCCGACTCATTTTTAGTGGGAACTATGGTTCCTATACCAAAAGATAAGAGACAATTAGTATGTACATCGGACAATTTTAGAGCTATTACTCTTGGTAGCATTGTTGCCAAACTGTTTGATGTTGTTAAACTATCTAAGGAATAAAATGTTCTTGCAACATCGCATTTGCAATTTGGTTTTAAACAAAATATGTCCACTACTCACTGCACATATGTTATGATTGAGATAATGAGTTATTATAATGCAAATGGCAGTAATGTGTATGCACTCATGTTAGATGCCAGCAAAGCATTCGACAGGGTCAATTATTGTAAGCGTTTTAGAGTACTTCTAAAACGTAAGGTATCACCCCTGGTATTAAGATTGCTGCTGTATATGTATAATAAACAAAAACTTCAAGTAAGATGGGGCTCTAGTATGTCCTCCAAGTTTACCGCTTGTAACGGAGTCAAACAGGTTGCAATATTTTCTCCTATTCTCTTCTCCATGTACATAGATGGATTGTTTGAACAGTTAGAAAAGAGTGGCGTGGGATGCCACATGGGCAATCACTGTACGGGTTGCAATGGATACGCAGATGATCTCACTTTGCTAACACCCACAAGATCTGGGCTCAAGGTTTTAATCGATATATGCGACAAATATGCACACGACTACTGTGTAAATTTTAACGGTACTAAGAGTAGATATTTGATTTTTAGAGGTCGTAATTGTAAACCCGATAACAGAACTATGTTTTTTAATGACACCGAGTTGTGTAGTACCCAAGATGCTGTACATCTGGGCCATCATATATCCGTTGTTAATAAGGATAGTTTAGTTGCCGATGCCACTGCCAAATTCTGGAGGGTATAATATGTTCATGGCCGATTTCGGTCATATTAAGACGAATGTAAAATGCAATTTATTTAAACAATATTGCTGCTCTTATTATGGAGCCCCACTATAGGATCTTCAGAGTATTTGCACAGCATGGCGAAAAGCGCTTAGAAAGTTGTGGGGGCTATCACCGCTTACACACGGTGATGTTATAGCATTGTTATCGGATAGTTTGCCATTATTAGTAATCTTAAAGCAAAGGTTCTCACAATTTATTCACAGAGCTATGAACCACAATTCACCGATTATATACAGTGTTGCTAAGTTGTCCATTGCAAACCCATGGTCAAATTGTAGCGCAAATTACCGTCATATCCTAAATGAATGTGATACAATGTATGACGTGTCTGTGCGTGACATTGGCCGTGTGTGGCAGGCTGGTTTGTCTAACGTAACAATATCAAATGTGAACGTTTTATCGGAAATGTTAGACATCAGAAATGGTTTTAAGACAGGTAATATTTTAGACGATGATGATGTCAACTGTATTATTACGGACATTACTCTATTTTAAAGAATGTACAATTGCCATTTTTAATGTGCGAAAATAAAGATGTTATTATTATTTAATGGGCATAAGTTAAGTACGTATTGGACCCCAGTATATTCAGTAGGGCTTACATGCTTACAGTAAACAACTTCGCCCCCCCCGCCCCCACCCCCGGATAACCAACAGCTTCCGACGCCATTGTTATACATTCTTAATATTGCAATTTAACACAAATAACTACGACTGGAGCACCTCTGAAACTGCAGATGGAATATCATTTTGAATTGAAAGGGACGCAAAATAATGTTTCTGTGAACAAATCGTCTTCGGATTTACCATTTGAACCTCACGCCCTGAAAGCAATTCTGCTAAAATCGAAATTTGCATAATTTTTTTACAAAAATGACTACATTTTGCAAAGTACATTTACATTTAAATATGTAAAAAATATTGCTGAGACGACTTTACATGGTTAAAAGAAATAAAAACAACGATTACTTGAAATCATATTATATTATATTTTGTAGTATATTTCCATTTTCACAACATCGAAAAATTCATTAGACTTCAACTAATTAATAATTCCAAATAATACTCTGTCCTACCGGACTGCCTCGATTTTGCATATTTTTCCCGCGACTAACGCAAGCTTCGACGTGACGTCACTGATGACAAGCAAATCAACTGGGACTTTCCATTCATTCACCGTACCGTTGACAGCGACAACGGTCGCATAGAAGCGAGCGTCAGGATGGTTTATTGAGCGGCATTCGATTGTAATGCAAACTGTAGTAAGAATAGAGTAACATGTAGTTGGTCTAAGATCATAATCAATAAGTAGTTCCGGTAGTAAACAGTTGGATTGGTGCGATGGGGAGATATGAAGGATAAGCAAGTTTAAACGAGTGGGTTTTTAGTTTACGGCGAAATGTTGGTATATTTTCTACATACTTAACACTAACAGGGACGGGCAAACTGCATGTGTCCTGGAAGCCCTTTGTGTGGGCAATCCATGTTGAAATGTATTTCAAATTAACGTTCTGAGAGACAAAAGACACGATTTTGATCAGTTGTACATTGTTTGGGACATTGGCCCATAACACAATATAGCATAAGGTTCCGCCGAGATTTGAACTCGGATCGCAGGATTCAGAGTCCTGCTAACCGTTACACCACGGAACCACATTGACAACGCACAAATATGTAATGGGTTCAGGGGTGAATCTGTATTTTCTGTATACCTGCGTATTTGTACATGATTTGTATGCTCCGGATTATGAGATTATAAATTGGATGGGCTGGGAACGGGCCGGTCAATATCTTTAATGGGCATAAGTTTAGTACGTATTGGACCCAAGTATGTTCAGCAGGGCTTACATGCTTACAGTAAACATCTTCGCCCCCACCCCGGGATAACGGCGTCAGAATGGTTCATTGAGCGGCATTCGATTGTAATGCAACCTGTAGTAAGAATAGAGTATGTAGTTGGTATAAGTTCCCTACGGAGCCAACTTTGTTTAAAAGGCAGACGAAGCACAGCTGGCTTTGCTCGCTTCGAGAAAACTTGTTTCGTCTGCGATCCGGAACAGAGAAGGTGGCAACCCTGGGTTATCCTGCTGCTAAAATCTCTTTGAAAGAGGATGTTGTCCCAACATTATTCCCTGTAGTGTTATGTTGGCGCCATCAATCCGTAGAAAAAGTCAGTCTTCGAAACGAGCGGGTCTGGGGGTCCAGGACTCCCCATAAGGCACGAAGGACCTCCCATAAGAAAGAAAAATGTAAGCTTGGGGGTTCCCACATTTTATCGTTGTACCGATGCAATTACCCTTCCGCTGTTCCGCTTGTTGCTGCGTGTGAAGCTACTCTGATTCGTCTGTGCTAGAACTCGACGGTTTTCGCAGGACTCGATCAATCTCCAAGCAAGAAATCGGCGGTTTTCGTAGAAATCGACGGTTTTCGCAGGACTCGAAATAATTCTATTGGTAGTTAAAACATCTTAAATCAGTCCATTCATAATCATTGATGAGTGTGTGTTCTGTGGTTAAGGGCGTCATCTGTTGGGTGTCTGAGGTAATGCCACAAATGAGTGTCTAGTTGGGTCACATTTTACCTTGGCATTTTGGTTCTCAGAATTACAGAGCACTGTGTCTGCAAGGGCAATACTCCAGTAACAATGGCTTAGACCACAATTTACAAATTAGTCATGTAGCAGACGCCCTTGTGCATGAGCGACTTACAACTAGTGCATTCAACCTAAGTTGGTAAAATAACTACAGGTTGCTATGATAGCAAGCAAGTCTTTTCACAAAAATAGGCGCTAATAGGCACTACTACAGTGCCTGAAAAGAGGATTTTTAAAGATAATTCCACCCCGACCAATATTTTTAGGGGACCCCCAAGAGTCAGTGGTCATTTCGGACACTGCCTGAGGATATACGCGCCGTAGATGTTAATTATCATTATTAACAATGTCGTCGGAAATTGTTGAATGTGGGGTGGAGGTCGAAGTAAGTTTGTGCGAGATTATAATATTATACTCGGGGGGGGGGGCAATATATATCCACCCAAAATATTGGGCCTTCGACATGCCACCCCCCGGTTACAACGCCTATGTATAAAATTAACACTATTTCTAATTACACAATCCACAGTATACGAATCATATATCAGTTCGCACGTATGCAAGCGTAGGTAACATGATACAACTGGTTCCGTGGTGTAACGGTTAGCACTCAGGACTCTGAATCCTGCGATCCGAGTTCAAATCTCGGCGGAACCTGAAAATTTTTTCGTCTGTCATCGGTAAAACCAGAAACTGTAGGTACTGACAGTCTTTCTGGTTAAATGTTACTCGTCGAGTTGTCCGGTGTTGCACGGCAGAAAGGGCAGCCATGGCAAGACAGTATGACTTCTTGCACTACCAAGTCAAGTTTCGGAAGGGCAACGCCAATAGCAATGACAACTTCGCGCCCTAAATAAGGAAGGAACCTGTGTCTACGTTTGATGTAGTGAGTGTACGTTTGATGTAGATCGTGCAACTTGGAACACCCGTAGAAAACACGCAAAGCGTTGCTAACAATTCTACGTAACTACGAACTCCTATTGTTGTGGGCTGCGTAATGTACGATAAACGTCCATATAGGTTCCTTCATAATATCCCCACCCCCCGGGAGAATGCTGATTTTTTTTTAAAGTACGAACCATACCCATATGGTCCCCCGGACATGCCTACAAAAGTTCAACCCCTACATGCGAAACTGACGAAGATATGAGGGAAGAGACAGGCGGAGCCACAAACTAGTATACATGTCACTTCAGCATTCGACATGTTGCAATTGTATAAGACGTGTCTCGTAATTAATTACTTGACACAAATGCGTCGACAAATGTATAAAATAAACAATAACGTGACATGGCCGCATGTGCTTGGCGTGGGTTCCGTGGTGTAATGGTTAGCACTCAGGACTTTGAATCCTGCGATCCGAGTTCAAATCTCGGCGGAACCTTTTGTTCCCCAATTCTATTCCGGTAAAGCTAAGCACGCGCCAGTCCGATTCGATCGAATCGGGCCTACCAATAGTCTGGACCCTGGAGTCGGACCAACAATGATTGGTCTGCTTGTTGTGTAATGAGTTCGCGACTCCCAACTAGTGAAATAGCTATTTACATGGCCCATATCTGTTGCTATGGTAGGTGTCGTTGATTCATACCATCAATAATATGACATACCTTATTTTTATAATTCCAATGGCCCGTTTAATGCGGGGAAAAGCGCACCCCCCTGTGGGCAAAGCGCACCCCTGTGGGCCAAAGCGCACCCCCTGTGGATGTACTACACTACCATATGTACCACAACACGCTGCAGTCCCAGCATGTACTGCACTACCATATGAACATCAACACACTGCAGTCCCAGCACGTACTACACTATCATATTCACCACAACACATTGAAGTCCCAGCATGTACTACACTACCATATGCACCACAACACACTGCAGTCCCAGCATGTACTACTCTACCATATGAACCACAACACACTGCAGTCCCAGCATGTACTACACTACCATATGAACCTCTACACACTGCAGTCCCGTCATGTACTACTCTACCATATGAACCACAACACACTGTAGTCCCAGCATGTACTACACTACCATATGTACAACAACACACTGCAGTCCAACATGTACTACTCTACCATATGAACCACAACACACTGCAGTCCCAGCATGTAGTACTCTACCATATGAACCACAACACACTGCAGTCCCATCATGTACTACTCTACCATATGAACCACAACACACTGCAGTCCCAGCATGTACTACACTACCATATGCACAACAACACACTGCAGTCCCAGCATGTACTACTCTACCATATGAACCACAACACACTGCAGTCCCAGCATGTACTACACTACCATATGAACCACAATACACTGCAGTCCCAGTATGTACTACACTACCATATGCACCACAACACACTGCAGTCCCATCATGTACTACACTACCATATGAACCACAACACACTGCAATCCCAGCATGTACTACACTACCATATTGTAAGGTTTGGTCAGCCTAAAATTGTAAGAACAGAGATAGTGGTCATTGCAGACATATTTAATCAATGATTTAACGCTAGCATAAAGAAAACCCAGGTTGATACAACTTATGTAAGGCAAACTAGTTTCTGGCCAGTTTGCAGCTTTGCTTATTGTTTAGTATACACAGTAGGGAGGGGTAGAGTCGCCCCGACTGTAATAATAACTGGACTGTCAAACGGGAGAAATGTTTACCCGATTTAGAATGCAGGCCATGAGAAACTAGTTTAGTTGGCAACTGACCGTCCCCAAGGACACAAGAAGGTCTCCAGTCCTGGGGAGGTTCAGAAGGTGACCCGATACCTTGCATACGACGGTCATTTCCAGCATGTACGGGGATGACGGTTGTATATGGACATCGGCCAATAACGGCTTTCTCGATTTCCTAAAATGGTTAACCGCGCCTCCACTGAGGCGGGGTTCTTCAGAAAGCTCTGGTATAAATAGGCCAGAAATAGACTCATAAAGCAACGGGTGCGCGCGATCTAAATTACCACGCAGCTCGTTCAATTTGGACTAAAAATTATCGGCAAGGATGGGCCACGCCGGCCCATACCTACCTTACCATTAGAAAACTAAATTTATTGAAGACTTTTAAATGTTAAATGGGAGACACAAGAACAGTGGTAGAGAGACCAGTCTATGTTGTACGATCTACACTTCTGCGTTAATAAAATCTTGCGAACCTGGAAGATGCGTTCACGGCTTATTATACCGATCTGATCGTCTGCGGTATTATCAGTAAGCAGCTAGACGATCTGGCGAGCGACAAAGACAATTACTACACAACTGTGAGTATTCTCAACGAATGCACGCGCCCTTAAGAGAAGCGAGGATCTTACACTGGCGAGACGCACCAGCGATTTTTTTTAACGCACAAGACTGTTAAAACGTACACTGGCGAGACGCACGACCGATTTTTTTTTAACGCACAATGCTTTTAAACGTACACTGGCGAGAGGCACCAGCGATTTTTTTTTAACGTTCAAGACTGTTAAAACGTACACTGACTAGTGTCCAGAGACTTTCCAATGAACCATTGACGTTGTGTGCACTGTCACGATGCTGACGAACCACCACCGAATTACAGAATGTAAAGTACGTCGTTTCAACGTACCGTATGGCACACCACCTACGATTTTTTTTACTTATAACTTCGTTCAGACGTACATTGGCGCTGAGCCAACGTGAAACTGACAGTGATGTCACCGAATATTGACTGACTCCATGATTGACTTTTACTACGTAAAACGTGTATTTGCTACGTGACGATCAAAACACACACACACGATGGATCCAGCACAATTTCAAAACTATACGATCGGACTTGCTCAGCAGGAAACGGAACGTCGTGCTATCCAAACCACCCGTGAACAAATACGTGATTTAATCAGACAAACACAGACTTGTGATGGTTCCTCTACATCGGCAGTACGTAATTGGATCCGTGAAGTGACTTTAGCTTTTAATCAAGTCGGTGCAGCCAGCATCATCGAAATAGCGTCTAAAACTGTCTCTGGTCCGCTCCGATTTGAGTTGGAACGTTTCATCGAAAGAACAATAGCGGCAAATCAAATCGGCCGAGCCGCCATTCCATGGCCAGACTTGCGTGATCATTTGGCTAGCAACTTTCTTAACATCGACGAAACCGCTGCATTACGTGACGAACTTGACAAGGTGCGTCAGAGCGCGTACGAACCCACGCAACAGTTTGTCCGACGCTTCCGAGACATTAGTGACATTTGCTACCCAAGCGGCTTACGAAATCCCGACCAAGAATCCGTTCTAATCCGTACATTTGCCCGAGGGTTAACATCTGATAGCCTCGCACGACAGCTGATCGAACAGGCAGCGCCTACTTCGCTTGACGAAGCGATTACAGCTACAATACGGTTCTGTGAACGTAACGACGCGTATAGCCGCCTGGGACGAAACGAATCGCCGATGGAAATAGGAGCCGCCAACGTCTCCAACTCCAAGACAACGGAGCCCCTGGTTGCGATGGTCGACTCACTGGCTTCCACGGTTCAAAAGCTGGCAACGAAGCTGGCGAAGATCGAGGCCAGACACGACCCACGCCCCCCGCCGACAACCACCCGTCGCTACATGCCGACGCCTGGCAGTGAGAACGACAGACGCGTGCCTCGTGACGCCGCCCGCCGGACGATATCGTGTTTCCATTGTGGGAAACTTGGACATTATGCTCGTGTTTGTCGACTGCGCAACAGACATTCTCAGCCGTCGGGAAACGGGTTGCGCCTCAGGTGTCACAAGCGAGGTAAGCGGTCGACCCACGGTCAGTTTGATAGTATCTGGCGTCAGACTGACCGTTCTAGTCGACACAGGAGCCAGCGTGTCACTTTTGAGGCGTAATGTATTCGACCAAATCATTCAAAAAACTCATCGTGTGCATGTCTTGGAAAAGTCTGGTCCATTGCAGGGTTTGGGAGGCATGTCTCTTAAAGTTTGTGGTAAAACTCAGATATCAGTCGCTGGTATTCACTCCCTCTAGAAGTTGTCGTCTGCGACACACTGCCGCATGACATGATTTTGGGAGATACTTCCCTGCGAAATGGCAGAAGTATCATTGATTTGGCTAAAAATGAATTAACATGGTATTCTAAGAAATGGCCGTTAAGACAGCATTCCAAAAGTGGCTACGCAAGCATAGGTCCTATTGCACCAGAAACGGGAAATTCCAAAATTAACCATTTAATACGTCAAAACGCGGACTGTTTCTCAGCACGGGGTGAGCGAAACGGCGCTTGTAACACAAATGCTTTACGCATCAAAACACATGGCCCACCCATATGCCAGAAAGCGTATCGCATGCCTTTAACCAAACGTGCAGTTGTTGACCAGATGCTTCGAGAAATGCTACACGATGAGATTATTCGCCCTAGCAATTCTGCATATAGCAGCCCGATTTTACTTGTTCCGAAGAAAGATGGTGATTCACGTTTATGTGTTGATTATCGCAAGTTGAATGCTGTCACCGAACAAGACGCATACCCCTTGCCGATAATACAAGACATATTCGATTTAGTTGGAGGTAGTTCCATCTACTCCACACTCGATTTAAAGTCCTCCTATTGGCAGATGCCTGTAGCGGAGGCCGATATACACAAAACTGCTTTCAGATGCCACGCCGGCCATTTTGAATTTACCAAAGTGCCATTCGGCCTCAAATCGGCTCCAAATTTCTTCCAGAAAGAAATGAATACAATCTTGGCTGATTTAATCGGGAAGTGTGTTTTTGTGTATATCGATGACATTTTAGTTTTCAGCAAAAATGAGACGGATCATAACCGTCATTTACAACTCGTTTTTGACAGACTAAGAAATGCGGGGCTCAAACTAAAACCAACTAAATGCGCGTTTGGTTTGCCGGAGGTTAAATTGTTAGGTTATGTTCTTAATGCAGACGGTATTAAAACAGACCCAGACAAAGTAGCAGTAATTGCTAATCTCTTACCGCCGACTACGGTTAAGGAAACACGGTCCTTTTTAGGAATGTGTAATTACTATCGAAATTCCTTACCAAATTATGCGACAGTGGCAGAACCTTTAATCGCCCTGACGCGGGGGAATGTCAGATTTACCTGGGATGACCACAAACAAACCGCCTTCGACGAACTGAAACGACTGTTGACGTCATCGCATGTGATGGCAGCGCCTGATTTAAACAGACCGTACAAATTATATACCGATGCTTGCGACTATGCTATCGGTGGGATATTGGTTCAGGAATCAGTTGACGGCATCGAGAAAGTTATCCAATATGTGAGTCACACGTTGTCACCCACACAACGCAAGTGGGCGACAATAGAGAAAGAAGCATTTGCGGTCGTTTTTTCAATCCTGAAGTTACGCCCATACTTGTATGGCGCTCAGTTTAACGTCTACACAGATCACAAACCATTACTAAGTCTGTTCACAAAAGCTTTTAACAACACCAAAATACAAAGGTGGGGTGTGTTACTGGCCGAGTATGGAACAACCATTTCTTATCGCACTGGCCGTAATAACATCAGAGCCGATATGTTGTCACGAATAAGACAAAATGACCACAGTGACATTGCCGTGTTTGATATTGATGACGTGGACGATCGAGACACGATAACAACTGATGACGACATTTCTGATCTCCTACCCTTAATCCACGACGGACTAGACCTCCATGCAGTCGCTTTAGCACAACACAAAGAGTTCCCCGAGTTATGGTTAGCTGCGGATACCAATGATGACTATGAGATTGTTAGCGGTGTATTGTACAGTGTGAGACCTCCTTACATACACGCCCCGTCGTATCACCGATTGATTCTCCCAACTGCCTACCGCCAGACAGTTATAGACCGGGCCCACAAAGAATGTGGCCACCAGGGTCATTGGAAGACTGTACGACGTCTTACGGAAGCATATGTATGGCCAGGAATGCGTAAACACGTTCAACAACGGTTACGTCAATGTGCCCTATGCTTGACACACAATCGCCATCCTCAGCGTCACCCCATAGGACAAATGCCTTTGGTTCATACCCCATGGAGTTCGTCGCCGCCGACCTCATTGGCCCGTTTACCGAGTCTCATAATGGCAACAAATACATTCTCACCATAATCGATTTCTGTACCGGTTGGGCCGAGGCCATACCGATTCCCACCAAATCTAACCAAGCAGTTTGGGACGCGTTTTCAAACGGGTTTATCTGCCGTCATGGCGTTTGCCGTGTTCTTTTGACAGACCATGGAGCTGAGTTTACAGCTTTAGCTTTCGAACGCTACCTAAGTCAGATAGGTATTGAACATCGCATGTCCACTCCGGCACATCCTCAATCTAATGGTAAAATCGAAAGATTCAACAGGACTCTTAAACAGATGATCCAGAAGGCTGTAAACAATCAACCCTCCCGATGGGAAGAGGTGTTAAATGATGTTCTATTGGCATATCGTGCGTCCGTTTCGACGACAACTGGTTACACGCCGCATTTTTTAATGACAGGCAGACATTTACGAATGCCTATGCAGAAGGCATTACGCGCTTCCAATGAAAACGAATTTGGGAATCGGTTGGACACGCTAGCTACAGCGTTAAAGATAGCTCGTTCTATGACAGAAGACAGTCGTAAACATAACAGAGACAGATTAGCTCAGAAAGCTAAGGCACACGATATTTCGCCCGGAGATTCAGTAATGATTAAATCCGAAGAACGTTTAACATTAACTGCCAGGTGGAATCCTAGATGGACCGTCACACGAGTCCGAGGCCCTGTTATTTATGTCCACAATCAGCAGACGGGAAAGTCAAAAGTTCTCAATGCGGAGAAAGTCAGAATAGTAGACCCGAATCAAAACTGGGACACCTGCAATCCTCGACCCGTACGTAAACAAGCCCGGCCGGCCCAACCACGCCGTACGAGGTCAGACACACCCCATGACGCTGATCCCGTTGATCCCAACGGGTCGTCTAATTACCATCTGGGACAAAGTGGCCACACTACACAACGCGGTACAGCACCAGGCACCCCCCATCTGGATGACCCAGATAGTCGCGACCAGCCGTCTCGTTATCGTCTGGGCCACAACGAGGACAGGAGCCATCCTCTGAGACAATCACGTGTGACAACACACACAACGCCACGTAAACATGGGACCCGCATGCTAAGGAAGTTGTCCCGACGCGGACAGCTGGCGGCAGACCAGTCTGATGATGGACTCGAGGCGGACCTTGAAATTAAACACCTCAGAAAACGGAAGAGCGAGGCGCCCACAGAGTTCTTGCAGAAACGCGCTAGGCAAGAATGCATTGCTTTAGTCATGGCCTTTACACAATAATCACACACACGTATACATATATTCAGAAACAAACCTTATACTGCTCCACTGGTTGAACACACATAAGTTTGCTCTAAAATCAGACATGAGTAGAAAAACAAATACTTATACTAATGACTGAACCGATTAGGGCGCATACCTGTCATTCAGTAACAAGACACCGACACACGCGTCAACCTACCCTGTGACACTATCCCACCACCCCGATGCTCCGACTGAACGTTCGCGACGTAACACGCAGACTTACGCGGGTGAATAGTGACGGTCTTATTGTACTCGGTGGATCGGACACAAAACGATTTGTAGCAAATTGGCAAGCTATGGGCGAAGTAAAGAACATAAAATTAGATAAATTGTCCGATGATTTACTGGGTAACACCATTATATGGGGTAGCTACCCAGGCCATGTATCCTGGACTGTTGCAATAATTTTTATATTATGTCTCGTTGCCGTGGTTGTCTACGTGGTAATACTGTTGTACAATAAACAGAAAATTACGGCGCCTACCTTGTGTATGAAACGGTCAATTCGTTCATAAATTAGCGTGGAAAGTCCCGCTACAGTTTCGCATGTGACACAAACAGGCGACGCCACTGCAACCGTCAGTCTACCTGACGCGTGGCGATCAGCCCCAGTTGATGAGAACTGAACAGGTTGAGCACGTGCTCAAATTCGCTAATTGTAAGCATTTATTTTTCTTAAAAGACGAAGTGCTGTGCTTTGGCACACTCATTGCGCATTTTTCTCTCAAAAATAGGTGGCCACAGTAGTAATTATATACATTTTTCTTATGTAGTTTGTTCAGCATCCTTTTTACGGTTGCTAAGTGTGGCGAGGTCGCATAACAGACCTATTCATGTTTTATCTTTACGCCCAGGCCAACGCCTGATGGAACAGCATCTTTACGATGACTGAGTGAAGCGTACGTTATCTGTATTATGTAGAGAGTTGGAATTGCATTTAAATACACTTTTGATTGTTGTAAGTACCGATGGTTTCTGCGGTACCGACTATATCCACGGATAGTTTAGAAATTGCGGACACAATTGCACAACTGATAGGATGCAAAGGTCACTCTACAACGATACGGTAGACCAAATCGAAATGACCAGTGTTCAACTGTATTGACAGCTGACCCTCCCTTATCAGTATTTCGTGTTTGTGTTAAAACAAACTATCCGGACGTTTGTTTTTAACAAAAATGGGTTGGGAGGAATGTAAGGTTTGGTCAGCCTAAAATTGTAAGAACAGAGATAGTGGTCATTGCAGACATATTTAATCAATGATTTAACGCTAGCATAAAGAAAACCCAGGTTGATACAACTTATGTAAGGCAAACTAGTTTCTGGCCAGTTTGCAGCTTTGCTTATTGTTTAGTATACACAGTAGGGAGGGGTAGAGTCGCCCCGACTGTAATAATAACTGGACTGTCAAACGGGAGAAATGTTTACCCGATTTAGAATGCAGGCCATGAGAAACTAGTTTAGTTGGCAACTGACCGTCCCCAAGGACACAAGAAGGTCTCCAGTCCTGGGGAGGTTCAGAAGGTGACCCGATACCTTGCATACGACGGTCATTTCCAGCATGTACGGGGATGACGGTTGTATATGGACATCGGCCAATAACGGCTTTCTCGATTTCCTAAAATGGTTAACCGCGCCTCCACTGAGGCGGGGTTCTTCAGAAAGCTCTGGTATAAATAGGCCAGAAATAGACTCATAAAGCAACGGGTGCGCGCGATCTAAATTACCACGCAGCTCGTTCAATTTGGACTAAAAATTATCGGCAAGGATGGGCCACGCCGGCCCATACCTACCTTACCATTAGAAAACTAAATTTATTGAAGACTTTTAAATGTTAAATGGGAGACACAAGAACAGTGGTAGAGAGACCAGTCTATGTTGTACGATCTACACTTCTGCGTTAATAAAATCTTGCGAACCTGGAAGATGCGTTCACGGCTTATTATACCGATCTGATCGTCTGCGGTATTATCAGTAAGCAGCTAGACGATCTGGCGAGCGACAAAGACAATTACTACACAACTGTGAGTATTCTCAACGAATGCACGCGCCCTTAAGAGAAGCGAGGATCTTACAATATGAACCACAACACACTGCAGTCCCAGCATGTACTACACTACAATATGCACCACAACACACTGCAGTCCCAGCATGTACTACACTACCATATGAACCTCAACATACTGCAGTTTCAGCATGTACTACTCTACCATATGAACCACAACACATTGCAGTCCCAGCATGTACTACACTACCATATGAACCACAATACACTGCAGTCCCATCATGTACTACACTACCGTATGAACCACAATACACTGCAGTCCCAGAACGTACTACACAATCATATTCACCACAAAACACTGTACTCCCAGCATGTACGACACTACCATATGAAACACAACACACTGCAGTCCCAGCACGTGCTACACTACCATATGCAGAACAACACACTTCAGTCCCAGCATGTACTACACTACCATATCAACCACAACACACTGCAGTCCCAGCACGTACTACACTATCATATTCACCACAACACACTTCAGTCCCAGCATGTACTACACTACCATATGAACCACAACACACTGCAGTCCCAGCATGTACTACACTATCATATTCACCACAAAACACTGCAGTCCCAGCATGTACTACACTAACATATTCAAAACAACACACTTCAGTCCCAGCATGTACTACACTACCATATGAACCACAACACACTGCAGTCCCAGCACGTACTACACTATCATATTCACCACAAAACACTGCAGTCCCAACATGTACTACACTACCATATTCACCACAACACACTGCAGTCCCAGCATGTACTACACTACCATATGAACGACAACACACTGCAGTCCCAGCATGTACTACACTACCATATGCACCACAACACACTGCAGTCCCAGCACGTGCTACACTATCATATTCACCACAACACACTGCAGTCCCAGCACGTACTACACTATCATATTCACCACAACACACTGCAGTCCCAGCATGTACTACACTACCATATGAACCACAACACACTGCAGTCCCAGCACGTACTACACTATCATATTCACCACAAAACACTGCAGTCCCAGCATGTATTACACTACCATATGAACCACAACACACTGCAGTCCCAGCACGTACTACACTATCATATTCACCACAACACACTGCAGTCCCAGCACGTGCTACACTATCATATTCACCACAACACACTGCAGTCCCAGCACGTACTACACTATCATATTCACCACAACACACTGGAGTCCCAGCACGTACTACACTATCATATTCACCACAATACACTGCAGTCCCAACACGCACTACACTATCATATTCACCACAACACACTGCAGTCCCAGCACGTACTACACTATCATATTCACCACAACACACTGCAGTCCCAGCACGTACTACATTATCATATTCACCACAACACACTGGAGTCCCAGCACGTACTACACTATCATATTCACCACAACACACTGCAGCCCCAGCACGTACTACACTATCATATTCACCACAACACACTGCAGTCCCAGCATGTATTACACTACCATATGAACCACAACACACTGCAGTCCCAGCACGTACTACACTATCATATTCACCACAACACACTGCAGTCCCAGCATGTACTACACTACCATATGCACCACAACACACTGGAGTCCCAGCAAAGCACATACTTTTAGCTCACATATTCTGACCGTTGTGACAAACGTAACCTACCATACGTGAACCGTGTTCTAGTAACATGTTCAATCACTGGGTGGTACCATGTAACTGTCGCTGCTGTAGATTCCCGGGAAACATGGGTGGCTCAACTAACACTGCCTTCCCCTACACAGTCAACACATTCACGTTGTACACAGTCACCACAGTTGGACGTTGCTCCATGGTGGAATATGCTCCAGGGTGAAATATGCTCCAGCGTGGGATATGCTCCATGGTGGAATATGCTCCAGGGTGGGATATGCTCCAGGGTGGGATATGCTCCAGGGTGGGATATGCTCCATGGTGGAATATGCTCCAGGGTGGGATATGCTCCATGGTGGAATATGCTCCATGGTGGAATATGCTCCAGGATGGGATATGCTCCATGGTGGAATATGCTCCAGGGTAGGATATGCTCCAGGGTGGAATATGCTGCAGGGTGGGATATGCTCCATGGTGGAATATGCTCCATGGTGGGATATGCTCCAGGGTGGAATATGCTCCAGGGTGGGATATGCTCCAGGGTGGGATATGCTCCAGGGTGGGATATGCTCCAGGGTGGAATATGCTCCAGGGTGGGATATGCTCCATGGTGGAATATGCTCCAGGGTGGGATATGCTCCAGGGTGGGATATGCTCCAGGGTGGGATATGCTCCAGGGTGGGATATGCTCCAGGGTGGAATATGCTCCAGGGTGGGATATGCTCCAGGGTGGAATATTCTCCAGGTTGGGATATGCTCCAGGGTGGGATATGCTCCAGGGTGGGATATGCACTTATGAGGAGGAAGAAGGACACGCAAAAGTGGTCACTTAAGAAACAATGCTCTCCAAAATGTATTTTTTATTTTTTTATACAGGATTTGTATTCTCTACACTCCCGATACATACCACAACTGTACAACCCCGATACTTACCACAACTGTACACCACCGCTACATACCACAACCGTACACCCCCGATACATAACACAATCGTACACCCCCGATACATAACACAATCGTACACCCCGATACATACCACAACCGTACACCCCGATACATACCACAACAGTACACCCCCGATATACACCATAATCGTACACCCCGATATTTACAACAATCGTACACCCCCGATACATACCACAACCGTACACCCCTGATACATACCAAAACCGTACACCCCGATACATACCACAACCGTACACCCTGATACATACCACAACCGTACACCCCGATACATACCATAATCGTACACCCCGATATTTACAACAATCGTACACCCCCGATATATACCACAACCGTACACCCCGATACATACCACAACAGTACACCCCCGATACACACCATAATCGTATGGAAGCTGTTAGTGTGTGCAGCCCATGTTGGAATGTATTTCAATTTAACGTTCTGAGAGACAAAATACACGATTTTGATGAGTTGTACACTATTTAGGACACTGGCCCATGAGACAACGGAGCAAAAGGTTCCGCCGAGATTTGAACTCGGATCGCAGGATTCAAAGTCCTGAGTGCTAACCATTACACCACGGAGCCACACGATGACATCACAGGCCCTGTCGTTTTATCTGCTGAGTAGTATATTATTATGTTAGTTTTCATGTTCTCTTTCGTTGAGTAAAATTATATTTGACAAATGTATGGCATCCACATATATGACATTCAGCTTAAACGAATAACTCATCTGTTGTAAATTAATTGGGTAGTACGTGTTACAGTTGCATAAAGTAGAAGAAAAATGTAACGTTGTGAAATATAACGCCGTCGAACACGCTCAGTTATAGCAACACAATAGTTGGTAAAGTACGGCAGATGGAAAAGGTCAGGTTCCGCCGAGATTTGAACTCGGATCGCAGGATTCAGAGTCCTGAGTGCTAACCGTTACACCACGGAACCAGTTGGATTACGTATAAATATGTGATGGATTCATGGGTGAATCTGTATTTCTTGTATCCCTGCGTACTTGTATATGATTTATATGCTGCGGATTATGAGATTAGAAATTGGATGGGCTGGGAACGGGCCGGTCATTATCTTTAATAGGCATAAGTTAACTATGTATTGGACCCATAGACATAAATAGAACACCCGTTAGTAAAACAAGACCGCTGAGCTCTTATCAGTTGACACATGATAAAGTGATGCCGGCATGGACCAGTGACATTCATGCTGCTGCACGGCAAGAACCCACTGGAGGCCCAGTGTTTATATTGTACAGCACCCAGTCTTCATCATATATCTATAGATATACAGTACTAATAAGAGATTATTACTACATAGCTAGATATACCTAATACCTTATTACGTGCATAACCTATCCATGCACCTTGTATATCAAATATCATAAAAAATTAACTATAACAGTAGCACCACTAAACATGATCAAAACTGAACTTTCTGAAGTGCTATATACATGTATTAGCTAATGACTGCAAGAGGTCAAAATCTCATTAAGACCTGTTGAACATTCTTCTCTAAGGTCCCAAAATATATACTTTTCCCATCTTCCAACACATTCCCCAGCTGCTCCATCACAGCCATTTCCACCTGCAGATCAAGATCTTTCTCGAATGTTTTCTGGCCAACTTGCCCAAGGACACGCCTCATGTAAAGAAATGTGTTCTCTCATTTAAGCTGTCAATTGTTTTAGCAGGCAACCTTTCACATGGTTTGTCAAACGAATGCATAGAATGCAATGAATGTTGCAATGTGTACAGAATGAGTTACATGATAGTGGTTCATACAACGATGAAAAGGCAAACGACGACCAAAAAGGGGAGAGCCTCATTAAGTGCAGATGACTTAATAAAGAGAAAAAAATCTTATTAATGAGCTGACATCTAGTAGAGTTTAAAAAACGAGTTACAAATATGCATACACGTACGCACACATTATTTATAAAACTGAATCCTACCCCTATAACATTTTATGTTGCACCCAATCAATGTGACTACTGGGAAAAACTTAATGTACGCTCCCCCAAGAAACACAAACGTATCTGTGATATTTCAGAACATTTTCGAAACTGTTACATTCATTCACATATACACATACACAGCACAAACATTTGCGACATAAATTACCTGAAAATATCGAGATATTAGATCCTGTCTTCTGTCGATTCGTACAGCTGTAAGCCACACAGGAAATAGCCATATTCGTTGTCCCACAACTGTCTCCAGCAAGCCTCTAAAACGTTTGTCTTGGAGAGTTTAACACTAATGCACGATGCTCACTCCAATATGAACAACCCAACTGCCCACACTTATAACACAACTGCTGGGAACACCCTCACCCAAATTATTTATCGGTCTGGTGGCCATGCCCCATTAAGAACAAATGCCAATGACAAATCTTCAAGTTAATTGGTTCCTGGTGTCATCGTCACTGGCTACTAGCCCGATAAGTTTATAATTCTCTGGTAGCCACCTCATCTTCATTGCTTTTGTTTGCCTTATATAGTACATGATGATGGTGAGGAGGAAATAAACTAACTTACTTACTCACTTACTCACTTACTCACTCACTCACTTACTTACTTACTTACTTACTTACATATGTTAGACAACTATTTGTAACGTGCTATGTTCACACTATAAACAGTACTACCCTATGTATCATGCAGTGGATGCAACTGTTTCTGCCGTGCAATGAAATGCCGGCCAGTGGTCCACGCCCCGCTTCACTGCAGTGAGCTAGCTTGTCGCTCTTGTTTATAGGGGGATGATTAACGATGTAACTCTATGATTGGACCCCAGTATGTTCAGTAGGGCTTACATGCTTACAGTAAACAACTGCGCCCCCCCCCCTGCCCCCACCCCTAGATAACCAACAGCTTCCGACGCCATTGCTATATATTCTTAATATTGCTATTTACACAAATTACTACGACTGGAGAACCTCTAAATTACAGATGGAATATCATTTTGAATTGAAAGGGACGCAAAATAGTGTTTATGTGAACAAATCGTCTTCGGATTTAACATTTGAACCTCACGTCCTAAGAGCATTTCTGCTAAATTGGAAATTTTTATACATTTTTTTACAAAAACGAATACATTTTGCAAAGTACATTTACATTTAAATATGTAAAAAATATTGCTGAGACGATTTTACATGGTTAAAAGAAATAAAAAAACCGATTACTTGAAATCATATTATATTACATCTTGTAGTATATTTCCATTTTCACAACACCGAAAAATTCATTAGACTTCAATTAATTAATAATTCCAAATAATACTCTGTCCTACCGGACTGCCTCGATTTTGCATATTTTTCCCGCGACTAACGCAAGCTTCGACGTGACGTCACTGATGACAAGCAAATCAACTGGGACTTTCCATTCATTCACCGTACCGTTGACAGCGACAAGAAGCGAGCGTCAGGATGGTTTATTGAGCGGCATTCGATTGTAATGCAAACTGTAGTAAGAATAGAGTAACATGTTGTTGGTCTAAGATCATAATCAGTAAGTAGTTCCGGTAGTAAACAGTTGGATTGGTGCGATGGGGAGTTATGAAGGATAAGCAAGTTTAAACTATTGGGTTTTTAGTTTACGGCGAAATGTTGGTATATTTTCTACATACTTAACACTAACAGGGACGGGCAAACTGCATGTGTCCTGGAAGCCCTTAGTGTGGGCAATGCATGTTGAAATGTATTTCAAATTAACGTTCTGAGAGACAAAATACATGATTTTCATCAGTTGTACACTGTTTGGGACATTGGCCCATAACACAATATAGCATAAGGTTACGCCGAAATTTGAACTCGGATCGCAGGATTCAGAGTCCTGAGTGCTAACCGTTACACCACGGAACCACATTGACAACGCATAAATATGTAATGGGTTCAGGGGTGAATCTGTATTTTCTGTATACCTGCGTATTTGTACATGATTTGTATGCTCCGGATTATGAGATTATAAATTGGATGGGCTGGGAACGGGCCGGTCAATATCTTTAATGGGCATAAGTTTAGTACGTATTGGACCCAAGTATGTTCAGCAGGGCTTACATGCTTACAGTAAACAACTTCGCCCCCCCCGCCCCCACCCTGGATAACCAACAGCTTCGGACGCCATTGTTATACATTCTTAATATTGCAATTTACACAAATTACTACTTAAACTACAGATGGAATATCATTTTGAATTGAAAGGGACGCAAAATGGTGTTTATGTGAACAAATCGTCTTCGGATTTAACATTTGAACCTCACGTCCTAAGAGCAATTCTGCTAAAATGGAAATCTGCATACATTTTTTTTTACAAAAACGATTACATTTCGCAAAGTACATTTATATTAAAATATATAAAAAATATGCTGAGACGACTTTACATGGTTAAAAGAAATAAAAACAGCGATTACTTGAAATCATATTATATTACATCTTGTGGTATATTTTTCGACGTGACGTCACTGATGACAAGGAAGTGCAACTGGGACTTTCCATTCACCGTACCGTACCTTTGACAGCAACAACGGTCGCTTGGAAGCGAGCGCCAGAATGGTTCATTGAGCGGCATTCGATTGTAATGCAAACTGTAGTAAGAATAGAGTATGTAGTTGGTATAAGTTCCATACGGAGCCAACTTTATTTAAAAGGCAGACGAAGCACAGCTGGCTTTGCTCGCTTCGAGAAAACTTGTTTCGTCTGCGATCCGGACCAGAGAATGTGGCAACTCTGGGTTATCTTGCTGCTAAAATCTCTTTGAAAGAGGATGTTGTCCCAACATTATTCCCTGTAGTGTTATGTTGGCGCCATCAATCCGTAGAAAAAGTCAGTCTTCGAAACGAGCGGGTCTGGGGGTCCAGGACTCCCAATAAGGCACGAGGGACCTCCCATAAGAAAGAAAAATGTAAGCTTGGGGGTTCCCACATTTTATCGTTGTACCGATGCAATTACCCTTCCGCTGCTCCGCTTGTTGCTGCGTGTGAAGCTACTCTTATTCGTCTGTGCTAGAACTCGACGGTTTTCGCAGGACTCGATCAATCTCCAAGCAAGAAATCGGCGGTTTTCGCAGGACTCGAAATAATTCTATTGGTAGTTAAAACATCTTAAATCAGTCCATTCATAATCATTGATAAGTGTGTGTTCTGTGGTTAAGGGCGTCATCTGTTGGGTGTATGAGGTAATGCCACAAATGAGTCTCTAGTTGGGGCACATTTTACCTTGGCATTTTGCTTCTCAGAATTACAGAGCACTGTGTCTGCAAGCGCATTACTCCAGTAACAATGGTTTAGACCACAATTTACAAATTAGTCATGTAGCAGACGCCCTTGTGCGTGAGCGACTTACAATAAGTGCATTCAACCTAAGTTGGTAAAATAACTACAGGTTGCTATGATAGTAAGCAAGTCTTTTCACAAAAAATAGGCGCTAATAGGCACTACTACAGTTCCTGAAAAGAGGATTTTTAAAGATAATCCCCCCGACCAATATTTTTAGGAGACCCCCAAGAGTCAGTGGTCATTTCGAACACTGCCTGAGGATATACGCGCCGTAGACGTTAATTATTATTATTAACAATGTCGTCGGAAATTGTTGAATGTGGGGGGGAGGTCGAAGTAAGTTTCTGCGAGATTATAATATTATACTTGGGGGGGGCAATATATATCCACCCAAAATATTGGGCCCCCGACATACCTCTCCCCGGTTACAACGCCTATGTATAAAAATTACACTATTTCTAATTACACAATCCACAGTATACGAATCATATATCAGTTCGTACATATGCAAGCGTAGGTAACATGATACAACTGGTTCCGTGGTGTAACGGTTAGCACTCAGGACTCTGAATCCTGCGATCCGAGTTCAAATCTCGGCGGAACCTGAAACTTTTTTCGTCTGTCATCGGATAAACCAGAAACTGTAGGTACTGACAGTCGTTCTGGTTAAATGTTACTCGTCGAGTTGTTCGGTGTTGCACGGCAGAAAGGGCAGCCATGGCAAGACCGTATGACTTCTTGCACTACCAAGTCAAGTTTCGGAAGGGCAACGCCAATAGCAATGACAACTTCGCGTCACAAAAAAAAGAAGGAACCTGTGTGTACGTTTGATGTAGTGTGTGTACGTTTGATGTAGATCGTGCTACTCGGGACAATCGTAGATAACACGCAAATCGTTGCTAACAATTCTACGTAACTACGAACTCCTATTGTTGTGGGCTGCGTAATGGACGATAAACGTCCACATAGGTTCCTTCATAATATCTCCACCCCCCGGGAGAATGCTGATTTTGTTAATGTACGAACCATCCCCATAATTATGGTCCCCCGGACACGCCTACAAAAGTTCAACCCCTTACGAAACTGACGAAGATATGAGGGAAGAGACAGGCGGAGCCACAAACTAGTATACATGTCACTTCAGCATTCGACCTGTTGCAATTGCATACGACGTGTCTCGCAATTAATTACTTGACACAAATGCGTCGACAAATGCATAAAATAAACAATAACGTGACATGGCCGTATGTGCTCGGCGTGGGTTCCGTGGTGTAATGGTTAGCACTCAGGACTTTGAATCCTGCGATCCGAGTTCAAATCTCGGCGGAACCTTTTGTTTCCCAATTCTATTCCGGTAAAGCTGAGCACGCGCCAGTCCAATACAGTCAAATCGGGCCTACCAATAGACTGGACCCTGAAGTCGGACCAACAATGGCTGGTCTGCTTGTTGTGTAAAGAGTTCCCGACTCCCAACTGACGACTTCCGATTGCAAAAACGATGCGGGAGTTGGTATGTTGGATGGGTTGGTTTCTGTTCACGCCAGCGTCAGAACAGTGCGTCAACGGGTCGGTCTGGTTGGTGCGTGACCCCTAGTCCCGTGTATCACTGACTATGTGGGGCGGGAAGGGGGAGCACCCGACTATCTCCAATGTCCTCCAACTGCCTACGGTTGGTCAGTCGGTCCGGAGTGTACTTAGCATTATGGGCTTGTTCACATATTTAAATCTGTCCCAGTCTAAAAGGGTTCAACGGATGCTGTACAAAACACTGGCATATCAAGCATTTTCATCTAAGCAAGCAATTGGCTGCTCGCTCCTCGAGAAAGCCTAGACAAGTTAGATCATCAAATTCATATATCATTTTTGTTAAAATGATAAAAACAAACGTCGGAACTACAGTTTTTACCCATATTATTATAACAAATCCAACAACTTATAATTGTTCCATAGCATAGAAACTTTAACTAATAAAAAATGTGAAATAGCTATTTACATGCCCCCTATCTATTGCTATGGTAGGTGTCGTTGATTCATACCATCAATAATATGACATAAGTTATTTTTGTAATTCCAATGGGCCGCTTAATGCAGGACAAAGCGCACCCCCTGTGGGCCAAAGCGCACCCCTGCGGGGCAAAGCGCACCCCCTGTGGGGCAAAGCGCACCCCCTGTGGGGCAAAGCGCACCCCGTTGTGTATCACAATGGGAGCGGTTGTTTTAGAAATTAATCCGTTTAATACCTGTACGGTATGTTCACGACTATGTGAGTAATATGTCACCGACTTATGTCAATTGACTAATAAACATAAGCTCTGACCATTCGCTAGCTATCTAATTGTCTTATGGGATTTGAAAATTACCAATGAGGGTCTAAAGATCGATGTTGTGTATTAATATGGTAAATTTTCCAATACATTTACTACAAAACATACCATGGATGTGACAATAGTACACCATGTGTGTGTGTGTGTGTGTGTGTGTGTGTGTGTGTGTGTGTGTGTGTGTGTGTGTGTGTGTGTGTGTGTGTGTGTGTGTGTGTGTGTGTGTGTGTGTGTGTGTGTGTGTGTGTGTGTGTGTGTGTGTGTGTGTGTGTGTGTGTACATATATATGTGTGTGTGTGTGTATATATATATATATATTATATATATATATATATATATATATATTATATATATATATATATATATATATATATATATATATATATATATATATATATATATATGATAAGATATGTGCATCGGTGACTGTGTTAACCATTTTCAACTTAAAATGAAAATAAGTAGACCACGTCGTGTTTTTCTACGTAATTAACTGTGTTGTAATGGTATTATACATACGGACATAGTTTTTCGGAGACTGGCAGAACTTCAACTGGATTGTGAACAAAACAACTGCATGATCCGGCATTTTTTCAGTTCTTCGTACATCGGCGGAGCCTTTTTCTAATGGAAAGTATATAAGAAACTAAAACTATTGTGAATGTGAACGTGAATCCATATAACGTTTTAGTATTTGTAATATAACGTATGTTCAACATCTCGTATTTATACCGGTTGCTTTGACTTCATAATTTCCATGCAACTGTTATTTTCTGTGTAGATGTCATATTCATTGGTTAGGTATATTGTATGTTCCAAAACAATGCTTGAGAGTACAAACTCACTGACTCGTTCCATCCTCTTTGTGCCTTGTGGTGACACGTAAGTATTCCACAAGAGAGCGCCACTGCTGTCCGTCTGCAATCTGACAACTGTCCGTCTCCGTGTTTCTTTCTGGTGACCAATATCGCAATTGCACCCGTCTCCGTCTACCACTCATTGTTCACTGGGCAAGGCAATGCGTCAGGGGACATTCTGATTCTTGTGGCCATGGATGTTGTAGTTTGATTGAGGAATCAAGGATCGTGTCATTTCGTTGTCACCGTGACAAAAGTACCCGACACAGAAACGAAAACACCCGAGACAGATCCGAATTAAAAATACCCCAATCAATATTGTCATGTATGCACTCATAAACACACACACCCTCTCAGTTTGGGGTCGTGTCGACTAATCCACACGAGTCGTAAATGTTGGCAGATTTGTGCGCAATCATATTTCTATTTTCTGTGACGATAAAAACAATATTGCTTTTAAGTTTATCGTACTAACAGTCACGTTTTATATTCATATACTTTCCATATATAACTTTTTTATCACATTATGTAACGATATATATTTTAAAGTTTAAATTATTGTGTTTAACATCAGTTTGGCAGGTGATTTAATCATAACATTTCCATTGTTAACATGAAATGTTGATACTACTATAATTTATATTGGCATGAATGCAAGAGCGGGAGCGTGTTCACGCACACAAACATTTCTAAGAGGATCCACAGTGTAAAGAGAAACGTGTGCTTCGTCTTGCAGCTTTAACTGTACTTTGCATGATAAATTCACATAAAACAGTTTTCAGCATTCACATAGAATGTTGTGAGTTTGAATAGGTCGCTTAAAGCGAGGACATCAAATGAAAACAGTACATGTCCCGTGCCCACTGAATAGACAACATGGGTGTGGTTCCTCCCACGCCAAACCCACTCCGCCACATTACCGCCACGCTACTGCGCCACATGCCTTGGGAGGGACGCCACGCTTGGGGCAGTCGCGCGTGTCGTCGACAGCTGAAGGAGACAAAGACACGGTTGACCCACTTAGCCATCAGCCGTGTAGCGCGCCACTGTATCGAATTCGCGAGTTAGCTGCACAGTCTGTATACACATCGACAACAACTTCAGCCCACCAGCGCGATGGAGGGACTACGGATCGTGTTCGTTACAGCCGTGGTGTGTGCTGCGTTGCTAGCAACGTCAGCCGAAAAATGTAAGTAGATGAACGTTTCGACATTATGTAAAGTTTCGCGGATGTGGCGTCCTAGGTAAATGAGTTTGCGATTTCGTTAAATTCATGTCGTACGCATGCACCAGATCGTTGCACGAGAACTGTGTACACACGGCTCGCAAACTCGGTTCACCGGCTTACACGGTCGGTTCACCGGCTTATAAATCCAGTGAACACTAATTTGGATGTTATATCGTGAAAATTATAAATCTTTATTGTCGCTGTTTAAAGAATATGTGTCCCGTTTATGATACTTGCGACGAGCCATGCAGTTATTAGTAGCTTATCCGTAAGCTGAAAATATGTTATATACCATTGCAGCAGCCATGTATCTTTCCATGATGTTTAACTGGTTTCTAGCCAGCACGTTTAGCAATATGGCACATGTGCATTCAGGGCATGTTATGCATGTATATAATCTACGTGTGTATTTTCTCTTACTAAGGGGTATATATTGCCGTCTTTCTCTCTCTTGCCAGTACAAGTTCCACGTACTACCACGACGTCTAAACTAGTGTATCACGCCCACATAAATTCAGGCCAGTGAATGTCACTTGCTAATGAATCACTCGACCCGAATATTTGAAGCTCGTCGCAAAAGCTTTCTTCTGTTGACAGCCGCGCCGCGCGCCCTGTGCGATAGCAGGGACGGTCTCAAACCGGTGATACACTCTGGGAGGCCATGGGGTACATTCGTATAACACTAGGTGTGTGTGTGTGGGTGCGTGCATGCGTGCGTGCGAAACGTTAATAGCTGCGTGTATGTGGCCCAAATGGACAGTGGTCAGTTTCTACAGGTTCTTGCAGGTCCTATCGTCATGTCTGTTTGTAGGCATGCAACTGACCATTTCCAGAATAGGGCAATGTAATAGTCTAGTTTGATAGAGTGGTTTCTCCACATCTCTACTTCCCCTCAAAAGAAAGGATGATATTTTTGTTTCTTTCATTAAAAAAAACAATGGTGGATTATTTATAGTGGTCAAGGTTTCGCTCTGTGATCTCTGTTATTCAGTATTATATAGGAGAACCATTTTATTTTAGAGCAGTGAATGTTGTAGACATTTCATTTGGTAAACATTTTCCTAAACTTCCTTCGCGCTGTGTATGTACCGATTTTCAGTAACGACTTTCAGTCGCCAACTTGATGGGATTACGCTTTGGCAAAAGGCGATTTGTAATTCGTCATCCGTTGTCCGCGAATATCGTGAAGCACTGTTTAGAGTTAGCTGTTTAGAGTTATGTTGTTTAGAGTTATGTTGTTGGAAGCGTCCACCCTAGTCACCTATGCAAGTAATTGGGGTTAACACTGGCCAGAAAAACCCAATTGCAAAAGCAGATTTTAGGTTGTCATGAAATGTTTGCCTGTGTTTCTCTCTACAGCTAGCTGTGACGACTGGCAGTGGGAGGCTGTTTCTGACAAACTGCTGGCAGGCTACAACGATTTGACACTGCTCAATCAAGATAACTCCGACGAATGCAAGCGGATTTGCAAGGAGGTAAACCGCTTTTAAACCAAAACTATTTTTTAATAATCGATAACCCGTTAAACACAAATCACACAGGATATCTAGTTTCATAGAAACATAATGATTTTAAAAACCAAGAAGGTATATTTTAATTTTTTAAACCAACTGTGCAGTATAAGGAATGTGTGTTCATGTATATCATGTAAGAAAGCTATTTGAAATATTATGTCTACTTAGAAAATTACGTAAATAGCTCATCATAAAATGTGTTCTTAAAAATCTAAACCGTAAAAGACACTGAAAATCTAAAAATGCTACCATATCTTTGAATAATATATTGGATGAGTCTGTCATACGTTGGTGGTTTCCACAAATAACGTTTTCGGACGATCTCAAAATACCTATGTACGAGACTGCACGAAATCAATGTTTGCGTGTCATACGTCGATGTTTCGAGTTCACCGCTTACAACATTCTCAGTTCCAAGACCAGACTCGGCGCTCGGGATGTGCGCAACAACAGCAGAATCAACCAGTAGTAACGCTTTACAATTTTCACTAGTTGTCGGTTGCACAGTCACGTCAGCAGAATTCTATTTGTGCATGGCCGTATAATGTGCTACAATACAATAGTGTTATAGGCTTGTTTACGCCATCATGGCACAGTTGCAATCGCAATGCACACAGTGGCTAGTGCCAGAGTCGGTGATATCATTTAAAGCATCACACTAACCACAACACGAGGGAACTGCACTGATTGAAAGGGTTATATGTGTGATACTTCTACCAGCGATGACTGCAGTAATAAATGAAATCCTTTTTCTATGGGTATAAATAACCAACGTTCCCTATATTTATTTTTATTCAATCTTGCATGCCCAAGTATTGTTGTTAGTATTACTATAAGTAGTAGTGCATTTTCATTGCTGTGTCGTTGACTGTCATGTAATAGATATTGCAAGTATTATTGTTAGTATTACAATAAGTAGTAGTGCATTGTCATTAGTGTATCGTTGACTGTCATGTAATAGATATTGCAAGTATTGTTGTTAGTATTACTATAAGTAGTAGTGCATTGTCATTAGTGTATCGGTGACTGTCATGTAATAGATATTGCAAGTATTGTTGTTAGTATTACTATAAGTAGTAGTGCATTTTCATTGCTGTATCGTTGACTGTCATGTAATAGATATTGCAAGTATTGTTGTTAATATTACTATAAGTAGTAGTGCATTGTCATTACTGTATCGTTGACTGTCATGTAATAGATATTGCAAGTATTGTTGTTAGTATTACAATAAGTAGTAGTGCATTGTCATTAATGTATCGTTGACTGTCATGTAATATATATTGCAAGTATTGTTGTTAGTATTACTATAAGTAGTAATGCATAGTCATTGCTGTGTCGTTGACTCTCATGTAATAGATAGTGTTACTGTATTGCCATTATGGTAATAAGTTTTGCATAGCGCGGCATCCAGTCCGTAGGAATGTTCAATGCGCTTTGTACTTCACACCCTGGCAGCTCAGTTCATTCCAATATCAACTCGACGTCTCTGGGAAGCATTCAGCCTCATTGCAATTACTGCGTGAAGACTATTCATTCACATATCTAGCAAGTTGAAACTTATAATAACAATAGCTTATGATATATGATATGAATGTCGATCGTTATGTCAAAAAGTAGAACTGTAATTGTTATATATTTATATATATATTCCACAGCAAGAGACGAATTTCACATGTAGATCGGTCGAGTATTCGAAGATAGAGAATAGCTGCCACCTATCGGCTGCCAAAAGATCCACTATCGAAGGCAAGATGCATAACTCGGCTGGCGTGACATATTATGAACTGTTTTGTGCTGGTGAGTTTCGTTTCTATGGCACAGCCAAACAAGAATAACACGACACGTTTTAACGTCAAGAATTGTACGCATAAATACCTCAACCAATCTATTTTGGGAGAACCGATTTTTTTTTTGCTTATTGTAAATAGACACCTGCCAATGCAACGACAATTAAAATAACAAAACAATCCATATTGTCCATTGTCCATAATTTTTATTGGAGTTTTTCCAGAAGTTATTCACTGTAATCCATAATGATTATGACCTTCTATTTTGCTATACATTTGTTGTGGAGTAGATACATTAATTGAAGGCTTATATTGTCTTTGTATTCTTGCTCTTCTTTCGTTGTGAATGTTTGACATATTGTTGAAAGTACTTCTTTATCTGTCAAGCGTTTTAATGTTATGCTGTCCATTTCATTGTAACGTTTCATCCTTTCTAACCAACTCTTTTAGTCACTCTTAATGATCATCCAATTAGCCGTGATTGCATACACTTCCTTGTAAATTTAATTTATCAGTACGTTAATGAACAGAAACTATATTCGCTTTATCGGAGTTATATCGAAACATTCCCATGATATAGTTTCATGCGTACCACTTTGTTCGAACATATATAATTAGGCAATGTGATTGGTTAGGGAGATTAAGCATATTCAATGGTGCATTCTTGTTGCAGTGGGCAATAATATGATAAAGTGACACGTTCAAACGGAAACGCCAGTTACTTTACTTTTCAAACTTCCATACATTATTCTATATATGCGGCGGAAAAAACACTCTTTTTCAATATAAACTAATGTTTTCTTCTCCTTTATTCTGACATTGTTGTCTTCAGACAAGGAGGAGGAGGAGTCAACCATGAATCAGGCGATGCAGTACTTCACCGACCACCCAGCCTACGTCGTCATCTTCGGCATGGGCAGCATCTGTCTTCTGCTCGTCCTCGTCGCCATTATCATCATACTGACAGCGCCCGCGAGGGGAAGGTGAGCATTGCTGGACAGATCTGTCACAGTATTAATGTGAAAATCGAGATATCATGTTAGTTTTATAATTTGTAGTTATTCAGTGCAGCCAAGATAGTGCGATAGCACATGTGTCAATAGTACTCCTTTCGGGAGGGAAATACCGGTATTTTTCCAATTGTTCAGCTTTCCCGCTTTTGGAAGAAACGTCATGCTTTTTTTAGTTTCGAGAACAACCTAAATTCACGGTAAACTCGACCCATATGTTGCACACGAGGCCATTCTAAGCACGTCGTATTTCTGTGGTATCAAGTGATTTCGCATTTTCTCGCGAGTGCGTTCATCACGAACGAGAGCGACACATCAAAATGGCGACCCGTAAAACAACACGTTAACGACGTCGCTTCTCATGAGCACTTTACCGCTTGCTTTCCATGAACAGATGTTGACACCAATGCGATAGCCAAATTATATCTAACACTAAGTTTGGTATCGTTACTATTGTATATTTGGATACTACCTGATTATATGTTCATCGCAATTCTAGTTAAGGGTATTAAGAAATCAAATAGGTATTACCAAATCAACTATTTTTTTGTCTTGCAATAATGGTACAATTAATGATTCGGCATTGTGCCATTGCTGAATGCATAGCGCATGTATTACTGCAATAACACGATACATTTTGAGATGTAGTTAACCTGACCTGTTCCATATCTGCCAAATCAAAATGGATACATTTGAATTTTCGTTTTACTATTAAATTTCACTTCAACATCGCAGATTTGTTGTTTGACAGGAAAGGGAAACAAGTAGATGACGAGTAACCAAGAGGTCAGTGCAAAGAGAAACAATCGGACGAGAGATGACCAGGATTGCATCACCTGCGGAGTACAGCTGAGCGATAATGTGGGAGTTGCTCAGTCATAATGGCGGACGCAGAACACGTGTAGATACATTTAAAGACGGTCACATGAATGTAGTTTCTGGAATCGGAACGCTATAGATATACATCGACACGTTAGCATATAAACAAGCTTCGTTTGTGTTAAATGTATATAACATACATATTTGTTAGTTGCTATTTCTGGGCAGTGTGGCATTACTTTGGATATAAACTAAGGTTTACCATTTCCATTTCAATAATTAAACAAGAATGACATGATGTCAGATTTGTTTTCTTTGATACAACATGTTGAATTCATAATACTGTATTAAAATAAATTAGAAACATAGAACTAATATGTATTGTCAGTGTGGGTGCCGAATTGCTCCCGTGTTTATAATCACTTCCGTGGGTTTTATGTTGCACTGGGACTGCAGCAGTGGTGAACTCAGCATCAACAATGCTACTGATATATCAACAATGCTGACGATGTTATAACTTGTAGGACTGGTTTTACGGTCACACAGGTGTCCCCACACAAGTAACGTATCACGTACACATGTCCGACCAGTAGTGCTCATATGTGTATGCCTTTAGTACTAACATCAAACGCACACCATTTCAGGAATAGATGTTCTATTATTCCCAGCTGTCACCACAAACTATTGGAACACACTCTGCTGCCAATTACACTCTTAGGCCACATCCCAGGTTCGCGCGCGCGCGTGCGTGCGTGCGTGCGTGTGTGTGTGTGTGTGTGTGTGTGTGTGTGTGTGTGTTGTGTGTGTGTCATGTGTTCGGGAGTCTTTCTTTTGGATGACTCAAAGTTATTGTTGAGCAAGACTCGAAACTTCGGACCCAGTTTTTATGCCTAATGCCACATAAGTACTGAATTATCAAGCGTAATGTCTAATAAACGTGGTACTGTTGACGTGGACATCACGCCACGTCTCGCATGAATGCATTCCATTATGGCAGCGTTGAAAGACGTGGGTGAAACTAAGAGGAATTCTTGATGAGCTGATGTAAAATTCCAGCAGTGACTCATGTCTCCACCCACCTGTCAAATGTAATAAGCGTGTTAACGTAAATCAGAGTTTGTTAGTCATGGGAATATATATTACACAAAACAAATATTATGTGGCATATTAGAATAAATGTAATATGGTCTTCCTGCTGTTCTTTAGGTGTATAGCTGAATTCTAGTATTGCGCATGCTACGAATGATGCAAGCTGGGAGATTGCTGCGCCCATTTGCAGCCGCATGATTATTACAACGATGTTAATCAACATAATTTTATTAGTCTAGGTATTTTTCATCGAAATTACGTATGTTATGTGCAGAATTGTAATATTTACTAAACACTTGGAATGTAAAAATTAATCGAATGCAGAATATCCTAGGTATCATTATTTGAAATTGTAACCTGTGTGACTCATAGAACGCCATGCTTTAATCAACTCCTCATGGGCGAATATTGCCAGTTCCTGAGATGACGCCATTGTCACGAGTTCGATGCAGTGGTTTTGTCAACAGGTGGCGCTATTAGCTGGTCGATTCTTTTTTCAATTCGACGTCATGAACTGATCATGTACTATTTAAATCAATACTCGTTGGTTTTAATATTGCTCTGGTCATACATGTAACCATATATTTTATGTTGACCTGGCATTTTAACATCACAGGTTGTAAGTAGGTCATTGTTGGTAAATGTCAATAAAATAATTATATACGTTTGACATGAATTGTTGTTTGTGTTGGTCGAAAAAACGAGTTTTTTTTAGCATAACTGCACCATTGTGTGACTCACGCTCTGTTGCATTCAGGTCGTAATCACCCCGCCTCAATAACCCTACACCGTGTCGGTATTTGCCCCGTCTCAACAACCCTACACAGTGTCGGTATTAGCCCCGCCTCAACAACCCTACACCGTGTCGGTATTAGCCCTGTTTCAACAACCCTACACAGTGTCGGTATTAGCTCCGCCTCAACAACCCTACACCGTGTCGGTATTAGCCCTGTTTCAACAACCCTGCACAGTGTCGGTATTAGCCCTGTTTCAACAACCCTGCACAGTGTCGGTATTAGCCCTGTTTCAACAACCCTACACCGTGTCGGTATTAGCTCCGTCTCAACAACCCTACATCGTGTCGGTATTAGCTCCGTCTCAACAACCCTACACAGAGTCGGTATTAGCTCCGCCTCAACAACCCTACACAGTGTCGGTATTAGCCCTGTTTCAACAACCCTACACCGTGTCGGTATTAGCCCTGTTTCAACAACCCTACACAGTGTCGGTATTAGCTCCGTCTCAACAACCCTACATCGTGTCGGTATTATCTCCGTCTCAACAACCCTACACCGTGTCGGTATTAGCCCTGTTTCAACAACCCTACACCGTGTCGGTATTATCTCCGCCTCAACAACCCTACACCGTGTCGGTATTAGCCCTGTATCAACAACCCTACACAGTGTCGGTATTAGCTCCGCCTCAACAACCCTACACCGTGTCGGTATTAGCCCTGTTTCAACAACCCTACATCGTGTCGGTATTATCTCCGCCTCAACAACCCTGCACAGTGTCGGTATTAGCCCTGTTTCAACAACCCTACACCGTGTCGGTATTAGCTCCGCCTCAACAACCCTACACAGAGTCGGTATTAGCTCCGCCTCAACAACCCTACACCGTGTCGGTATTATCTCCGTCTCAACAACCCTACACCGTGTCGGTATTAGCCCTGTTTCAACAACCCTACACAGTGTCGGTATTAGCCCTGTTTCAACAACCCTACACAGTGTCGGTATTATCTCCGTATCAACAACCCTACATCGTGTCGGTATTATCTCCGTCTCAACAACCCTACACCGTGTCGGTATTAGCCCTGTTTCAACAACCCTACACCGTGTCAGTATTATCTCCGTCTCAACAACCCTACACCGTGTCGGTATTATCTCCGTCTCAACAACCCTACACCGTGTCGGTATTAGCCCTGTTTCAACAACCCTACACAGTGTCGGTATTAGCCCTGTTTCAACAACCCTACACCGTGTCGGTATTATCTCCGTCTCAACAACCCTACACCGTGTCGGTATTAGCTCCGCCTCAACAACCCTACACCGTGTCGGTATTAGCCCTGTTTCAACAACCCTACACAGTGTCGGTATTAGCTCCGTCTCAACAACCCTACACAGTGTCGGTATTAGCCCTGTTTCAACAACCCTACACCGTGTCGGTATTAGCCCCGTTTCAACAACCCTACACCGTGTCGGTATTAGCCCCGTCTCAACAACCCTACACCGTGTCGGTATTAGCCCCGTCTCAACAACCCTACACCGTGTCGGTATTAGCCCCGCCTCAACAACCCTACACCGTGTCGGTATTAGCCCCGTCTCAACAACCCTACACCGTGTCGGTATTATCTCCGTCTCAACAACCCTACACCGTGTCGGTATTAGCCCTGTATCAACAACCCTACACAGTGTCGGTATTAGCTCCGCCTCAACAACCCTACACCGTGTCGGTATTAGCCCTGTTTCAACAACCCTACATCGTGTCGGTATTATCTCCGCCTCAACAACCCTGCACAGTGTCGGTATTAGCCCTGTTTCAACAACCCTACACCGTGTCGGTATTAGCTCCGCCTCAACAACCCTACACAGAGTCGGTATTAGCTCCGCCTCAACAACCCTACACCGTGTCGGTATTATCTCCGTCTCAACAACCCTACACCGTGTCGGTATTAGCCCTGTTTCAACAACCCTACACAGTGTCGGTATTAGCCCTGTTTCAACAACCCTACACAGTGTCGGTATTATCTCCGTATCAACAACCCTACATCGTGTCGGTATTATCTCCGTCTCAACAACCCTACACCGTGTCGGTATTAGCCCTGTTTCAACAACCCTACACCGTGTCAGTATTATCTCCATCTCAACAACCCTACACCGTGTCGGTATTATCTCCGTCTCAACAACCCTACACCGTGTCGGTATTAGCCCTGTTTCAACAACCCTACACAGTGTCGGTATTAGCCCTGTTTCAACAACCCTACACCGTGTCGGTATTATCTCCGTCTCAACAACCCTACACCGTGTCGGTATTAGCTCCGCCTCAACAACCCTACACCGTGTCGGTATTAGCCCTGTTTCAACAACCCTACACAGTGTCGGTATTAGCTCCGTCTCAACAACCCTACACAGTGTCGGTATTAGCCCTGTTTCAACAACCCTACACCGTGTCGGTATTAGCCCCGTTTCAACAACCCTACACCGTGTCGGTATTATCCCCGTCTCAACAACCCTACACCGTGTCGGTATTAGCCCCGTCTCAACAACCCTACACCGTGTCGGTATTAGCCCCGCCTCAACAACCCTACACCGTGTCGGTATTAGCCCCGTCTCAACAACCCTACACCGTGTCGGTATTATCTCCGTCTCAACAACCCTACACCGTGTCGGTATTAGCCCTGTTTCAACAACCCTACACAGTGTCGGTATTATCTCCGTCTCAACAACCCTACACCGTGTCGGTATTATCTCCGCCTCAACAACCCTACACCGTGTCGGTATTATCTCCGTCTCAACAACCCTACATCGTGTCGGTATTAGCCCCGTCTCAACAACCCTACACCGTGTCGGTATTATCTCCGCCTCAACAACCCTACACCGTGTCGGTATTATCTCCGTCTCAACAACCCTACACCGTGTCGGTATTAGCCCTGTTTCAACAACCCTACACAGTGTCGGTATTATCTCCGTATCAACAACCCTACATCGTGTCGGTATTATCTCCGTATCAACAACCCTACACCGTGTCGGTATTAGCTCCGTCTCAACAACCCTACACCGTGTCGGTATTAGCCCCGCCTCAACAACCCTACATCGTGTCGGTATTATCTCCGTATCAACAACCCTACACCGTGTCGGTATTAGCTCCGTCTCAACAACCCTACACCGTGTCGGTATTAGCCCTGTTTCAACAACCCTACACAGTGTCGGTATTATCTCCGTATCAACAACCCTACATCGTGTCGGTATTATCTCCGTATCAACAACCCTACACCGTGTCGGTATTAGCCCTGTTTCAACAACCCTACACAGTGTCGGTATTAGCTCCGTCTCAACAACCCTACACCGTGTCGGTATTAGCCCTGTTTCAACAACCCTACACAGTGTCGGTATTATCTCCGTATCAACAACCCTACATCGTGTCGGTATTATCTCCGTATCAACAACCCTACACCGTGTCGGTATTAGCCCCGTCTCAACAACCCTACACCGTGTCGGTATTAGCCCCGTCTCAACAACCCTACACCGTGTCGGTATTAGCCCCGTCTCAACAACCCTATACCGTGTCGGTATTAGCCCCGTCTCAACAACCCTACACCGTGTCGGTATTAGCCCCGTTTCAACAACCCTACACAGTGTCGGTATTAGCTCCGTCTCAACAACCCTACACCGTGTCGGTATTAGCCCCGCCTCAACAACCCTACACCGTGTCGGTATTAGCTCCGCCTCAACAACCCTACACCGTGTCGGTATTAGCCCCGCCTCAACAACCCTACACCGTGTCGGTATTAGCCCCGCCTCAACAACCCTACACCGTGTCGGTATTAGCCCCGTCTCAACAACCCTATACCGTGTCGGTATTAGCCCCGTCTCAACAACCCTACACCGTGTCGGTATTAGCCCTGTTTCAACAACCCTACACAGTGTCGGTATTAGCTCCGTCTCAACAACCCTACACCGTGTCGGTATTAGCTCCGCCTCAACAACCCTACACCGTGTCGGTATTAGCTCCGCCTCAACAACCCTACACCGTGTCGGTATTAGCCCCGCCTCAACAACCCTACACCGTGTCGGTATTAGCCCCGTCTCAACAACCCTACACCGTGTCGGTATTAGCCCCGCCTCAACAACCCTACACCGTGTCGGTATTAGCCCCGTCTCAACAACCCTACACCGTGTCGGTATTAGCCCCGCCTCAACAACCCTACACAGTGTCGGTATTAGCTCCGTCTCAACAACCCTACACCGTGTCGGTATTAGCCCCGCCTCAACAACCCTACACCGTGTCGGTATTAGCCCCGTCTCAACAACCCTACACCGTGTCGGTATTAGCCCTGTTTCAACAACCCTACACCGTGTCGGTATTATCTCCGTCTCAACAACCCTACACCGTGTCGGTATTAGCCCCGTCTCAACAACCCTACACCGTGTCGGTATTAGCCCTGTTTCAACAACCCTACACCGTGTCGGTATTATCTCCGTCTCAACAACCCTACACCGTGTCGGTATTAGCCCCGTCTCAACAACCCTACACCGTGTCGGTATTATCTCCGTCTCAACAACCCTACACCGTGTCGGTATTAGCCCCGTCTCAACAACCCTACACCGTGTCGGTATTAGCCCTGTTTCAACAACCCTACACCGTGTCGGTATTAGCCCTGTTTCAACAACCCTACACAATGTCGGTATTAGCTCCGCCTCAACAACCCTACACCGTGTCGGTATTAGCCCTGTTTCAACAACCCTACACAGTGTCGGTATTATCTCCGTCTCAACAACCCTACACCGTGTCGGTATTAGCCCCGTCTCAACAACCCTACACCGTGTCGGTATTAGCCCTGTTTCAACAACCCTACACAGTGTCGGTATTATCTCCGTCTCAACAACCCTACACCGTGTCGGTATTAGCCCTGTTTCAACAACCCTACACCGTGTCGGTATTAGCTCCGCCTCAACAACCCTACACCGTGTCGGTATTAGCCCTGTTTCAACAACCCTACACCGTGTCGGTATTAGCCCTGTTTCAACAACCCTACACAGTGTCGGTATTAGCTCCGCCTCAACAACCCTACACCGTGTCGGTATTATCTCCGCCTCAACAACCCTACACCGTGTCGGTATTAGCCCCGTCTCAACAACCCTACACCGTGTCGGTATTAGCCCCGCCTCAACAACCCTACATCGTGTCGGTATTAGCCCCGTTTCAACAACCCTACACAGTGTCGGTATTAGCCCCGTCTCAACAACCCTACACAGTGTCGGTATTAGCCCCGTCTCAACAACCTTACATCGTGTCGGTATTAGCCCCGCCTCAACAACCCTACATCGTGTTGGTATTAGCCCCGTTTCAACAACCCTACACAGTGTCGGTATTAGCCCCGTCTCAACAACCCTACACAGTGTCGGTATTAGCTCCGCCTCAACAACCCTACACCGTGTCGGTATTATCTCCGCCTCAACAACCTTACACCGTGTCGGTATTATCTCCGCCTCAACAACCCTACACCGTGTCGGTATTAGCCCCGCCTCAACAACCCTACACCGTGTCGGTATTATCTCCGTATCAACAACCCTACACCGTGTCGGTATTATCTCCGCCTCAACAACCCTACACCGTGTCGGTATTATCTCCGCCTCAACAACCCTACACCGTGTCGGTATTAGCCCCGCCTCAACAACCCTACACCGTGTCGGTATTAGCCCCGTCTCAACAACCCTACACCGTGTCGGTATTAGCCCTGTTTCAACAACCCTACACAGTGTCGGTATTATCTCCGTATCAACAACCCTACACCGTGTCGGTATTAGCCCCGTCTCAACAACCCTACACCGTGTCGGTATTAGCCCCGCCTCAACAACCCTACATCGTGTCGGTATTAGCCCCGTTTCAACAACCCTACACAGTGTCGGTATTAGCCCCGTCTCAACAACCCTACACAGTGTCGGTATTAGCCCCGTCTCAACAACCCTACACCGTGTCGGCATTAGCCCCGTCTTAACAACCCTACACAGTGTCGGTATTAGCCCTGTTTCAACAACCCTACACCGTGTCGGTATTAGCCCTGTTTCAACAACCCTACACAGTGTCGGCATTAGCCCCGTCTTAACAACCCTACACAGTGTCGGTATTATCTCCGTATCAACAACCCTACACCGTGTCGGCATTAGCCCCGTCTCAACAACCCTACACAGAGTCGGTATTAGCCCCGTCTTAACAACCCTACACAGTGTCGGTATTAGCTCCGTCTCAACAACCCTACACAGTGTCGGTATTAGCCCCGTCTCAACAACCCTACACAGTGTCGGTATTAGCCCCGTCTCAACAACCCTACACAGTGTCGGTATTAGTCCCGCCTCAACAACCCTATACCGTGTCGGTATTAGCCCCGCCTCAACAACCCTACACCGTTTCGGTATTAGCCCCGTCTCAACAACCCTACACAGAGTCGGTATTAGCCCCGTCTCAACAACCCTACACCGTGTCGGTATTAGCCCCGTCTCAACAACCCTACACAGTGTCGGTATTAGCCCCGTCTCAACAACCCTACACCGTTTCGGTATTAGCCCCGCCTCAACAACCCTACACCGTGTCGGTATTAGCCCCGTCTCAACAACCCTACACAGTGTCGGTATTAGCCCCGTCTCAACAACCCTACACCGTGTCGGTATTAGCCCCGTCTCAACAACCCTACACCGTGTCGGTATTAGCCCCGTCTCAACAACCCTACACCGTGTCGGTATTAGCCCCGTCTCAACAACCCTACACCGTATCGGCATTAGCCCCGTCTCAACAACCCTACACCGTGTCGGTATTAGCCCCGTCTCAACAACCCTACACCGTGTCGGTATTAGCCCCGTCTCAACAACCCTACACAGTGTCGGTATTAGTCCCGTCTCAACAACCTCACTGAGTAACGGTATTTTTTTAGTAATAGCCGAATTTCGGAAGGGTTATTGATTAACACCCCATATTAGCTATAACTCAATGGCTGATGAGCTGCTCGCACAGGGTTGTTAAATAAATCGTCGCATTAGTAGCCTACACGACCAACGACATCCCGTACATTGCTACGCGACCAACGACATCCCGTACATTGCTACACGACCAATAACATCCCGTACATTGCTACACGATCAACGACATCCCGTACGTTGCTACACGACCAACGACATGCCGTACATTGATGGTGTTCAGCGCTTGGACGTAGGTACACGGAAAGCCGGTCTTTAAACCAGTCGGTTGTAGCACTGCACATATACATAAGTATTACGTCTGCCGCACCGCTTGAGACTGTCGCTCGGGTCTTTATTGTATTTACAGGTAGTTTCCACCAGTTTTTACCCTTTCTATAAACATCGAATTACCCTTTGAGGTTATGGGTCCATGGTTACGTCATACAAAGGCAAGGCGTCGCTATACGTTAACGTAACTACCAGTATTACGTCGCAATCTCGAGAGATATTGACTGGCCACACCAAGTATTAAATCATAGATGGATATTTCTATGACAATGTTGTGTATCCTGATATTTCGTAAACCTGAACTACCAAGTTATACCCTCCGGAGGGTGGATATTTTTGCTAGTGCCAATAATGTACGTATGACAATCATATATGTCCCAGTGCAACATGAAACCCACGGAAGTGATTATAAACAGCCTAGCAATTCGGCACCCAAACTGACAATTCATATTAGTTCTATTTTTGTAAGTTATTTAAATATATGACAAACTTAGTTTTACTTGATTTGGCGCTGCCTTTGTCTCGACATACTCTCCCACCGCCTTTGTCTCGACATACTCTCCCACCACCTTTGTCTCGACATACTCTCCCACCACCTTTGTCTCGACATACTCTCCCACCACCTTTGTCTCGACATACTCTCCCACCACCTTTGTCTCGACATACTCTCCCACCACCTTTGTCTCGACATACTCTCCCACCACCTTTGTCTCGACATACACTCCCACCACCTTGTGCACAAGTTGTGTAATGCTAAACTTGTGTTTATTTTACTTAAACTGGACCAGTTGTGCAATGTAGGCTGCTCCGCAACTCAACAATGTAGGCTGATCCGCAACTCAACAATGTAGGCTGATCCGCAACTCAACAATGTAGGCTGATCCGCAACTCAACAATGTAGGCTGATCCGCAACTCAACAATGTATGCAGATCCGCAACTCAACAAAACTCGATTGTTGATTTGGCCGGCGCAACTGATACGAAAATTTATTCGCGGCAACTAATGTTTCGTAACGTGCGCAGATCCAGTCGCACAAACGCGCGAATCGCAACACAATTTTAGCAATGTGCGCCTAGCATTAGTTTAATTGAAGTGGTCACCGCAGAAAAGTTTCAATTCGGTCGCAAGTACCATCAACAATTGTAATATCCTGATAAAACGTAAGACGCGTTTAGGAATTCATGCACCAGCTTTCTGTCAAAGAGTCAATCAATCAACACAGGCTGCTAGGATGGCCAATCCTCCACCAAATGGTATGAACCCAATGAACGGACGACTTTTGAGGTTCGGCAACCGTGCAAAATGGAAGAACGACAGAGTGTTGTTCCAGGGCTTTAACGAACGTACAAAGAGCGGAGACGGGCGATAGGCGTAGAACTCACAAAGGTGGTCAGTTGATAGATTTAAGTTTGTGCAGATTAATTACTGTTGGCGTGGGCGTCTTGTGGCGCTCACAAGTCAGACAACAAAGTGTTCGACCCAGTTACTTTTCCTAGCAAAACCACGTCACAAAAGGCAGTAATAAGTACATAGTTCACTGTGGGTGCGGCTCTGGGTGTGCGCTTGCGTTCATGACCGCTTGTGTAGTGATGTGTACTTACGCGTTAAGAATTGGGGACAGTTTTGCAACGTTAGAAAAGCATGTGATTTGTGTACTGTATATAAAATCATTGGAAGAAAACAATATCCAGCGGCAACAAAAGTCGGAACAGTCCCCATAGAAATTGCGCCATGGGGACTTAGAACTGTACCAAGAGTAGATTGCCCACGGAATAGTAGTGGCACATATTGAATACGCTCTCTTAGCCTTCCTCGCTGATCGGTTCATTCAGAGCCCTCATGCTCGGACGACCCATTGTGTTGCAGGGATGGGGAGTCTATAATTAAACCGGGCGAATTAAGCCATTGTTAGACAGCGGGTGACCATAGCGTAGTTCGTACATTCCACAACACTCCCACGGACGTTTCTGTCGATGCTTGTGTGTGTTGATTAGTCGTACGCCCCACAATAGCCTCTCTGGAGGCGGTCGGCGGGGGTTTGTGTAACGATGCGACCAGTTCATGCGGTTGCCTGAGGTGCTCTATTCTTATCGCGATACGCGCGGTCCAGCGACCAGCGACAGTGAGACAGGCTTTGCACTAATGAAGTTGGAGCAATTCTACAACAGCGTCCGTGGGCGCGTGTTTATGACAGATTGCGGAGGCATGATGTGAATTATCAAGTGGATATGACGAAACGGTGCACCTGTTTGACAGGTTGCCCTTGTTTGGTGTGTGTTGTTGCTGCAAATTATGTTTGTGTAACTTGTCCACCGTCGGCCAAACGACGTAGAGAACATTTGGCGGAGTCGTTATTTTAAAGAGTCCGGGTGTATATGGATACCCCTCTTCAGCAAATATTATGTAATGTAATAATGACGTAACTATTTAAATTGTGTCTGTCTCTTTTTTAAATAATTAAAAATTAATTCATATATTTAATCGAAAATCAATTAAAAGTTCTTCATATATTTCTGGATATTTAGAGAGGCTGAGGCAGGCGCCGGTGTGTCAGTGGTCAACGGTTGGACAGACATGCCTTATACACACTTTGCCCTCATTGAAGGCGACGTCCAAACATTTTGCGACAACAGCACATTAAAGCTGACAACTCAAGTCGTCTGCTTTATGCCATATCAACATATGCGACACGAACTACCTCGCAGTTGTAAACTACTGGCTATATATTTCACACTGCGCCTAGACGTGTACGGCGGCGGCCGCACAGTGCGTCGACATCTTGGCGCGCGCATTGTATGAAGGCAGCGAAGCATGACCGCCATAAATGCTTCGACGCGCGTGACTGGATTCATTGTGGTAGACGCTAGTTGGCACAGCCAGTGAGCTCGGTTCGAACACACAACAGGGGCACGCCAGTGACACAGAACAGCAGCAACATGTCGTTCGGGGCTAACATCGTGATTTTCCTTGCGTCAACGGGCTTGTACCTGGCGACATTTCCAACACAAACACAAGCTGAAGGTAAGTGGATAACGCTGCAGTTCAACTTCGCCAATCACCGCATTTCGTACTGAGGATTTTGTCTCGCTGTTCACACTTTGGAGGCACGCGTTGGTGTTTACTCATCCATCTTGCATGTAGGACCAGAAATGGCGATCACATAGAAAACTGCTCATTCGAATGGCAAAAAAACACTAGTTAGTCTGAAGGAATATCCCATAAGGATTCTAAGAAGACAACACTGTCAATATTTCTCACAGGTGAAATAAAAAAAATTACTCGTATATACATTGACTCGTGTGCATCAATTTCCGGACGATCGGTCTTGAGCACACGTGGTTTACTCGACCACACAAAGGGAGAATAAATGTAATATATTGGCCTTCGCACAATGTAATATATTGGCCTTCGCACAATATGTCAGGTTCGGTACTGTACATTACTTTTAATGGAACGACTTAGGTGTATTTCATATAGTTATGTAGCTTCAGTGGCGTGTATAAGTTACCGCAAAGGAGAGGCCGGGGAGGGGTGGGGGCAAGATTAGTCACCCACTAGTTTACCATTCTACCGTGTCGTGGCGCAACATATTGCATTGGAAAAATAATAAAATATTTAATCAATGGGGCATGACCAAATGCAAAATTCTACACAGAGCGACGTTCAGACAACTCAAGGTCGTACATTGTTCGAGTATGTATCAGCAACTTCGATTCCCTTGTCAAAAACATTAAATCCATGCTAGAGCGAACTCAAAGGAAAGCAGCCAGATTTTGCAAACATAGTTACTTCAGACAGTCAGCAACAGTAGCCAAACTCCTTACACATCTTGGATGAGAAACGCTACAGATGAGAATAACAGTAAACAAACTGTATATTATATAAAACAGAACACAGTCCCCTCCAGCTAGTCCAATATATCAAGCACAACACGAACAAGTTCGCGTAAACATAATAATATCTTTCTTCAAATTATACATGTATCAAACACAATTAGAAATAGTTTCTTCCCTTCTACTGTGACATATTGTAATCATGTACTTCCAAGCATTATGTCATGCGAGTCGCTAGATACTAGATACATTCCAGAGCAGTCTCAGTCAACACTTACGAGAGTAATCCGACTTAGCCACCATGCACGCATGCTCACTGGTGTGATGTGTGGTCAATAGTTGCCAGTAGCATATACAAACACAGACACATAACAGCATGCTTCCAATATTCAAGACGGCTTCCCAGTCTGCCAATCTGCACCGATGCCCCCCCCTTCTGCTTAAATCTCTTATGACACCCCGTGGGTGTTGGTATCTTCGTTGCCTTTCATGATATTTTGGCTGGCTGACTGAAGCGAGAAACTATTTGGTCGACAGCTCGTTGTCACCACCAACTCTATTCGATGTGAGGTGCAATGATGAGTGGTACAAAGCTAGTCTACGGCTCGACACGCCAGACTACGCTACTTATGATTCCAGACTAATTAAATAGTCCATTAATCAGAAATCAAAGCTGCTACTTTGAACGGAATGGAGGAGCCGGTGGCATTACCGGTGGCGCTCCTAGTGACCATATAGTGGCGCCGCCATACTCACCAGGTGTCCTTGGTTAACATGGCCGCCATTCTTATCAGATTCCTGGGTCAACAGCTCCTCTGATGCAACACAAACCATGTGTGGAAACGACCCTAAAAGGGATTACATATGCCTAGTCGAATGTTTGACAGCCGAGTCGTTGTATTATGTATCGGAAAAAAACGACACATACCGACACACATTTCTTAATTGTCACTCATTTCTTAATTGTCACTAGTTTCTTAATTGTCACTCTCGGTGTCAGTATGGAGATCGGCTTGGATGTACATTCTGAAAAAGCTGCTGTTCAATGTAATGACTCCACAGTAGCTAATTAGCTGGTTGACAAGATCACAGCGTTTGAAACTGAGGAATAATGACAGAAGAATACAAACACCATTTAGTGTGAATGAGCAATTAGCCGTTTATGGTCTCCATTCATATCGAGACGATGATGCAACTATTTGGCCAAATGGCAGATTTTTCTGCGTTGTAAACTGTGTTTATCATTTAGTTTTCACAAAACTATATATGCCGCTTTTGTCGCTTTAAAGTATCTCGTACGAGACCTTCTGGTTGGGGTCACAGACAGATCAACACGGTGACGTCTGTATGTTGCTCTATAAGATGCATCAATCATCTAAACAAGTTCGACGTCAAGCAACAATGATTCCAGCACATCCACATCATTGGAGTTCAAACCATGAACTAGATGTCAAACATGTTTGGGTGTTGCAACCTTATTTTGTATCCCTTGTATCTCTAACAAGGGCACTGCAGCTCGGCGCTTAGGGCGCCGGGATTCGTATATATCCTGCAGCTGTTTCGAAGCTTAGGCTTCGAAGCTTAGGCACCTTAGTTTACACCACTTTGTCTGTTCACTCCACTTTACCTGTGCCTTTCGGAAGAGGCACTAAAAGCTGTTGATCCTTCTACCAGGTGTATGTGTCATACAGGGGATACGTCCCACACAGGGAGTAAATGTGTAATTTGCCCTGGGTTACAGGTTGATACTGTTTTTATAATAATACGTTCATAAACAGAAACGCATATTACTAAAGACATGTTTTGTTTTGTTCTGGGCCGGACCATTTATGAGTGATACTAACCCGGCGTTGCACGAGAGAAAAGGCAGTCACTGCAAGAGTTTATGCCTCCTTGCACTACCACGTCAAGTTTTGGAATGGCAAAGCCAATGGCTACTTCCTGCCCATCTGCCGGTTTCACTAAACGTTCGTACCGGACGCAGGCCTATATGGACGTTTGACGTAAATCACACAACTCTGAACAATCGCAGAAAACACGCAGAGCGTCGCTAACAATGATACGTAACTACAAATTCATATTGTTCTGGGTTATGTAATCTACGTCAAAACGTCCACATACGTAATATTCCCGTGGAATTTTTTATTTGTTTTAATGTATGAACCGTCCCATGGAACCACCGGGCACATATTTCAGCTCCACACGTGCGAAACTGACGGACATATGAAGGCATATACAAGTCTTTATATTGTAGACGTCTAATTCTGGCTGTGTGCAGGTGTCTTAAAAAATTATGAATGACACATTCTTGGGAAAACCCAGGATATTCAAAACACAGGCCACACCCACATTTCAAACACGAGTCACTAACATGACATGTTCTACTCCACTGTTATTTACGAGTACCATTGATGTAACTTCGGCTGGCTTACTTCGTGTCATCTGTCATGCAACCAACGACAGCGACCGTAATTTATCCCTAGTCAACTTAGCGATACATCAAAGTAGCACAGTGGTGCAATGACACACGTCTTTGTCCGCCAAAGATCCTTGCTTCAACAATGACTAAGAGGTGGCTCGACATTTTGATGTTATTGTGAAATGCGGTGAATTTTGCACATTGGAGGAAGAAGATAATTATATAACCATACACGACTCCAAAGTAGAATTAAACAACCTAAACATTAATGGTATTTGGACCACACAAAAATAACCGGAAAAATATATAATAATGCTGGTTAAGATTGTTGTTTGTTGATGTTGACGATTATACTGACGACTGTACGTGAAGTAAATAAAGCAGCCAAGATTTCAAACAATTATATTTATTAAAATGCTAGTCTCTCCGCTTAGAACTGATAAAACATACATGAGAGAGACACTGTGATTGATTGAGAGTCTAGTGAAGACTACGCGGGTTAGTTCGATAGAAAATGATTTAAAACTGGGTCAATGTCTTGTCGCAATACTGACAAAATATATTATATCTCTGTTACTATGGTGAGCACGCGATTGGTCATTGCAAAGACAAGACAGCGGTAGTCAGGCAAACACACACGAACTTTTGCAGACATTCGTATAATTATAGCTTTACAGACAGAAAACGGATGCTTACCATTTCACACACCAGCAACTCAATGTACAAGTCTGCTGTGTGTGTCAAAATAAATTTGTTGCTTGGAAGACGAGCACACAAGTGATTCCATTATCAATCGGACGACGTCAGTAATGTCCAAGGCCATGCATTATGTATGGTATTTATTAATGCATTTGCGCCATGCACGACGACTTTAATATATTCACAAATGGTTGACCTACTATTAATATAAACCATTAATTAATTGCAATTGACCACTGAACGAACAGGCTGAAAGGCAACACGACCTCTTGGCAAATCCATATTATGTTAAGATATCTCTGGAATTATATTCGTAAGTTGATTCTTCGCCAGAAAACATCACAGCAATAAACCTGATGTGAACTTTCTAAGGTAGTAAACTGGGTATACAGCAGACTGACGGTTAACGCCCTAGGAGAATGAGTAACGGCCTGCGTGGTGCCCTCTCGATTGTATGCGAAATGGTTCGAACCATCAATCCCCATTGAGAGCCATTGAGAGCCAGGTCTACAGGCGGACTACAGTCACAAACGACGCAACAGCGTCTAAATTAAAGCCCGTCATATACGTACTAAGTTTTAGTCGCTAACAGTTTGTCTGCCAACAAATATTTGGCAAATCGGCCGACCGATTTTTAAAAAGCCAGTTTCAGTTGCCAACTGAAAAAGTAGTTGCCAGCATGTTGGCAACTGAGAAATCGGTATGTGTCTGGCGGGCTTTAGGCTGGAACAACGAGCCAATTACTACAGAAAACCATCATCATGAACAGTTGTAGTGTTTCACTGCCAACCTGGTTGGTCCATAAGTTAACGTCCATTAAGTATTACAGTCAACCGCTCTTGAAAGGCTAGACAAGGAAAACAAATTTTTTTTTGACAATCACGTTGTGATATTGCACATTAGGTGAAATGCCCGTAAGTAATTGTATTTCAAATTACAAAGTAATATTTTATCTGCTTTGTCGCCAAAGTTTACGGGGATATGACATCATGTTACAAAAATATTAATTCACACATTACGTCTGCAATGACCTGGTCATATTACTGCAATAAGTTTAAATGTCAGACGTCGAAAATATCACTGCGATTTCGGATATGACCATACTGATTTACTGTTAACAAATTGATTAAATTAAAGTTTCAAAATGAAAACGTAGGAACGACGCAGGGCGGTTTGTCATACAGGCAAACACCGAAGTGTTTGTTATTTCATTAAACGCCACAGTATTTACGGTACTTGACGTGTTTGTCGTTGAACCGGTTCGCGAGAAGTACCTGGCTTGACACGGAGTGAAACGAGGTCAACACATTAAAGAAGCCGCTCTAATAAATGACATTGACGCCAACATGGGCCTGTTTGTGTCGTGTCTTTCTCGACACCTCTATCTGTGTGAACCTCTCATCCATCTTTGACGACAGCTAGTGGATAACGTCCTGTTTAACCGGTCAACTAAGATTCATGCGCAACGTTTATGTGGGTCGACCCGCTGCATTCACGTCTAAGACACATCTGTCATCATTACAAAGATTTTCTCTGCTGACTGGCGTACGTGTATACGTTAGACATAAGACTTGTACAACTTAACCATTGCGCACCTTTGTCAAAGAGTTACAGTTTTGTGGTATCGTGATTGACATGGCTGGTGCCATTTACCGGATGTCACCTGTTCACGCATTCTCGCACGATGACTGGCACATATTCTCTCTCCATTTGTCTGTCCGTGTTTGCCTGCTTGCCTGCCTGCCTGCCTGCCTGCCTGCCTGCCGGCCGGCCGGTCGGTCGGTCGGTCGGTCGGTCGGTCGGTCGGTCGGTCGGTCGGTCGGTCGGTCGGTCGGTCGGTCGGTCGGTCGGTCGGTCGGTCGGTCGGTCGGTCGGTCGGTCGGTCGGTCGGTCGGTCGGTCGGTCGGTCGGTCGGTCGGTCGGTCGGTCGGTCGGTCGGTCGGTCGGTCGGTCGGTCGGTCGGTCGGTCGGTCGGTCGGTCGGTCGGTCGGTCGGTCGGTCGGTCGGTCGGTCGGTCGGTCGGTCGGTCGGTCGGTCGGTCGGTCGGTCGGTCGGTCGGTCGGTCGGTCGGTCGGTCGGTCGGTCGGTCGGTCGGTCCGGTGTCTCTTGTCGACCGACATTGGATTTCGGATTTCTAACGAGTCGCACACACGCACACACGTTGTATTTTAGTCCCCAGGCGTTCACCACAAAATGCCAGTTTACGCAGTCAGTAGACCGACACCAAGACCACATTGTCTAGTGGTAGGAACCGAGCTTACTGCTTCAGTTATAACACTAGTACCATTTTACAAAACCCCGTTTGGTATAGACATAATATTATTATTATTGCCTCGACTTGCTGATGCATTGTTTGTGACCCACGCAAATTGCGTTCACATGGCTCATACAAGCATCGTCGTGGCTTCGTATGTAGCTCTGTTATGCATTTACCGTGTTTACACGAACTACTTTGCATATACATAAAGTGAGTCAGAGGGCGGCTTGACATATACACCCGTAGGCCTACTACACCGAGCATTTCGTTTTATTTCTATGTCTGTAGAAACTTGTTTGTCTCTGCGGACATTTTAACAACCACATTGGCGCTAGTTTAGCGCGGCTGTATGTCTCTAGCAGCAACTACGAACTTAATGCAGTGAACCAAGTGTCAACTCATGTTGGGACTTCGTTAAACTGTTCCATTTATCTGATGTTCCTTCTGTCCATGGGTAAAAAAGGATGCAGGCTAGAAAAGGGATTATTACGCAGATTTTCCTTCAATCGGGAGTCCTTATATGCCACTGTAAGTATAACTAGAAGATGGAACCGTTGACCTTTCGTGGATTCAGGAGGACATTTAACAAGATCGCCATCCAAGGCAAAATGCCCAGATGGCGAGTGTACAAAAAAACCATTTGCTTATCGAGGGTCCAAGAATTTGTCATCCATGTGTAACCCGCCCCTCTGAGATATTTGTCAATTTTGTTTTTAAACATATTCACGCTGCAATAATTAATTTGAAGATAATCTGTTCTATTTATTCTATATACTCTCATCTGAATGAGTACTTTCTGAAATCCAACCTGCACCGACCCTTCACTAATGTTACTTCGTGTAACATTTTGAGAAAGCTTACATACTTTTACGGATCTGAATATTATATGCTATCTGGCCTTAGTCGTGGATGTGATAAACGTTCACGAAACAGTCATTTTCGGCGCCACCCAACGACCTAACCGCGACGTGCCCCTTTCTATACCGCCGACACGCCCCATGTTTATGACCAGTCTGGCAACACACAGCCTGTCGCAACACAGTGATCCAGAACGGGTAGATGCTACGTAGATCCACTTTATCAGATGTGTCATGAAGGCTCACTAACTTAATGAGGCTTTACTCATAAAGCTTCTAAATCACAAAGCCAGGCTCCCAGCCGAAACTAGTCGCTCAACCGGTGACCTGTTTATGCAGTGTAGTTGTTCTTTGTCATCTTGTCGAGGTCGTCCAGTTTACCCGAACAGAGGGCGTTTGTTCGGGTCACTGACCCCGCATGTGGTGGGCAGTAACCAAGGCAGGGCTTATTGATGACGTAGCGCGCGCGCGCGCGCACACACACATACACACACACACACACACACACACACACACACACACACACACACACACACATACACACACATACATATTATACGGACGCAGACACACAAATATGAGCGCATGAACGCACGCACACACGCACGCAAACAAGCACATATACACACAATCACACATATATTATACGGACGCATGCACACACGCACGCGCACACACGCACGGTGTAATTAACATTGAAATGCAGTCACGGTGACATATGTTTATTCTAGTATTCAGAATGCAGCATCGTTGGTGTTTACATTGTTCTACATGAATTCTCGACTAAACCACAAGCCCGCCAATTGTTGGCAGTAATGGATTCTTGCTATGCATGAGTTCACGACCACCTTTCACGCCATCCGGAGAATGTTGATGGCACATCTTAATCAAGAACAGTGCTTGTGTTATGCGCATATCTGTTCACGCGCAATGCATGTAGCCCAATTATGTCTGTTCTAGCATCTTGATCGCTCACATATGTTTTAATGAATGACAGTGTGTTAAGATAATATGGCCATTACTTGATTAATTTGAATGTTTCGACTGGAATATCATGTTTACATTGCATGCTGAACAGCAAGATCTATTTTTGTAGACACATAACGGAAAACTTATATTTAAAAGCTTTGGTTCATTCAGACACATTTGAGCGGTTCAGGTGTTAAAAAGATAAACATCTGTAGTTTGTACTATAAAACATGATTTGACATTAACAAAGATCAGATTATGTACCTCTAAGTCACGGAAACATATATTGTGTTCTTAAAAAATGTGAGGGTAGGCTGAATAGGTAGGCCCCCACTGTATATGAACAGCGAAAGTTCACAACTTTCGATTAAATTCAACTCAATTCATTCTTGTACAGGAAATCGATGTTGGTAAATTGTGGTACCATTTTACAGTTTAAAAACAGCAGTTAACTAAGGATGAATATATTATTAAGAATTCAAACTTAAATATCCTTCCAGAATTCGCACGCACGCACGCACGCAAACACACACACACACACACACGTGTTGACAAATGAGGAAAACCAAAACGATGACTTGTCTGTGGCATATCTAGCAGGAGTTGATAGTAGCAATGGTAATACTGTTACATATCTAGCAGGAGTTGATAATAGCAATGGTAATACTGTTACATATCTAGCAGGAGTTGATAATAGCAATGGTAATACTGTTACATATCTAGCAGGAGTTGATAATAGCAATGGTAATACTGTTACATATCTAGCAGGAGTTGATAGTAGCAATGGTAATACTGTTACATATCTAGCAGGAGTTGATAGTAGCAATGGTAATACTGTTACCCCCAGAAAAATAGCATTGCCTTTTCACAAAGTTGTGGTGTGAATTTCCATTCCTAGATATGCCACTGCTAATTAACATATCCATTTTTTATTAAACGTACGTGTGTAGTATCCGGTGTAAAATAGTCTGACTGTGTCATTGTACGCAAGTAATAAATTTGACTTATCTAATTTCCAGAAAATCCGGCTTTAAATGGGACGGATCTAGACAATGATGACGGTAAGTGTCGGGTTCCCAGTGTCCATATGGCAAGTTGACATGGTAGGCATTGGTTTATCAAGTGAATATAAATTGTTAATCTATGTGTGGCTTGTCGACACAATTTTAATGATATTCAACTAGCCATAATGATATATATATATATATATATATATATATATATATATATATATATATATATATATATATATATATATATATATATATATACATATATATACATATATATACATACATACATATATATAAAATATATATATATATATGATATCCCATGGTATACCAACGTATACCATGATATTACAAAACTGCGGTAGACCATGCTTTTTCATATATTGTGTATGGTAATTGTATAATATACCATGGTTTACCTGTTAAAAAAAATGGTATTTTACCATGAAATACGAAGGAATATTTTCATAAGGGTTTGATAATGTAAAACTTCCTCCACTTGGCCTACGTCAATTCACAGTGTTGTTTTACGGGCCGCCATTTTGATTTGCCGTTCACGTTTGTGGCGACCGCAGGCGTGAGAAAGTGTGACACCATTTAGAAAATTTCAAAAAGCTGGGCATTTCGTTGAAAACGTAAAAGAACGGGACCGAGGAAAAAAGCGGTATTTCCCACAGAAAGCGGCAATGTTGACACGTATGATCAAGACAAGGGTCCGTCTTCTTGTTTAAAACAGGCAATGCAACACCACCGCAGTCGTAGCATTTGTAGGTCGAGCTGTTGTTTCACAATACGTTGTGGTACTTGGCTGTAGGTTTCGTAGACCGTATACTGGCTTTGGACGACGAGTACGTGGCCATGATTGGCATGGGAGTGCTCGTCCTGTTACTCATGATTGTCATCACTGTACTCATCTGCACAGTGGGAACGAGGCGCAACGCAAAGAGTTAGACAACAACAGGTACACACATTATCAGTTCAACCCGATACAACGATACAGTTCCGAGTTGCAACTTGTTATATAATGGTTTATTTGTAATATTGGTCATAACGTACAATAGAGTGTATAAAGAGTTATTAAAGCGTTGTGAAGAAAACATACGTTGTGACTGCACGCACGCACGCACGCACGCACGCACGCACGCACGCACGCACGCACGCACGCACGCACGCACGCGTTTTACCTGATGTATTTTGGTTACTTTTACAGAATAGACACGAGAAGTCACCATCAGACGGAAGCGGAATGAGCCGATATAACACGTGGTCGGAAGTAGGATATATCACGTGGTTGAAGAAACATGGATATCGAAAGCCAGTTCATTAAAATGATAGCCGAATTATTGAGTTACATATGAATACACATCGAGAGGTGCTGGCAGTTTGTTAGATCAATTATTGAAAATGTTTGCCTGCTTGTATATTTATATGTTATGGTTTTCCTGTTTGTGTGTCATCGCTTATTAATTCATTGACAGGAAATAGGTGTCATCACAGAATACAATGTCATAGTATGTGATCACATGCGTAACATCGCCAGAGTAAAAACTACAGGTGACACAGACGGTATACGTCGGGTCGCTGTTTTATTTCTGTGTACGGACGGGCGGAAATGACAGTTCAGTCATGAACCAATGTTTGATTTTTATTCGACGTGTAAATGTATTGCTTTTGCAGATCCGTAGGCGGCTCGGCACCGCTACTTCGATAAACACTTACGCATTAGTGTCCCTACGTAAATAACCGAATGTGTTGATATTACTGTATGTAAGATCTGAATTTTAATTATTCTCAAATAATGATTATAGTGTGAATCAGTTGCTGAATAAAACCTAATAACGGGGAAATTGGGCGATACACTCGCGATAGCGATGGTGTTTTCTGTAATACTGATTACCTTGCATACACTCAGGCTGACTTCAAATCGTATATCATGCTACACTTCAATTCGGCGCTTTTGTGAGGGTTCGAATGTCAACTAAAATAATTCTTACTTGAGAAATACGTACCTAACATAGACGCGTAAGTGTGTGTATTTGAATGATAAACGATTAATATTACCCAACATGCTACTGTTGTACTGCAATATTAATTTGCCTCTTGCGAAGGTTTTGTGGGTATGAAAATGACGGTGGCGACGCCTACCTGATAATATCGATAATCGTGCAAGGACTTAAATTGTGGAGTTATATTAGCAATCGGGTTTTGTATGTTCTATTTAGATGCACGTTGTTGAGTGGGAAAAAGTGATGCTATTTTCCCATATACGGGTAATCGCCTCAGTACTCAACACAACGATTGATATGTGTATTTATCATACAATAGTCAAGTTCGTTTCTGTTAAACAAATCGTATGCTCTGCATGTTCTATGGCACACATTTTAACATCGTGGTTGTAACATGTGTCTCCACTTTGGAATTTTACTGAAGAAAAGTGTTTATAAATACCTCATGAAATATGTCCAGAAATCACCAACATGTTTCACTGCACTGTCGGATTTTGAACACTTGGCTGCATATCTCGTGACGTCACAAATTAATGACCAATGTTAAATTGTGTAGCGTAACACTAGTATTTGGCTTTAACCCGTGTAATACGGGCACATGCGTTTTCTTTCAACAACTACCGGTAGTTGGGTAATGCGTCATGGGAGCTGACCGGTCGTGTCTTATTGTCATGCAATGTTGTTAATTTCTTCTTATTATGTACATGTAAGGCATTTCGTAAAAAATTATTCAAATATAATCGACTCGTCTATTATATCATATCAGCAAATCCATACATTACCAATCTTACTGTAATCTAGCAAGTGTTTATATGTATGTGTATGTGTGTGTGTGTGTGTGTGTGTGTGTGTGTGTGTGTGTGTGTGTGTGTGTGTGTGTGTGTGTGCGTGCGTGCGTGCGTGCGTGCGTGCGTGCGTGCGTGCGCGCGCGCGTGCGTGCGTGCGTGCGTGCATGCATGGTATGCTACTCCTCATACACGCTTTGCATCTCCGGCGCCAAACTTCCAGATGTTCATTTACGACCCCATGTTCGTGTTGTCTCAGTTAATTTTTTTCGAAATTCACCCTGCTATGACCTTTTCTACGAACAATTAAATTACCATTTGTAGTTGTTACGCACAATTATCCGCAATGCTATGAGAACAATTGCATACATTTGTCGACAACATTTGCCGGGCAACACCAAGTACCAACACATAGACAGATATGTCTGTTTTAGCGCTTTTTAATATCGTTATCGTGACAGTCACTTACGAACTACCAAGTTATCTCGTCCGGAGGATTGGAAGGTTTACTAGTTACCGTCCAACTGGCCGCAACGCTATCACATCTATGCAAAACTAATCAACCGCCAGGCCAGTTATTTGGACCGTTTGAAATGTTTAACAATCTCCGCTGATTGATGCAGCTAAGCGCATATACAATTGAATGTTGTCCTAGTTACCGCATCATCCAATGAAATCGCGAGCTAGAAGTTTAGTGGACGACATCCATTGGCTGTGGATCAATCGCGGCTGATCTAACAACTACTGTTTGGAAAATATACATCGAGTGTTATATGTCGACGAAACAGAGGCTAACCTAAGTAACCAGTGGCGTCTCTGGTGAATAACATAGCACTACATGCGTCGACATTCATTCTGCAGAACAATCGTGTATCCACGACAACTCGTGCCCAGTCCTAGGCCATAACAACATTAAACACATTACCGTGTCAGCAATACACATGCATGTCAGCCAGTAATACAACCGTACTATAACACTTAGTGATATACGTGCATTTTATGAAAATCTTGCCGACATTTATCCAAGGATGCCTTGCATTAAGACATGTCCCCCATCTGGCGATTAAAAATACAATGTTTCGGGTAGCGTCTATTGCATGAACCGTGTAATTGATCAATCTATCGAAATAGCGTGCATGACCTCTGACATCCCGTATTATGACGTGCATTACATTGAGTTAATATACATATTTGATCTGCTATTGGATTCATATTTGTAATCTCACTGTTATGTACAACTGGTATGTCTGACACGAGTCGTCCATTTAAAAATGACATAAATACGATTTTAAGCTGAAGTTCAAACAATAATAATGTCACTAATCATCTTAACTGTCAATAGTAATTTTACTAGTAATTTTTCTGTTTCATCGCGTGTCTTTTAAGCGTGAACATGTATTTGAATGCATCTTCTCCGTTAACGGCGGTTGAATAAAATAATACTAACATCAATGCAATCACCTAACGCCATCCGAAATCATGTCCGACTGCACGGTAGAACCGCTGATTCAGTGGTCTGAAATAATCTCTCAACTTCTTCTCTACATCCGGATTCAAACTCGGGTGTTTGACGCCTTTGTCGTACCCCATGCACCGCGCCGGTCCTCGGCCAGAAACTATGCAGTAGAATCCACGTTTCTTGCTAAACACAAGGTTCTTCTGGGTGACGTGATGGCGCAACCCGAGGAAAGTTTCAACTTTTTTGAGTTCGCTGACAGGGTCAGACACCAGAGTTTCGCCATTAACAATATGAAGCTGTTTTCCGACATTGAACATACGTGTCCAGTTTCCGATAAAGTGTCCAAACGATGAGCGAATAATGAAATCACTTTTCGGATCGACGTCGCCCTCTGGCGTCAATATTCCGGAACCTTCGAACGTCCGACAAACGGCAGGGCTTTTAGCGTGGTGGCTACATGAATGCAGCCAGTGGGACACCGATCTATCGACAGGATCGCGAACGATTAGTATTATCTTCACTCTAGCGTTCATCGCGTATATGCGTGCTGGAGCGTCAACATGTTCGAAGTATTGCGGGGTTTTCTCTATAGTGATCTGATTCGGTCGTGACAGCGGCATTTGTTTACGATACCATTCCAGTCCTCGATCGTAATGACGATTGAAAAAATCAATTTCGTTTTTTACCGTGACGATGTCCGGGTGGAGATCTAGGTACTTAATGAGGGCGGACGTGCCGCATTTCATTGACCCGATAATGACACATTGTGGAAGGTGACGTCTTCGATGTGGCTGTTCGCTGACTTGGTGAGCCGACGTCCGACGTTCTGTCAAGCCGCTACCACCAGCGTGTGCCACAGTCATGTCGTCATTCTGTACGGTCGTAGATACGCTGTTGATCGACGCCTGGACATCGTGTTTCGGCAATATGTTGGCACATCTAAGTACGATGACCAGTCCGAAAGCTAGAACAACTAATGTACCGAATGCTAGAAAAGACACCAGCTTCATTGCGATTACTGATACCTGGACGAGAAGTTGTGTGCCTATGTGGGTCGCGTGCTTGTAATGCCTCGGGACTCTGAGTTATGTAGTGTAGTGTTGGACCATGCAATGCCATCTATCGGTAGAATACACGAATGGCGACAACAAGAGGCAGGCGTGCTAGGTGATACTGCAGTATAAATGCATTACGTCGCTATTTCTTCCATTATCTAATGGTGATATTTGTATAACATAACCCTAAATGAAACGGGGCAATGAACCAGCATTATGCGCCGAGGGGGGGGGCACTCAATATACTGCCAGTATACCGTCCTTGAGATTTATTTTAATTGACCTCCCATAAACTGGCTTTATATTTCTGTCAAAAAGATACAATTTTCAAGTTGAGCGGTTTGAAATATACACCTTTTCCACGGACAAGTGTCACACTCTACAATTGAGACAAAACTACAACATATTTACGTCGATGAACAAATTAAAATATATATCATTTAAAGTATAAAATATGCAACATTTCAAGATATATATTAATTTACTAACATATTTTATTGATAAATGAATGTTAACTAAAGTGATATTACGTTTGAGATATAAAATATATACCCTTAATTACGCAATCATTGTTATTTGATACCCCGACGAGAATGAGTACTTTCTGATATCCAATCTACACTGATCCTTCACTAATGTTACTTCCTGTAACATTTTGAGAAAGCTTTATAATTTCTACGGATCTGAATATTATATGTTATCCGGCCTGAGTCGTGGATGTTACAAACGTTCACGAAACATTCATTTGCGGCGCCACCTAACGACCAAACCGTAACATTCACGACGTAAACGCGAAGTGGCCCTGTCTATACCCCCGACACGCCCAATGTTTATGACCAGTCTTGCAACACACAACCTGTCGTAGCACAGTGGCCCAGAGCGGGTAGATGCCACGTAGATCCACTTTATCAGAGGTGTAATGAAGGCTCACTAACTTGACATGAACGAGGCTTTACTCATAAAGCATCCATATCACAAAGCCAGGCTTCCAGCCGAAACTAGTCACTGACTCGGTGAAATGTTTATGCCATCTAATTGTTCTTTGTCGTCTACTTGCGTCTGCTTATTTAAATGTCGAGGTCGTCCAGTTTACTCGAACACAGGGCGTTTATTCGAGTCACTGACACCCCACATGGGTTGGGCAGTGACCAAGGCAGGGCCTATTGATGACGATGTTGCTCTCAATTCTAGCACGCGCGCACGCACCCAAACAAGAACGTACACACGAACACGCACGCACGCACGCACACACGCACGCACGCACGCTCGCACGCACACTCGCTCGCACGCTCGCTCGCTCGCACGCACGCACGCACTCACGCACGCACGCACGCACGCACACACACACACACACACACACACACACACACACACACACACACATTATACAGACGCAGGCACACAAATATGCGTGCATGAACGCACGCACACATGCACGCAAACAAGCACATATACATACAATCACACACATATTGTACGGACGCATGCACACACACACGCACACACACGCACGGTGTAATTAACATTGAAATGCATTCACGGTGACGTATGTTTATTCTAGTATTCAGAATGCAGCATCGTTGGTGCTTACATTGTTTGTTCTGCATGAATTTTCGACTAAACCGCAAGCCCGCCATTTGTTGGCAGTAATGGATTATCGCTATGCATGAGTTCACGACCACCTTTCACGCCATCTGGAGAACGTTGATGGCAAGTAAAGTGCTTGTTTTATGCGCATATATGTTCGTCCGCAATGCGTGTAGCCCAATTTCACACCTGACGTTTTCGGGTCCATTGTCCAGTGGCAGTGCTGTTGTAGTTTTGGTCACCATCATACATTCGCCATATCACATGTACAAATAGTCGGATGGTTTTTATCGTGAAGTCATGTTATTTAGTGTAAACTATGTCTGATCTAGCATCTTGATCGCTCACATGTGTTTTAATGAACGACAGTGTGTTAAGATAATATGGCCGTTATTTGATTAATTTGAATGTTTCGACTGGAATATCATGTTTACATTGCATGCTGAACAGCAAGATCTATTTTTGTAGACACATAACGGTTAACTATTTAAAAATTGTGGTTCAGTCAAAAACATTTGAGCGGTTAATGTATAAAAAGATAAACCTCTGTAGTTTGTATTATAAAACATGATTTGACATTAACAAAGGTCAGATTATGCACATCTAAGTAACGGAAACATATATTGTGTTCTAAAAAATATGAGTAGGATGTAGTAGTAGGATGAATAGGTAGGCCTCCACTGTATGTGAACAGCGAAACGTTCACAACTTTCTATCAAATTCAACTCAATTTATTCTTGTACAGTAAATCGATGTTGGTAAATTGTGGCACCATTTTACATTTTAAAAACAACAGTTAACTAAGAATTAACATATTATTAAGGATTCAAACTTAAATATTCTTCCAGAATTGACTCTGTATACATATGACAGTTGTGGAAAAACTTCAGAAACACCACCTAGCGATTATGGTCAGGCTTACACCCACCACCTAGCGATTATGGTCAAACTACAGTGATAAGGAAAATATGATGGCGCCATCTCACGAGACTAACGTTTGACAGGATCGTGTTGACAAATACGTTCAACCAAAACGATGAATTGTCTGTGGCATATCTAGCAGGAGTTGATAATAGCAATGGTAATACTGTTACTTCCAGAAAGTAGCATTGCTTTTTCACAAAGTTGTGGTGTGAATTTCCATTCCTAGATATGCCACTGCTAATTAACATAGTGGATTATACATTTTTTATTAAACGTACGTGTGTAGTGTGTAGTATCCGGTGTAAAATAGTCTGACTGTGTCATTGTACGCAAGTAATAAGCTTGACTTATCTTCTTTCCAGAAAATCCGGCTTTAAATGGGACGGATCTAGACAATGATGACGATAAGTGTCGGGTTCCAAGTTTTCATATAATAAGTTGACATGGTAGGCATTGGTTTATCAAGTGAACATAAATTGCTAATCTATGTGTGGCTTGTCGACACAGTTTTTATAATATCCAACTAGCCATAAGGATATATATATATATATATATATATATATATATATATATATATATATATATATATATATATATATATATATATATATATATATATATATATATATATATATATATATATGTATGCATATGTATATGTATATGCATATGCATATGTATATGTATATGTATATGTATATGTATATGCATATGTATATGTATATGTATATGCATATGCATATGCATATGCATATGTATATGTATATGCATATGCATATGTATATGCATATGCATATGCCAATTCACAGTGTTGTTTTACGGGCCGCTATTTTGATTTGCCGTTCTCGTTCTTGCTACCGCAGGCGTGGAAAAGTGTGACACCACTTGAGATCATCGAAATACAATTAAGAACAACTTAAAAACATTTCAAAAAGCTGGGCATTTCGCTAAAAACGTAAAAAACCGGACCGATGAAAAAAGCGGTATTTCCCACCGAAATGGTGACACGTATGAAAAAAGGTCCGTCTTCTTCTTTAAAACAGAAAATGCAACACCACCGCAGCGTAGCATTTGTAGGTCGAGCTGTTGTTTCACAATGTGATGTGGTACTTGGATGTAGGTTTCGTAGACCGTATACTGGCTTTGGACGACGAGTACGTGGCCATGATTGGCATGGGAGTGCTCGTTCTGTTACTCATGATTATCATCACTGTACTCATCTGCGCAGTGGGAACGAGGCGCAACTCAAAGAGTTAGACAACACCAGGTATACACATTATCAGTTCAACCTGATACAACGATACCGTTCTGCAACATTACATTCCGAGTTGTAACTTCTTATATAATGGTATATTTGTAATATTGGTCATAACGTACCTGATATATTCGGTTACATTGTTCTACATGAATTCTCGGCTAAACCGCAAGCCCGCCAATTGTTGGCAGTAATGGGTTCTTGCTATGCATGAGTTCACAACCACCTTTCACGCCATCCGGAGAACGTTGATGGCAAGTAACGTGCTTGTTTTATGCGCATATCTGTTCGCGTTCAGTTCTGCAGTTGTGCACGCACGCAAACACGCACGCACGCACACACACACACGCACACACGCACGCACGCACTCACGCACATTCGCGTTTTACCTGGTGTATTTGGTTACTTTTACAGAATATACACGAGAAGTCATCATCAACCGGAAGCGGAATGAGCGGATACATCACGTGGTCGGAAGTAGGATATATCACGTGGTTGAAGAAACATGGATGTCGAAAGCCGGTTCCTTAAAATGATAGCCGAATAACTGAGTTACACATGAATACACATCGAGAGGCGCTGGCAGTTTGTTAGATCAATTATTGAAAAATTATGCCTGCTTGTATATTTATACGCTATGGTTTTCATATTTGTTTGTCATCGCTTAGTAATTCATTGACAGGAAATAGGTGTTACCACGGTAATATATAATATGTGAACACATGCGTAACATCGCCAGAGTAAAAACTACAGGTGACACAGACGGTATACGTCGGGTCGCTGTTTTATTTCAGTGTACGGACGGGTGGAAATGACTGTTCAGTCATGAACCAATGTTTGATTTTTATTCGACGTGTAAATGTATTGCTTTTGCAGATCCGTAGGCGGCTCGGCACCGCTGCTGCGATAAACACTTCCGCATTAGTGTCCCTACATAAATAACCGAATGTGTTGATATTACTTTATGTAAGATCTGAATTTTAGTTATTCTGAACTGGTGATTACAGTCTGAAATAAAACCCAACAACGGGGAAATTGGGCGATACCCGCGCGATCGCGGTGGTGTTTTCTGTAATACTGTTTTCCTTGCATACACTCAGTCTGACTTCAAACTATTATATCATGCTACATTTCAATTCGGCACTTTTGTGAGGGTTCGAATGTCAACTAAAATAATTCTTACTATGGCAGTTAATTATGTGAAATACGTATCTAATATAGACGCGTAAATGTATGTATTTGAATGATGAACGATTAATGTTACCCAGCATGCTACTGTTGTATTGCAACATTAATTTGTCTCTTGCGAAGGTTTTGTGTGTATGAAAATGACGGTGGCGACGCCTACCTGATAGTGTGGATAATCGTGCAAGGACATAATTTGTGGAGTTATATTAACAACCGGGTTTTGCATGTTCTATTTAGATGCACGTTGTTGAGTGGGAAAAAGGGATGCTATTTTCCCATATACGGGTAATCGCCTCAGTACGCAACACAGCGATTGATATGTGTATTTATCATACAATAGTCAAGTTCGTTTCTGTTAAACAAATCGTATGCTCTGCATGTTCTATGGCACACGTTTTAACATCGTGATTGTAATATTTGTGTCTCCACTTTGGAATTTTACTGAAGAAAATGTTCAAAACATATAGATACCTCATAGAGTATGTCCAGAAATCACCAATATGTTTCACTGCACTGTCGGAGTTTGAACACTTGGCTGCATATCTCGTGACGTCACAAACTAATGACCAATGTTAAATTGTGTGGCGTAATACTAGTATTTGCCTATAACCAATGTAATACGGGCACAACTGGTAGTTGGGTACTCCGTCGTGGGAGCTGACCGGTCGTGTCTTAATGTCATGCAGTGTTGTGAATTTCTTTTTATTGTGTGCATGTCAGGCATTTCGTAAAAAAATTATTAAAATATCATCGTCTATTATATCATAATGGTACTTGTCAGCAAGTCCGTATATTACCAATCTTACTTATAATCTAGCAAGTGTATGTATGTATGAATGTATGCATGTATGTATGTATTTATGTATGTATGTTTGTATGCATGTATGTATGTATGTATGCATGTATGTATGTATGTATGTATGTATGTATGTATGTATGTATGAATGTATGTATATATGTATGTATGTATGTATGTATGTATGTATTTATGTATGTATGTATGTATGTATGTATGTATGTATGTATCTATGTATGTATGTATTTAGGTATGTATGACACAGTCCCTAGAGAGATGATGACAGCAACAGTGAGATGAGTGCCAGAAGCAGAAGCCAGGATGGTGGAAGCAATGTATGAGAGAACGAAAGGAAGAGTTGAGGTTGGATATGGGTTGTCGGAAGAGTTTCCAGTTAACATCGGTTTGAGGCAAGGAAGTGCCCTTAGCCCTTTACTGTTTATCATGGTGATGGAAATAATCAGCAGGAAGATCAGCACGAAGGATATTCTCAGGAAGATGATATATGCAGACGATCTGGCCATAATAGCAGAAAGCAAACAAAAACTACAGGAAGTGTTGGATGAATGGAAGAGGGTGTTCGAGAAAACACGGACTGAAAATCAGCCTAGAGAAGACAGAAGTGATGTGGATTGGACACCAGAGAGAGAAGTTGAACATCAGGTTGGATGGTAAGGAGATCAAGCAAGTGGGTGGCTTTGTGTACCTTGGAGGAATGGTTACGGAGGATGGGCATTCAGCGGCAGAAGTGTGACGTCGGACACAAGCGGGAGCGAATGCTTGGAGAAAGGTAGAAGGAGTCGTGTTGGACAGAAAAAAAATAAGCTGAAAGGGAAAATCTTGAGAACGTGTGTTACACCAGCATGCCTGTACGGTCTGGAGACAGTGGCGTTGACAGAACAACAACAACAGAAGCATCAAGTGCGTAAGAATAACGGGGTTTGTCGAATAATAAGAACAAAGAGGGTGGACAGAAGAAGGATAAACGACCTAAGGAAAGAGGTTTGGATTTAATGCAGCCTAACAGGAAGATTGGTGAGAAGCAGGATGAGATGGGCAGGCCACTTGGTAAGAATGGATGTAAACAAACTAGCAAAGAGAGCAGAGGTGGAAAACCACCAAGGACGCAGGAAAAGCGGACGGCCACAGCTGAGATGGGAGGATTGCGTGAGGAGGGACATGAGAAGATCGGGGGAGGATGAAAGATGGAGAGAGGGAGCGGCCGATAGAAAACTATGGAAAGAAAGAACAGAAAGAGTGGCTCGACAATACTTTACCTGACCCTCACCCCTCCCCGTACAGCAGGGAACAAGGAGGAAGAGCACCCATGTATGTATGTATGTATGTATGTATGTATGTATGTATGTATGTATGTATGTATGTACGTATGTAAGTATGTATGTATGTATGTATGTATGTATGTATGTATGTATGTATTTATGCATGTATGTATGTATGTATGTATGTATGTATGTATGTATGTATGTATGTATGTATGTATGAATGTATGTATGTATGTATGTATGTACGTACGTACGTACGTACGTCCGTATGTATGTATGTATCGACTCGTCTATTATATCATATAGTACTTGTCAGCAAGTCCGCATATTACCAATCTTACATATAATCTAGCAAGTGTATGTATGTATGTATGTATATATGTATGTATGTATGTATGTATGTATGTATGTATGTATGTATGTATCGACTCGTCCATTATATCATATGGTACTTGTCAGCAAGTCCGTATATTTCCAATCTTACTTATAATCTAGCAATGTATGTATGTATGTATGTATGTATGTATGTATGTATGTATGTATGTATGTATGTATGTATGTATGTATGTATGTACGTATGTACGTATGTAAGTATGTATGTATGTATGTATGTATGTATTTATGTATGTATGTATGTATGTATGTATGTATGTATGTGTATGTATGTATGTATGTGTGTATGTATGTATGTATGTACGTATGTATGTATGTATGTATCGACTCGTCTATTATATCATATAGTACTTGTCAGCAAGTCCGCATATTACCAATCTTACTTATAATCTAGCAAGTGTATGTATGTATGTATGTATATATGTATGTATGTATGTATGTATGTATGTATGTATGTATGTATGTATGTATGTATGTATGTATGTATGTATGCATCGACTCGTCCATTATATCATATGGTACTTGTCAGCAAGTCCGTATATTTCCAATCTTACTTATAATCTAGCAATGTATGTATGTATGTATGTATGTATGTATGTATGTATGTATGTATGTATGTATCTATGTATGTATTGACTCGTCTATTATAACATAAAGTACTTGTCAGCAAGTCCGTATGCATGCATGCATGTATGTATTATGTCCATGTATGTATGTATGTTTGTACTCTGTATTCGTGGTATGCTACTCCTCATACACGCTTTGCATCTCAGGGGCCAACCTTTCAGATGTTCATCTACGACCCATGGTCGTGTTGTCTCTGTTAATTTTTTTTTGAAATTTACCTCGCTATGACCCTTTCTACGACAAATTACATTAACATTTGTAGTTGTTAAGCACAATTATCCGCAACGCTAATCGAACAATTGCATACATTTGTTGACAACGTCATGCATCTTTTACTAGATTGTCCCAAGTTACATAATACAAGGACAAGGCGTCGCTACACATTATTGTAAATGCCAGTACTATATCGCAATTTCGAAAGATATTGCCAGGCAGCACCAGGTACCAACACATAGACATATATGTCTGTTTTAGCCTTTTTAATATCCTTATCGTTACACGTCACTTAAGAACTACCAAGTTATCTCGTCCGGAGGATTGGAAAGTCTTTACTGGTTACCGCCCAACGCTATCGCATCTATGCAAAACTAATTAATCGCAAGGCCAGTTATTTGGACCATTTGAAATGTTTAACAATCTCCGCTGATTGATACAGCTAAGCGCATATACAATTGAATGTTGTCCTAGTTACCGCATCATCCAATGAAATCACCAGCTAGAAGTTTAGTGGCCGACATCCATTGGCTGTGGATCAATCGCGGCTGATCTAACAACTACTGTTTGGAAAATATTCATCGAGTGTTATATGTCGACGAGACAGAGGCTACCCGAAGTAACCAGTGGCGTCTCTGGTGGATAACATAGCACTAGGTGCGTCGACATTCATTCTGCAGAACAATTGTGTATCCACGACAACTCGTGCCCAATCCTAGGCCATAACAACATTAAACACATTATCGTGTCAGCATTACACATACGTGTCAGCCAGTAATACAACCGTACTATAACGCTTAGTGATATACATGCATTTCATGAAAATCTTGCCGACATTTATCCAAGGATGCCTTGCATTAAGACATGTCCGCCATCTGGCGATTAAAAATACGATGTTTCGGGTAGCGTCTATTGCATGTGCCGTGCAATTGATCAATCTGTGGAACTACCGTGCATGAACTCTGGCATCTCGCACTATCACGTGCATTACACTGTGTAGATATATTAATATACATATATGATCTGATGTTGGATTCATATTTGTAATCTCACTGTTATGTACAACTGATATGTCTGACACGCTTCGTCCATTTAAAAATGACATAAATACGATTTTAAGCTGAACTTCAACAATAATAATGTCACTAGTCATCTTAACTGTCAATAGTCATTTTACTAGTAATTTTTCTGTTTCATCGCGTGTCTTTTAAACGTGAACATGTATTTGAATGTATCTTCTTCGGTAACGGAAGTTGAATAAAATGATACTAACATCAATGCAACCGCCTAACGCCATCCGAAATCATGTCCGACTGCACGGTAGAACCGCTGATTCAGTGGTCTGAAATAATCTCTCAACTTCTTCTCTACATCCGGATTCAAACTCGGGTGTTTGACGCCTTTGTCGTACCCCATGCACCGCGCCGGTCCTCGGCCAGAAACCATGCAGTAGAATCCACGTTTCTTGCTAAACACAAGGTTCTTCTGGCTGATGTGATGTCGCAACCCGAGGAAAGTTTCAACTTTTTTTAGTTCGCTGACAGGGTCAGACACCAGAGTTTCGCCATTAACAATATGAAGCTGTTTCCCGACATTGAACATACGGGTCCAGTTTCCGATGAAGTGTCCAAGCGATGAGCGAATAATGAAATCACTTTTTGGGTCGACGTCTCCCTCTGGCGTCAGTATTCCGGAACCTTCGTACGTCCGACAAATGGCAGGGCTTTTACCGTGATGGCCACATGAGTGCAGCCAGTGGGACACCGATCTATCGACAGGATCGCGAACGATTAGTATTATCTTCACGCTAGCGTTCATCGCGTATATGCGCGCTGGAGCGTCAACATGTTCGAAATATTGCGTGGTTTTTTCTATGGTGATCTGATTCGGTCGTGACGGTGGCATTTGTTTACGATACCATTCCAGTCCTCGGTCGTAATAATGATTGAAAAAATTAGTTTCATTTTTTACCGTGACGATGTCCGGGTGGAGATCAAGGTACTTAATGAGAGCGGACGTGCCGCATTTCATTGACCCGATAATGACACATTGTGGAAGGTGACGTCTTCGATGTGGCTGTTCGCTGACTTGGTGAGCCGACGTCCGACGTTCTGTCAAGCCGCTACCACCAGCGTGTGCGACAGTCATGTCATTCTGTACGGTCGTAGTTACACTGTTGATCGACGACTGGACATCGTGTTTCGGCAACATGTTGGCACATCTAAGTACGGTGACCAGACCGAAAGTTAGCACAACTAATGTGCCGAATGCTAGAAAAGGCACCAGCTTCATTGCGATTAGTGATACCTGGACGAGACGTTGTGTGCCTATGTGAGTCGCGGGCTTGTAATGCCACGTCTCTGAGTAATGTAGCGTAGTGTTCGACCATGCAGTGCCATCTATCGGCAGAATACATGAATGGCGACAACATGAGGCAGGCGTGCTAGGTGATACTGCAGTATAAATGCATTACGTCGCTATTTCTTCCATTTTCTAATGGTGATATCTGTATAAAATAACCCTAAATGAAACGGGGCAATGAACCAACATTGCGCGCAGGGGGGTGGGTGCACTCAGTATACTGCCAGTATACTTCCTTGAGATTTATTTTAATTGACCTCCCATAAACAAGCTTTAGATTTCTGTCAAAAAGATACAATTTTTAAGTTGATCGGTTTGAAATATACACCTTTTCCACGGACAAGTGTCACACTCTACACGTTAGACAAAACTACAACACATTTACGTCGATGAACACATTAAATATATATCATTTAAAGTATCAAATATGCAATATTCCAAAATATTTATTAATTTACTAACATATTTTATTGATAAATGAATGATAACAAAAGTTACAATACGTTTAAGATATCAAAATATATACCCCTAATTATACAATCATTGTTATTTGATACCCCAATGAGAATAAGTACTTTCTGGTATCCAATCTACACTGATCCTTCACTAATGTTTCTTCGTTTACCATTTTGAGAAAGCTTACATAATTTCTACGGATCTGAATATTAAATGCTATCCGGCCTGAGTCGTGGATGTCATAAACGTTCACGAAACATTCATTTGTGGCGCTACCTAACGACCTAACCGCGATGTGCCCCTGTCTATACTCTATACCCCCGACATGCCCCATGTTTATGTCCAGCCTTGCAACACACAACTTGTCGTAGCACAGTGGCCCAGAGCGTGTAGATGCCACGTAGATCCAAATAATAAATCACAAAGCCAGGCTTCCAGCCGAAACTAGTCGCTGACCCAGTGATCTGTTTATGCCATGTAGTTGGCCTTTGTCGAAGAAGAAAGATGGAAAAAGGAAGAATGTGCAACAAAAGGAAGATAAACGAGTGAGTGAAGAGGGATTGTCAGGTGGCAGGATGGTCGAGGATAACAAGAGCAGAGAAAAGGAGAAGACTGTGAATCAGAAGAAGAAAGATGACAGGAGGCAGAGTATGCAACAAGAGAAAGGTAAGCGGGTGAGTGGAGAGGGATTGCCAGGTGGTAAGACAGTAAAGGTTGATGATAGAAGAGAAAGGGGGCATAGTGTGCGACAGGAAAGGAGCTTTGCTGATGTAGTATCACAGGGGAAGGGGAGGAAAGCCCGGGTATTGATGGGGGATTCCATTATTAGGAAAGTGGATGAAATTGTAAACAGATGAGATGACATAACAGTATGCCTACCAGGGGCAAAATAGAGGATATAGCAGAGAAGGCAGGACAAGTCATGGGTGGTGGCACGGCAGGTGCTGTTCTCGTGCATGTGGGAACGAACAATGCCGAGACGGAGGGAACGCTGGTAAGTACAGGAGGTTGATAAAGACCCGGGGATATTGCCAATAATGGGAGGCAGGGGTGAGGAATATAGGAACTGTAGGAGGATGGCGATCAACACACAAGTACAGAAGGTATGTATGGCGGAGGGAGTAGGCTCCGTAGACATGTGGTTAAACTTTGTGAGAAGAGATGACTTTATCATGAGAGATGGACTTCACCTGACAGGGAAGTGTGATGCAGTTCTTGGGTGTGAGTTTGTCAGAGTTGTCGACGAGGGCACAGGTAACATAAATTATTTAAACTAGATGCGCAGGGGGAACTGACAGAGAAAACTCAAAGGAGTACTACTACAAATACTCACAAAAAAGTGAGTTACAAAAATCGATAAGTGGGGTGAGCAAGGGGGAATGTGTTATAAAATGGGTGATTTTAACTATGGCCATATACAATGGGAATCATTAGAGAGTGCTGGAGGTGACGACCAGCAGTTTCTACTTCTAACACAGGATTGTTTCCTTACTCAACATGTCTTGGAACCTCAAGTCTCAAGTGGTTATACTCCAAACAGCCCAAACTTGGGCTAACGTAGGAGTTTGTGGTGGACTGTGCGCAAGCGCAGTGGGTGGTACATACAACTAAAAGACTAGTATCTTTAATGTTGCTGAAAGGGTTTTTATCTAATAGTTTTATTTATTTTATGTATAGGATGTTAGATGGAAATTTTTAATAGGTTGGTAATGTGTATGGATACTGTCGCTGTCTTGCCACATGCACACATAATATACAGTCTCCATACACACACCATGGATAAGTTTACGCTGAGCACTGTGTTTTTAAAGGCAGTTTAGGTGAGGAGGTGTGGTGAGAGGGAGTTCCATAATAGCTTCTTGAAATGGTTTTGGGTTTTTTATGCTGATAATGTTTGGTGGAATCATATTCCATATGCGAATGGCTCGGGGATAAAACGAAAAGACCATTGTATTTATACGACACCTAGGGGTTACGTAATGTCCACGGGTTCGAGAGCGAGTAAGTAGGCCTGGGGGGGGGGGTGATCTCAATAATGTTATTTAGAATTTTGTAGAAGGTTGTGGCTTGTTTAATAATACGTCTTCGTTCAAGGGTTGGCCATCCAATGGCAGTAATTAGATCTGCTGGATTTGTGTTCCGTCTGTAATAATTTTTAACAAATCTGGCAGCGGAGTGTTGTACTCGTTCAAGGCTTTTAACTTGTGAAATGGTGTGAGGATTCCATATGGGTGACGAATACTCGAGTTTTGGCCGGATTAGCATGTTGTAGGCTGTTTGTTTAACTTCGGGTTTACATGGGCCAACAGTTCGTTTAATCATGCCTAAAACTTTCGAAGATTTTGAAGTTATGTCAGTGACGTGATTTGTCCAGGTTAATTTGTAATCCAATGTTACTCCGAGATATGAGTGGCTGGATACGGTGGATAATGGCTGGCCAAAAAGCGAGTACTTGTGTGGGCTGGGTTTAGTTTTGTTTGTTCTTGGAAGGTCGACACATTTAGACACAATAAATTCCATTTGCCATTTGTCTGACCATGTTTGGAGTTGGTTTAGGTCATTTTGGAGAATTTCGTGGTCGGTTTTTTAAGAAATCTTACGATATATAATACTGTCATCTGCATAAAGGCGTATAGAAGATTTGATGTTCCCATCTATGTCATTTATGTAGAGTAAGAAGAGGACAGGTCCTAGAACTGAACCCTGTGGGACACCAGATGTGACATCTGTGATATCCGACAGGGCTCCGTTAACTGAGACTCTCTGTTTGCGATTGGATAGAACATATTTGATCCAATTTTGAGTGTTTCCAGTTACACCGTAGGAGGTAAATTTTGATAGAAGACGTAGGTGAGGCACTTTGTCAAAGGCAAAGTCAAGCAGAATTGCGTCAATTTGGGTCTTGTTGTCCATAGCAGTCATCCAGTCGTGGACTGTCTCAATGAGTTGAGATTCACAAGATAGTCCCGACTGGAATCCGTGTTGGAAGTGGAGAATGATGTTATGCTTGTGCAGGTGTTTCCACATATTGCTTAGGATGATATGTTCCATTACTTTACAGAGGATGCAAGTTAGTGATACGAGTCTGTAGTTAGCAGGATAAGATTTGTGGCTCTTTTTGTGTATATGAGTTACTAATGCTTGTAGCCAGTCATTAGGAAGTTTACCTGTGTTGTATGATTGTTGGAAAATGTGGGTGATGATGGGAGCTATCTGCTTTACAGTTTCTTTATGGACTCTGGCTGGGAGTTCATCTGGGCCTGTAGCTTTGTTCTGTTTTAGATTTTCTAGCTGCTTTATTACGTCATCTATGCCAATTTCGAGAAGGGGGATGTTGGGGTAATTAGAGGGGGCTATGTGGGGATGGGATGCTTTTCTTGGGTAAATACAGAGCTAAATTGGTTGTTTAGGGCATTTGCTTTATCACGATCATTTATTATTGGCTGGTCGTTTACTCGAAGTGTGGGAATGCCAATGTTATCTCGTTTATTTGCCTTAATAAATGACCAGAATCGTTTTGGATTAGTTTTCAGGCTGTCTCCAATGTGGTTGTTAACACAATCTTTGTAAGATTTTGCTAATGCTTTAGTAGCTTGCTTTCGGAGTTCCTGAAAATTTTCCCAGTCACTGTTTAGTCCAGTTTGCTTTGCCTTTTTGTGGCTTTTATTTAGTCTTCTCTGCATTCTAATTAGTCCAGGTGTTATCCAGGGGAGGTGGGTTTTAGCTTTTGTGTATCGTCTTGGTATGTTAATGTTAATTAAGGTAGTCAGACGTTCGCGGAAGAAGGTCCAGTTTATGTCTATATCCTGTGAGTTGGGGTCCATGTCGAAGTACTCACGATTTAGTTTGTCTATGTCGTCTTTGAGTTGGTCCCAGTCTGCTGATTTGTAACTATAAGCAGAGGTGGGAATGTGTTAGATTTAATGTTGTCTTCTCAAAATGAATTAGTTGACAATGTTAAATTACACGAACCTTTGGGTTCAAGTGACCATGAACAAATCCATTTTAATATAAAACTAAAAACAGGGAATACATATAAAAACAATGGAGGAGGAACTTCAACAAAGGCAAATATAAAGAGATGAGAACATATCTAGCAAATATAGATTGGAATAACTTGCTGAAGAACAAGACAGCAACAGAATGCTGGACTACAAAGAGGCACTTAACCTAGCTACAACTGAAATGAGATAATCTAAAAGAACCTTTGAAAAAAAATGGCAGGTAATATAAAAAATGACAGCAAGAGTTTCTATGCTTATGTAAAGAGTAAACAGAAAGTTCGATATTACATCGGACCACTGGGAAACAACAGTGAAAACATAATTTCAGACAGGTTTCAAATGACAGAGGTCCTGAATGAATATTTCAGCTCAGTTTTACCACAGAAGATATCAGCTCACTTCCAGTTCCACTTACTAAATTTGAGGGCAATAAATCAGAACATTTAGGGCAGTTATTTGTAACTCCTGAAATGATAGTAAAGAAAATTAAGACGATGAAAGATAATAAATCACCTGGAGTTGATGGGATACCACCAAAACCGCTTAAGGAAATTGTTGAGCAAATCAGTACACCACTTGCAAAATTGTTTAACTTGTCACTAGAAGAAGGAATAGTTCCTTCAGAATGAAAAGAAGCAAACATTATGCCACTATTTAAGAAGAGATCGAGGAACAAGCCAGACAATTACAGAGCAGTGAGTTTAACACCAGTTGTATGTAAATTACTCGAAACATTAATTCGAGACCACATTGTGGAATTCCTTGTTAAAAAAATAATAATAAACACATCTCAACATAGGTTCCTAAAAGCAAGGTCATGTCTAACCAATCTCTTATGTTTTTTGAAGAAATTACAAAGTGGGTAGATGACGGGTCACCAGTAGATGTTGTCTACTTAGATTTTCAGAAAGCTTTTGATAAAGTGCCACATCAAAGATTGTTACTTAAACTAAAAGCCCATGGCATAGGTAATGATGTAATCAACTCGATAAAAAAGTGACTTACACACAGAAGACAGAGACTAATAGTAGATGGTGAGATTTCAAATTGGGGGGTGTACACAATATACTGCCAGTATACTGTCCTTGAGATTTATTTTAATTGACCTCCCATAAGCGGGATATCCAATCTACACTGATCCGTCACTAATGTTTCTTCGTGTAACATTTTGAGAAAGCTTACATAATTCCTACGGATCTGAATATTATCCGACCTGAGTCGTGGATGTCACAAACCAACAGTCATTTGCGACGCCACCCAACGACCTAACCGCGACGTGCCCCTTTCTGTACCGCCGACACGTCCCTTATTCATGACCAATCCTGCAACACACAACCTGTCGTAGCACAATGGCCCAGAGCGTGTAGACGCCACGTAGATCCACTTTATCAGAGGTGTAATGAAGGCTTACTAACTTGACATGAACGAGGTTTTACTCATAAAGCATCCAAATCACAAAGCCAGGCTTCCAGCCGAAACTAATCGCTGACTCGGTGACCTGTTCATGCCATCTAGTTGGTCTTTATCATCTTCCTGCGTGGGCTAATTAAATGTCGAGGTCGTCCAGTTTACTCGAACAAAGCGCGTTTGTTCGGGTCACTGACCACGCATGGGGTGGGCAGTGACCAAGGCAGGGCCTATTGATGCCGTAGTACGATATCGTGTAGGCCAACGGCATCAGTTATATATATATATATATATATATATATATATATATATATATATATATATATATATATATATATATATATATATATATAGGTACGAACGCATGAATACACGGACACATGTCACGGTGGATGGATGTTGCTCTCAATTCTAGCACACACGCACACACGAAAACAAGCACGTACACACACACGAACACGCACACACATATATTAAACGGACGCAGGCACAAACAAGCACATATACACACAATCACACACATATTATACGGACGCATGCACACACGCACGCACACACGCACACGTACGCACATATGTTTATTCTAGTATTCAGAATGCAGCATCGTTGGTGTTTACATTGTCCTGCATAAATTATCGGCTAAATTGCAAGCCCGCCAATTGTTGTAATGGGTTCTTGCTATGCATGAGTTCACGACCACCTTTCACGCCATCCGGAGAATGTTGATGGCACATATTAATCAAGTGGGAGGGCTGATATGTACATGAAGGATGGGCTTCATTTAAGTGGAAAGGGGGCGGCAGTATTCGCGGACAAACTTTCAGCAGCAGTAGATAGCGACTTGGGTACAACGACAAATATTTTAGGAAGTAAACATTCTTTAAACTAGACGTGCAGGGGGGTTACCTAGAGGTGTCTCAAGCAGAACAAGAGGCCACTAGCACAGATAAACCAATATCAAATCATCCGAAAAACATCTCTGAAAAAGGTTATAGATGCGTATGTTTAAATGCAAGGAGCATAGTAAATAAGAAAAACGAATTAAACATTATGGTAGAAGATATTGACCCTCACATAATTGGTATAACTGAATCATGGGCCAACATAGATATAACAGATGCTGAATTAGGACTGACAGGATACGTAATGTTTAGGAAAGATTGAATAGGAAGAAGGGGCGGGGGAGTTATTTTATATGTTAAAGAATCTATTCAGGCTTATGAAATAAAACTAGAAAGGGAAGCAGATTGCGATGAAGCTGTTTGGTGCAAAATTGTTTCAGGAAATTCAAAATTAACTATTGGATTAGTTTACCGAAGTCCAAACATAAAGGAAGAGGACAACACAAAAATAAAAAACGCTATAAAGGAAGTTAGTAAAGGGGAATGTATCATAATGGGAGATTTTAACCATGGACACATACAATGGAATTCTCTAGAGAGCACAGGGATTGAGGATCAACAATTTCTATGTTTAATCCAGGATAGCTTTCTTACTCAGCACGTACTAGAACCAACCAGGGGAGAAAATGTATTAGATATAGTTTTGTCATCACAAAAAGAATTAGTGGACAATGTAAAAATATTTGAACCATTGGGTAATAGTGACCATAATCAAATACATTTTGACATCAATGTAAAATCAGAAAGTAAAAATAAGAAAACGTACAAGAGAAACTTCCACAAAGGTAACTACAAAGATATGAGAAAATACTTAGCACAGCTAGATTGGAATAACATGCTAATGAATAAGACCGCAATTGAATGTTGGAATATTCTAAAATATGAAATTGAGAGTATCATCGATAAATTTATTCCCTTCCGAAAACAAGGAAAACGGTGTAGAAAGAAACACTTGTCAAAAGAGGCTATTAGAAAAATAATGCTAAAACAAACTATGTGGAGGGTTTATAGGCGTACCAGAAAGGAAGAAGACTATGCAAAATACAAAGAGGCACTTAATGCAGCTACAACTGAAATCAGACAATCTAAAAGAAGCTATGAGCAAAAACTGGCATGTAACATGAAAAATGACAGCAAGAGTTTTTATGCATATGTCAGGAGTAAACAAAACGCACAAGACAAGGTTGGACCTCTAGAAGACAGTGCTGGAAATATAATATCACAGGGGTTTTTAATGGCGGAAGACCTAAATGGTTACTTCAGTTCAGTGTTTACCAAAGAAGATATTAGTTCATTACCAGTTGCTGATGCTAAATTTCAGGGGGCTAAATCTGAATATTTAGGACCGTTAGTTGTAACTCCAGAATTGGTAGCTAAGAAAATAAAGGCAATGAAGGATAACAAATCACCGAGAGTGGATGGGATTCCTCCAAAATTACTAATGGAAACAGTAGATCAAATCAGTATACCACTTGCAAGAGTATTCAACTTGTCATTAAAAGAGGGAGTTGTTCCGTTTGAATGGAAAGAAGCAAACATCATACCATTATTTTAAAAGGGTTCGAGAAATAAGTCAGAGAATTACAGACCAGTGAGTTTAACGTCAGTGATTTGTAAATTATTAGAAAGGTTAATTAAAGACCATATGGTGGACTTCCTCGTTAAGCATAAATTATTAAATTCATCTCAACATGGATTCCTTAAAGCGAGGTCATGCTTAACAAATATGTTATGTTTTTTGGAAGAAATCACTAAGTGGATAGACGGGGGATCGCCAGTAGATATTATTTACTTAGATTTTCAGAAAGCTTTTGACAAAGTGCCACATCAAAGATTGCTACTTAAATTAAAAGCCCATGGTATCGGGGATAGCATAACTGACTGGATAGAACAATGGCTGACTGACAGAAGACAACGAGTTGTAGTAGATGGAGAAGTTTCAAATTGGAAATCGGTTTTGAGTGGGGTACCTCAAGGATCAGTATTAGGACCAATATTATTCTTAATTTATATCAATGACTTGGACGAGAGTATAACAAGTAACGTACTGAAATTTGCGGATGACACAAAACTGTTTAGAAAGGTTAATACTGATGGTGATAAACAACATTTACAAAACGATCTAGACAGATTAGTGAAATGGTCTGAGAAATGGCAGATGCTGTTCAATTTTGAGAAATGTAAATGCCTACATACAGAACATGGGAACTTGAATGTAAACTATAAAATGGGAGATACTGTTCTGGGTACTACTGTAAAAGAAAAGGACTTAGGAGTTACAATAAGCGCTGATATGAAAGTTTCAGAGCAGTGTGGTATTGCAGCTTCAAAGGGTAATCAAATTCTTGGATTGATTAGAAGAAACATAACATACAAGGGAAAAAAGTTAATTATACCTCTTTATAAAGCAATAGTTAGACCTCATTTAGAATACTGTATACAAGCATGAAGACCATATCGTAAGAAGGATATAGATACGCTTGATCGCATACAATGGAGAGCAACTAAAATGATTCCAGAACTTAGAGACTTTAGTTATGAAGAACACCTGAAAGAATGTGGTTTAACAACTCTAGAGACAAGGAGGTTAAGAGGAGATCAGATTGAAGATTTTAAGATATTGAATGGGTATGAAAATATTGATAGAAATATGTTTTTCTCACTCAAGAAGGATAGCAGAACTAGAGGACATGAGGTAAAATTAGTAAAGGATCAGTGTAGATTGGACATCAGGAAGCACTCGTTCTCACAGAGGACAATAAATGAATGGAACAAATTATCTACAGATTGTGTAACTGCTAGCAGCGTGAATATGCTTAAAAACAAGGTTGACACATATATCAGGAGGGCGGGTTATAAGTAGGTGAACATTGTTGGACTCTCGATAAGCCAATGGCTTCCTTGTCCACTTGCCATCTGGGCCTTTGGCTTGGATGGCAAATCTTGTTAAATCTTGTTAAAGTATCGTGCTTGTGTTATGCGCATATCTGTTCGTCCGCAATGCGTGTAGCCCAATTTCACACCTGACGTTTTCGGGTCTATTGTCCTGCCGCAAAATAATTCCCTTTTGGGCAGTGGCAGTGCTGTTGTAGTTTTGGTCACCATCATACATTCGCCATATCACATGTACAAATAGTCGGATGGTTTTTATCGTAAAGTCATGTTATTTAGTATAAACTATGTCTGTTCCAGCATCTTGATCGCTCACATCATGATTGACAGTGTGTTAAGATAATATGGCCGTTATTTTATTAATTTGAATGTTTCGACCAGAATATCATGTTTACATTGCATGCTGAACAGCAAGATCGATTTATGTAAACACATAACGGTTAACTATTTAAAAACTGTGGTTCATTCAAAAACATTTGAGCGGTTAATGTAAAAAAAGATAAACCTCTGTAGTTTGTACTATAAAACATGATTTGACAATAACAAAGATCAGATTATTCACATCTAAGTAACGGAAAAAATGTGATGGTAGGATGAATAGGTAGGCCCCCAGTGTATATGGAAAGCGAAACGTTCACTACTTTCTGTCAAATTCATCTCAATTTATTCTTGTACAGTAAATCGATGTTGGTAAATTGTGGCACCATTTTACATTTTACAAACAGCAGTTAACTAAAAATGAACATATCATTCAGGATTCAAACTTAAATATTCTTCCAGAATTCACTCTGTATACATATGACAGTTGTGGAAAAACTTAAGACACACCATCTAGCGATTATGGTCAAGCTTACACACACCACCTAGCGATTATCCTAAAGCTTACACACACGCACGCACGCAAGCACGCACGCACGTGTATAAATATATAATTTGTTCTAATTTCGAAAGACAAATTTGTTCTTGTAGAATATGGTGATGTTACGTCTAGCATATACCATGGTTTGCCTGTTTCAAAACACCATGAAATACGAAGGTATATTTTCATAAAGGTTTGATAATGTAAAACGGGAAATTTCCTCCACTTGGCCTACGTCAAGTCTCAGTGTTGTTTTACGGGCCGCCATTTTTATTTGCCGTTCTTGTTCGCGGCTACCGCAGGCGTTAGAAAGTGTGACACCACTTGAGATTATAGAAATACAATTAAGAAAAGAATCTAGAAAATTTCAAAAAGCTGGGCATTTCGTTAAAAACGTAAAAAAAACGGGACCGATGAAAAAAGCGGTATTTCCCACCGAAATGTTGACACGTATGATAAAGGGTCCGTCTTCTTGTTTAAAATAGAAAATGCAACACCACCGCAATCGTAGCATTTGTAGGTCGAGCTGTTGTTTCACAATGCGTTGTGGTACTTGGCTGTAGGTTTCGTAGACCGTATACTGGCTTTGGACGACGAGTACGTGGCCATGATTGGCATAGGATGCTGATGTTACTCATGATTATCATCACTGTACTCATCTGCACAGTGGGAACGAGACAACGCAAAGAGTTAGACAACACCAGGTACACACATTATCAGTTCAACCTGATACAACGATACAGTTCGGCAACATTACGTTCCGAGTTGCAACCTGTTATATAATGGTATATTTGTAATATTGGTCATAACGTACAATAGAGTGTCTAATGAGTTATTAAAGCGTTGTAAAAAAAATAAGTTGTGACTGCACTCACGCACGCACGCACGCACGCACGCACGCACGCACGCACGCACGCACGCACGCACGCGTTTTACCTGATATATTCGGTTACATTATTTTGCATGAATTCTCGGCTAAACCGCAAGCCCGCCAATTGTTGGCAGTAATGGATTCTTGCTATACATGAGTTCACAACCACCTTTCACGCCATCCGGAGAAAGTTGATGGCAAGTAACGTGCTTGTTTTATGCGCATATCTGTTCGCGTTCATTTCTGCAGTTGTGACTGCACGCACGCACGCACGCACGCACGCACGCACGCACGCACGCACACACGCACGCACGCACCTTCGCGTTTTACCTGGTGTATTTGGTTACTTTTACAGAATAGACACGAGAAGTCATCATCAACCGGAAGCGGAACGAGCCGATACATCACGTGGTAGGAAGTAGGATATATCACGTGGTTGAAGAAACATGGATGTCGAAAGCCGATTCCTTAAAATGATAGCCGAATAACTGAGTTACACATGAATAAACATCGAGAGGTGCTGGCAGTTTGTTATATAAATTATTGAAAAATTATGCCTGCTTGTATGTTTATATGTTATGGTTTTCATATTTGTTTGTCATCGCTTAGTAATTCATTGACAGGAAATAGGTGTTACCACGGTAATATATAATATGTGAACACATGCGTAACATCGCCAGAGTAAAAACTACAGGTGACACAGACGGTATACGTCGGGTCGCTGTTTTATTTCTGTGTACGGACGGGTGGAAATGACAGTTCAGTCATCAACCAATGTTTGATTTTTATTCGACGTGTAAATGTATTGCTTTTGCAGATCCGTAGGCGGCTCGGCGCCGCTGCTGCGATAAACACTTCCGCATTAGTGTCCCTACATAAATAACCGAATGTGTTGATATTACTTTATGTAAGATCTGAATTTTTATTATTCTCATTCCGATTATAGTCTGAATCAGTTGCTAAATAAAACCTAACAACGGGGAAATTGGGCGAGACCCATGGGATCGCGGAGATGTTTTCTGTAATACACTCAGGCTGACTTCAAATCGTATATCATGCTATACTTCAATTCGGCACTTTTGTGAGGGTTCGAATGTCAACTAAAATTATTCTTACTATGGCAGTTAATTATGAGAAATACGTATCTAACATAGACACGTAAGTGTATGTATTTGAATGATAAACGATTAATATTACCCAACATGCTACTGTTGTATTGCAATATTAGTTTGCCTCTTGCGAAGGTTTGTTTGTATGAAAATGACGGTGGCGACGTCTACCTGATAGTATGCATAATCGTGCAAGGCCATTAATTGTGGAGTCATATTAGCAACCGGGTTTTGTATGTTCTATTTAGATGCACGTTGTTGAGTGGGAAAAAGGGATGTTATTTTCCCATATACGGGTAATCGCCTCAGTACTGAACACAGCAATTGATATGTGCATTTATTATACAATGGTAAAGTTCGGTTATGTTAAACAAATGGTATGCTCTGCGTGTTCTATGGCACATATTTTAACATCGTGGTTGTAACATTTGTGTCTCCACTATGGAATTTTACTGAAGAAACGTGTTCAGAACATATAAATACATCATAAAATATGTCCAGATATCACCAACATGTTTCACTGCACTGTCGGATTTTGAACAATTGGCTGAATATCTCGTGACGTCACAAACTAATGACCAATGTTAAATTGCTTAGCGTAATACAAGTATATGCTTATAACCAATGTAATGCGTTTTCATATGGTACTTGTCAGCAAGTCCGTACATTTCCGTACATAATCTAGCAAGTGTTTGTTTGTGTGTATGTATGTATGTATGTTTGTACGCATGGTATGCTACTCCTCAAGTCCGTACATTACCGTACATAATCTAGTAAGTGTTTGTTTGTATGTATGTATGTATGTATGTATGTATGTATGTATGTATGTTTGTACTCTGTACGCATGGTATGCTACTCCTCATACACGCTTTGCATCTCCGGCGCCAAACTTCCAGATGTTCATTTACGACCCCATGTTCGTGTTGTCTCAGGTAATTGTTTTCGAAATTCACCCCGCTATGACCTTTTCTACGAACAATTAAATCACCATTTGTAGTTGTTACGCACAATTATCCGCAATGCTATGCGAACAATTGCATACATTTGTCGACAACATTTGCCGGGCAGCACCAAGTACCAACACATAGACATATATGTCTGTTTTAGCCTTTTTTAATATCGTTATCGTGACAGTCATTTAAGAACTACCAAGTTATCTCGTCCGGAGGATTGGAAGGTTTACTGGTTACCGTCCAACTGGCCGCAACGCTATCACATCTGTGCAAAACTAATCAACCGCCAGGCCAGTTATTTGGACCGTTTGAAATGTTTAACAATCTCCGCTGATTGATGCAGCTAAGCGCATATACAATTGAATGTTGTCCTAGTTACCGTATCATCCAATGAAATCGCGAGCTATAAGTTTAGTGGCCGACATCCATTGGGTGTGGATCAATCGCGACTGATCTAACAACTACTGTTTGGAAAATATACGTCGAGTGTTATAAGTCGACGAAACAGAGGCTACCTGAAGTAACCAGTGGCGTCTCTGGTGGATAACATAGCACTACATGCGTCGACATTCATTCTGCAGAACAATCGTGTATCCACGATAACTCGTGCCCAATCCTAGGCCATAACAACATTAAACACATTATTGTGTCGGCAGTACATATACGTGTCAGCCAATAATACAACCGTACTATAACGCTTAGTGATATACATGCATTTCATTTCATCTTGCCGACATTTATCCAAGGATGCCTTGCATTAAGACATGACCGCCATCTGGCGATTAAAAATACGATGTTTCGGGTAGCGTCTATTGCATGAACCGTGCAATTGATCAATCTATCGAAATAACGTACATGACCTCTGGCATCTCGCACTATAACATGCATAACATTGTGTAGATATATTAATATATATATATATATATATATATGTGATCTGCTATTGGGTTCATATTTGTAATCTCACTGTTATGTACAACTGGAATGTCTGACACGAGTCATCCATTTAAAAATGACATAAATACGATTTTAAGCTGAAGTTCAACAATAATAATGTCACTAGTCATCTCAATTGTCACTAGTAATTTTACAGGTAATTTTTCTGTTTCATCGCGTGTCTTTTAAACATGAACATGTATTTGAATGCATCTTCTCCGTTTGCGGCGGTTGAATAAAATGATACTAACATCAATGCAATCACCTAACGCCATCCGAAATCATGTCCGACTGCACGGTAGAACCGCTGATTCAGTGGTCTGAAATAATCTCTCAACTTCTTCTCTACATCCGGATTCAAACTCGGGTGTTTGACGCCTTTGTCGTACCCCATGCACCGCGCCGGTCCTCGGCCAGAAACCATGCAGTAGAATCCACGTTTCTTGCTAAACACAAGGTTCTTCTGGCTGATGTGATGTCGCAACCCGAGGAAAGTTTCAACTTTTTTGAGTTCACTGACGGGGTCAGACACCAGATTTTCGCCATTAACAATATGAAGCTGTTTACCGACATTGAACATACGTGTCCAGTTTCCGATGAAGTGTCCAAGCGATGAGCGAATAATGAAATCACTTTTCGGATCGACGTCTCCCTCTGGCGTCAGTATTCCGGAACCTTCGTACGTCCGACAAACGGCAGGGCTTTTAGCGTGGTGGCCACATGAATGCAGCCAGTGGGACACCGATCTATCGACAGGATCGCGAACGATTAGTATTATCTTCACTCTAGCGTTCATCGCGTATATGCGCGCTGGAGCGTCAACATGTTCGAAATATTGCGGGGTTTTCTCTATAGTGATCTGATTCGGTCGTGACAGCGGCATTTGTTTACGATACCATTCCAGTCCTCGGTCGTAATGACGATTGAAAAAATCAATTTCGTTTTTTACCGTGACGATGTCCGGGTGGAGATCAAGGTACTTAATGAGGGCGGACGTGCCGCATTTCATTGACCCGATAATGACACATTGTGGAAGGTGACGTCTTCGATGTGGCTGTTCACTGACTTGGTGAGCCGACATCCAACCTTCTGTCAAGCCGCTACCACCAGCGTGTGCGACAGTCATGTCGTCATTCTGTACGGTCGTAGATACGCTATTGATCGACGACTGGACATCGTGTTTCAGCAATATGTTGGCACATCTAAGTACGGTGACCAGACCGAAAGCTAGCACAACTAATGTACCGAATGCTAGAAAAGGCACCAGCTTCATTGCGATTACTGATACCTGGACGAGAAGTTGTGTGCCGACGTGGGTCGCGTGCTTGTAATGCCACGGACTCCGAGCTTCTGCAGTGTCGCGTTCGACCATGCAGTGCCATCTATCGTTAGAATATCTGAATGGCGACAACAACAGGCAGGCGTGCTAGGTGACACTGCAGTATAAATGCATTACGTCGCTATTTCTTCCATTGCCTAATGGTGATATTTGCATACAATAGCCCTAAATGAAATGGAACAATGAACCAGCATTGTGCGCCGAGGGGGGGCACTCAATATACTGGCAGTATACCGTCCTTGAGATATAGTCTAATTGACCTCCCATAAACAGGTTTTAGATTTCTGTCAAAAAGTTACCATTTTAAGTTGAGCGGATTAAAATATACTCCCTTTTCTACGGACACGTGTAACACTCTACAAGAAAGACAAAACTGCAAAATATTTACGTCGATGAATACAATTAAATTTATATCATTTAACGTATAAAATATGCAATATTCCAAGATGTATATTAATTCACTGACATATTTTATTGATCAATGAATGTTAACTAAAGTTGCATTACGTTTGAGATATCAAAATATATACCATTAATTACACAATCATTGATATTTGATACCCCAATCACGTTCTGGGCGTTAACGTGCGTTGGAAACACAACATAAACATAACATGTAGAATTTATCTCAAGAGTTATACTAATATTATATAGAGTGCCCCCCCCCCCCGAGGGCAGTGCGTAATCTATTCTGGCGTCGACGCGACTCAACACGAAAAGGATTTTCCAGTAACTATGAGTAGCGTCGACTCAGTCCAAAGAGAAATAATTGTTATGTAACACGCCACCGTAATCCAATTAGGTAAAGGCAATAAGTGGACGGCGCATAACGAGTCTGACGTGCGGGTGACTGCGGGTGACTGCGGGTGACTCCGGGTGGACACAGACAGACCTGGTAATCAGGAGAACGTGTTCCTGCAAGGCGAGACATGAACAAGCGAGTTTATTAACAATACTATCAGACTTCGGGACAGTTACATTGGAATTGAAACGTCAATTCCGGAATTGTAGTTGGTGTTTTGTTTTTAAAAGTAATTGGAATTGGTGGAAATGTAATATTGGTATTTTCAATCATTTGTTCAATTACATCAGTAATGTTTTAATTCAAATTGCTCGCTACAAATAATCAATCAAATATAATATGTTTGGTAAATAATTTGTTTCTCCATTATATATGTAGAAATTAAATAAAGCTGCTCTTCAAATACTAAAATGGATGTTTTTGGCGTTGAGTTGCTCTGTTCACGTTGGTTGCTCTGTTCACATACTTTTATTTTGATATGGAATTGATACTTTGGAATTGGAATTTGTGAGGTGGAATTGGAATTGTTTGTTATAATTGGTGTGTAATTGGAATTGGTATAATGTAACTGACCCCAAGTGTGGATACTACTGTCGTTGCCACCGCTATAACCTAACTACCACTTTACTGTTAGTTGCTCACGTAGACCGCTGTGTCGATAGTAGCCCTCGGGGGGCTACTGGAACTAATGGAGGGGGGCTACTAGAACTAATGGAGGGGAGCTACTGGAACTAATGGAGGAGCTACTGGAACTAATGGAGGGGGCTACTGGAACTAATGGAGGGGGCTAGTGGGACTAATGGAGGGGGCTACTGAAACTAATGGAGGGGGGCTACTGGAACTAATGGAGGGGGACTACTGGAACTAATGGGGGCTACTGGAACTAATGGAGGGGGCTAGTGGGACTAATGGAGGGAGGGCTACTGGAACTAATGGAGGGGGGCTAGTGGGACTAATGGAGGGGGCTACTGAAACTAATGGAGGGGGCTACTGGAACTAATGGAGGGGGCTACTGGAACTAATGGAGGGGGCTACTGAACTAATGGGGGCTAGTGGGACTAATGGAGGCAGGGCTACTGGAACTAATGGAGAGGGGCTAGTGGGACTAATGGAGGGGGGCTACTGGAACTAATGGAGGGGGGCTACTGGAACTAATGGGGGGGGGCTAGTGGGACTAATGGAGGCAGGGCTACTGGAACTAATGGAGAGGGGCTAGTGGGACTAATGGAGGGGGGCTACTGGAACTAATGGAGGGGGGCTACTGGAACTAATGGAGGGGGGCTAGTGGGACTAATGGAGGCAGGGCTACTGGAACTAATGGAGGGCGGCTACTGGAACTAATGGAGGGGGCTAGTGGGATTAATGGAGGGGGGCTACTGGAACTAATGGAGGGGGCTAGTGGGATTAATCGAGGGGGCGGCCACTGGAACTAATGGAGGGGGGCTAGTGGGATTAATCGAGGGGGCGGCCACTGGAACTAATGGAGGGGGCTAGTGGGATTAATCGAGGGGGCGGCCACTGGAACTAATGGAGGGGGGCTAGTGGGACTAGTTATCAGTTTGGAAAGACTTACTGACTGTTCCATTCATTTTTCTGCCTCACCTTTATTTTAACGAAAGAAATACCAGGTAGTCATAAAGCTGGTGTGCACGAGGAACGTCAGTTTTTTTTATTAGTGGGAAACCATTAAAACCCTCTTTTATTTGTGAATCACTAAAATGAAGTTGTTAATGTAAAGTATCAGTAATTTCCAGGCATAATCAATTGATAATCAAAATAACACAAATGTTACACAAGGTTGAGAGTAATATTAGATTAAGGCAACATTCAGTTAAACGTGAGAACCATTGGCTTTCTACTAAACGTGTGAACATTAGATTGGATTCTGATCAACTCCCGATAACTTTCACTTACGTCTGAGCAGTTAGCTCTTCACTCAACGTGTGACCGTTGATTTAAATCTTTGGGTAATGGGCTAATGACCTGTCCTATCAATGTGTAACAGTTAAATGGGGCTTCAACTGATTAACTCACACTGGACACTTTGAAGACAATTTAATTTACAAAGAAATATAAACAACAATTATTGAATTATTTTATATGGTTAGATTGCCATGCTATAGGGGAAGGCAGTGTTAGTTGAGCCAATTGGCTAGTTCAGCCACCCATGTTTCCCAGGAAACTACAGCAGCGACAGTTACATGGTACCACCCAGTGATTGAACATGTTATTAGAACACGATTAACGAACAATTAGTGCCATCATTGTCACAACTGTCAGAAAATGTGAATTAAAAGTATGTTTTTTACGTTTTTCGAAACTTTTGGTGATTGTGATTAGTGTCTACTGGTGGGTAAAATATCAATGCATGTGACCAGACTTTATTATCTGTGCATTTACAAACTCTGCACAGGGAAGAAGATTATTTACATCACTTCGCGCATTAATGAGAAGTTAATTAAAAAAACGTAATTGTTGAAACGGGGCTAGTTGAACCACCCAAGGCCCAGGGAATAATTTTTTCCGAGTAAACTGGGACAAGGCAACCAATTAGCAGTTAGTTACGCTGGTCGCGACTGATCTCTATGTCTATTGTACCGACTTATTAATTCAGCATGTAAACTTGTCAGAGACGCGTTGTACCCAATGGGTAGATGTGTTGGCTGAGTTGTTATGACATTTTATTACAAGGCCTACGTAAAGTATACAAATAAAACATTTACCTAAGGGAAAAGGGATATTTCCTGGGGTAATGTTGACACTTATGACGTATTTACGGTAAAGTAACACAGTGGATTCCCGTTCAATGTCACTAGAAACACATTAACATTATTATCGTGGACCTCAGGCATTGCCACAGGAAATTCCCGCCTTTTGCACCATGGCGCGAAACAGCGACGTGTCGTCTGCCATCAGAACGCCTGGCCTATCAAACTCGCGTACCTCCCCGTCTACCAGTACAAGCACCCTGCAAACAAAGTAAAGTCGAAGTTACTGCATCAAAGTTGTATTTCCAACTCACACGGCAGACCGTGTAAGCTCTTGCAAAATCACTACTACAAATACGTATTTTATTACAAATAATGTTACTGTGGAAAGGAGCCAACAATAACAACACACTTCGACATTATATTTGAAGTTGACATTAAACAAATGTACGTTTGCTAAAAAAACAATAACCAATTGATATCTAAAATTGACAACATATTCGTGTAATATAGACATCTCTATCTAGCGAATTTAAAATGTCACTTGAAGACAGAGGGTTATTTTCAGGAACACGCATGAATGTTCAAATAATCCATTGCAATTAAACTTGCATTACCATTGCAAATGACTGTTTTCAGGATGATCCACCAGCGTTACGCATCACCCCTGACGGACATGCACATCAAAACATCACCCCTGACGGACATGCACATCAAAACATCACCCCTGACGGACATGCACATCAAAACATCACCCCTGACGGACATGCACATCAAAACATCACCCCTGACGGACATGCACATCAAAACATCACCCCTGACGGACATGCACATCAAAACATCACCCCTGAGGGATATGCACATCAAAACATCACCCCTGACGGACATGCACATCAAAACATCGACGTAACTTATCTCAGGGTATTCGACGTGCAACTAATCGTGTCACTGTTTATTTCTAGGTATACTACACATGATTGCTGCCAGTCGTTTTAAAAGATTCATTGGCAGCAACATATGACAAACACAGAGCTGCACAGAGGAAGGAGCCACAGACAGGACACGGGGAAGAAGGTTGATATTTGCTGGGCACTGTCTTTACATACGGAATGATGAAATGGCTCCAGGATCATTATGTGGCAATCAACACGTAGAAGTCGAGGCAGACCAGCTTTTACACATGTGTATACTTTTACACGTATCTATACTTTTACACGTGTCTATACTTTTACACGTATCTATACTTTTACACGTGTCTATACTTTTACACGTGTCTATATATATACTTTTACACGGGTCTATACTTTTACACATATCTATACTTTTACACGTGTCTATACTTTTACACGTGTCTATATTTTTACACGTGTCTATACTTTTAAACGTGTCTATACTTTTACACGTGTCTATAATTTTACACGTGTCTATACTTTTACACGGGTCTATACTTTTACACATATCTATTCTTTTACACGTATCTATACTTTTACACGTGTCTATACTTTTACACGTATCTATACTTTTACACGTGTCTATACTTTTACACGTGTCTATACTTTTACACGTGTCTATACTTTCCAAAGGAAGACGTGCTACTAGAGCTTGGAGAACTTCACACAACAACAAAGAGGGACAGACATGTCTGGAGGCAGGTGGCTGGAGCCAACAGAGTTCGACACCAGTGGCCGACATGATGAAGATGGTGATGATGGTAATGATGATGATAGTAATAATGATGATGATGATGACGACGACGATGATGATGATACTGACGGTAATGATGATGATGACGAATATGGTACTGACGGTAATGATGATGATGATGGTGATGATGATGATGGTACTAACGGTAATGATTATGATGATGATGATGGTGCTGACAGTAATGATGATGATGGTGATGATGATGGCGATGATGGTACTGACTATAATTGTGACGCTGATGATGATGGTGCTGATGGTAATGATGGTGATGATATTGATGGCGATGATGACGATGATGATTGTGATGATTATGATGATGATGTAAAAAATTACGTTGCGCGCCTACTTGCCTGTCGTAGTCGATGACGGTGCTGATGCGGTGCGCCACGGTAAGCACAGTGCAGTCGGCGAACTCCTGCCTAATGGTGGCCTGTAGGAAGCTGTCGGTCTCATGGTCTACGGCGGCCGTCGCCTCGTCCAGCACCAGCAGCCTCGAGCGCCGCAGTAGAGCTCGGGCGAAGCACACCAACTGACGTTGGCCCACGCTGAACCATAGTGCATTGTGTGGATTAGAAGGTGTGTACTACAATTTTCGTTGAAACAGAAACGGTTTGATATTCCAAGTCTGTAGTGCAAAGCGCTTTTAATGGTGCTAATAACACGCCTCAAGACGAATCTCTACAATTCATAAGGTTAGCTGCAAACCGCGTTCACAGATGTTCCGATATATAAAACAAAACTAAACTAAATCTTAATTTTGTAATTTCATGCACGTTGCCAGGGAATAGGGGTGGCATTGGCAATGGTGGCAGTAGTGGTCACGCTGCAGAAGCAGTAACTTAGTGGTGGTAATATTGATGATTATGACAATGTTTACAATGGGCGATAATATTGCTGTTGATGATTATTTTCATGGTAAAAATACAGTGCGGCTGATAACGACGATGAAGACGAAGAAAAACACTACGGAAATTACTTATTGAAAACAATTATTTTAACCAAAGCGACGGCGATGACGTAGAACAACGACAACACTGTTGGACTGACCATTGACCATTATTGTCACAAACACGCACCTCAGCAGCTCGCCACCGTTGCCTAGATTGTGCTCCAGGCCGGCGGACAAGGCCGATATTGAGGCCTTGAGTCGCACCTGGTCCAGGACCGTCCACAGTTCGACATCGCTGTGTTGTCCGAACGGATCCAGATTCTCTTTGATGGTCCCAGAGAATACAGTAGGATCCTGGGGAGGGGGATAGTACGTTAGAGGAACACATAAGAATGCTATAGGAAATAGAGTACATGGACGTATAACACTAACAACATCGACAATAAAGTATAATATGGTATAATTAATGCTGGTGTCATTAATATCCTTTAATAAAAAACAATATAATTTTAATGTTGACGACGATTGTGGTGTTGACGACAAGGACAACGACGATGACAAATCATCCGAGAAATCTCCGATATCTAATCCGTCTTTTCCCAGATCCTTTCGGAAGGATAGACGTCCTACCCATCTCACCTGTGGAATGATCGTCAGTCTCGACCGGAGATCGTGCAGACCGATGTCTGCGATACGTACGCCGTCAATGGAGATATATCCGCTCTCCGCCTCGAGGAGGCGAAACAACGCCAGACTCAAAGATGACTTTCCTGCACAAGTCCGTCCTACGATACCAATCTGGAATGGACAAAGTGACGTCGCTATGATGAGTTAAGATTTTTGACATTAAATATGCAATACATTGCCATACACTTTCACATACGTGCATACATGCGTGGTGGTGGTGGTGGTGGTGTATGTGGCGGTGGTGCTAATGGTGACGGTGACAGTGAAGGTCGTGGTGCTGGCGGTAGTAATGGTGGTGATAGATGGTCGTGGTGGTGGCGGTAGTAATGGTGGTGATAGATGGTCGTGGTGGTGGCGGTAGTAATGGTGATGATAGATGGTCGTGGTGGTGGCGGTAGTAATGGTGGTGATAGATGGTCGTGGTGGTGGCGGTAGTAATGGTGGTGATAGATGGTTGTGGTGGTGGCGGTAGTAATGGTGGTGATAGATGGTTGTGGTGGTGGCGGTAGTAATGGTCGTGATAGATGGTTGTTATTGATGAAGCTCAGTGGTCGTCACTTACCTTTTCACCCGAATTCACGTTCAGCGAGATATTTCTGAGGACAAGTCCGAATCCTTTTCTGTAGCGTGTTGAATATTCGTGGAATTCTATTCTACCTTTCTGTGGCCAGTCGTCATCCGGGCGCTTCTCTGGCACATGTGTCGCCGCCTACAGGAAAACATGCAAGTGACAGTCTGTCATGTGGGACGTTTATGCAGAGAAATTACAAGGATGCTTCTCTACAATGTGTTCTACGTTCTACACTTTAGTCAAAATATATAATGTACATGTAAGTAACTATCATGTGTTAGATGCACAACACATGTCTAGCAGGATGTGTTAACGTAGCACGATTTGTACTACATCCTGCATAGTCAATTTATCCCCAACAGCAACAACAGTCAAGAATGCCTGAAATACTAACATAGACCGGTAGAAATACAATGGTCTTGGCAATTTAAAACTGCTTTTTTCCAGAACTTGTCAGCAACCACATGCAGGTCTATGATGCTCGGGTATATTATTATTTTGTGTAGGGTTAAAGGGAATAACAAGAACGCACCAGCTAAAATGTGTTTTCTGTGTATACACAAAGTTTAATATTGTATGTACTACATGCCACAATAAAACAAAGTTTAATATTGTATGTACTACATGCCACAATTAAAAAAAATAGGAAAACGTTATGTATAGGTAAAATTACATGTTTATTGCTTCTCGCGAAGCGCGCGTAACATTCCAATTTAATGAGGTGGGCAATCACGTGGTTTTGTGACGTCACTTGTGACATGGGTTTACATTCAGTCAGTAATTCCCTTGCAATGCCTCAGTTTAGTTCCAATCGCGTTACTATGGCGAATGATGGCGATGCAAATTTTCCAGAATAAAAAGTATACTGTAACGATTTCGAACCGCTAGCATCAAGTGATACCGCAGAATCATATTTGAATTCGAATCTTTCGGAGCAGCTTAGCTACGCCAGTAGCCTTTGACTTCGGTCGTATTTAGGGGAGACCGGGTCTAGTTGTATACAGGGGCAAGTTGTTACAGAGGCGTTTTACGAAAACATGGCACACGTATGGAGATACCATCGATAGTAGTTGGTTGGAAGTCCACCAGCAGACACACTGTCCAAAAATCGGGAGTTAAGAAGGCGAAATTAACGAGATGTGGAAACAAATTACTTTTAAACCACCTAAAACTGTTTTGGTATCCCACATAGTATCACCTCCGGCAGCCACTGTTTGTTTCGTGAATGAAACGTTAAACACGTCTACTATATAGTATAAGAGGTTATGCCAAGTAGAAATTAAATTGACATTCAAGATTTGTTATCATCCACGTGCGTTCAACTGCAAAAATGTGTTTGGGGCAAGTTTTTACAGTTGTATTGGGGCAAGTTGTTACAACTGTAAGAATGCTCGGGCGGCTCATACCGATGACTCGGCCAGCGAGTTGTGAACTGACAATGACTGAAAGAACAACATTTATTTAACCACGACGGGTGAACGTTCTATTTCACTTGTGAAGCCTATCATACTTGTCTATAACCAGTATTGTAAATGCTAGCAGCGTCAAAAAAAATTTCGAATATTTTCCGACTCTCGATATGCCAATGGCTTCCTTGTCCACTTGCCATCTGGGAGTTTTGCCATGGGTGACACTCTTGTTCAACCTTGTTAAACTTTTTATGACACAGACCTATTTGAGCAATTAATAAATATTGCACCATTCATTGAAATGTGGATGTTCGTGTGCGTGAGTGCATATATATATATATATATATATATATATATATATATATATATATATATATATATATAGACATTCATTATTTTATACTCCATTCAGTAATTTATTTTCCATTCACAATGGTTTGCTATATATGAGTCCAGGGAATGAGTCAAGGGAATGAGTCCCCTTTGGTAACTAAATGTAATGGATCAGACTTCACTTTAAGTACTTTAAGTACATCAAAGGGATGCCAAGTTTAACTAGATACTGATTAAGTACAATGCTTTATATATGAATTATATATTATATATGTTCTAATGATCGTTTCACTGCGTGTTAAAATTGAAACCATGCAGCGCCGTATTTTATGCAAAAGGACGCGAAAGCTACAAAAGCGGTTACACAGTAAAGAATTCGGGTTAATGTGGAACTAAATCAATTAACAAATAAGAGAATACATATTATGCTTTATTCACAGTACCACACATAGCAAGCTACATGTGCTCGGTACACAATCGTTTGGGCCGATATCACTATGCCCGTTGTGCTCTGAGGCCGAAGTTACCGGAATTGCGAGCCGAACTCTCCAAAGAATGCTGTCCGAATTCACCGGACCGAATTCAACATCACTTGTATTCTGGCTGACAGTTCGCTGACAGCTCGCTTCGATCCGAGCTGGACCGTGGTCGTCGACGCCCGTGTCGCTGCCTGTGTTCTACGGATTGATGGCATCGACATAACTTCCACTACTTGGAATAATGTTGGCACAACATCTTCTTTCAAAGAGATTTTAGCACCAGTATAAACCAGGGCTGCCATCTTTTCTGGTCCGGATCGCTGTCGAGACAAGTTTTCTCGAAGCGAGCAAAGCCGGCTGTGCTTCGTCGCCTTGAAGTCTGCTTTTTATAAAAATAAAGTTGGCTCCGTATGAACTTAAACCAACTACATGTTACTATATTCTTACTATTGTTTGCATTACAATCAAATGCCGCACAATATACCATTATGACGCTCGCTTATAAAAAACCACTATCGCTGCCAATGGTACGGTGAATGAATTGAAAGTCCCAATCCCCTAGCGCGTCCTTGTTATCAGTGACGTCACGTGGAAGCTTGTCGATAAGCGCGGGAAAATATGCACAATCTAGACAGGTCTGTAGAATATTATTTGGAATTATTAATTAATTGAATTCTAATTAATTTTTGGGTATTGTGGAAATATACCACAAGATGTAACATAATATGATTGCAAGCAATCGTTTTTATTCCCTTTATATATTGATAGCAAGTTAACGCCTGGATGTATTTTTCAGAATTACCTCTGTCATTATTTCGGCGTACTCTTGTACCCGTTCGACTGACACCATGTATGTCTCCAGCTCGCACGCCAGTCGTATCGTCACGTTGGTGTACGCCGTCACCTAATCAACATACTACGTGAAATGTCGTGCATACAAAACATTTATGGTAAATAATGTGCATTGTATATGTTCAAATGTAAAAAAAAAACAATTGGGTAAACATGACAACGGCGATGACAATTGTTATGATGATATCTAAAGGTACGAGTTATTTCACATAATGCTTACATGTGGTTATCAGTTTAGTATATGTTTTGTACATTATGCGTCATTTGTAACAATTACAAGCAAGTTTCAATATAGCAGTGTTACCAGAATTGATATGGTTACTGTTACCAATAGCAGTAGTTTAATATTATCAATATGATTGCTATTTTAACTATTCTAACTAGTCATACAAACATGGCTTTATTATTAAACACATTAATATCCATCTATTCGGCAAATTCATGACACTGACCTGTAGAGCGTAAGATATGGACAGTCCGGCAAGACCAGCGGTCAGCGACTGGCGCTGGAGGATGGAGAAGAGACACGAGAGGAAGACGATGACTGATCCCAACAGCTCCATGTTGACGCCCAGCCACCTGCGCACGGGGAACAGGAGATACAACGTGGAGCGAGAGGGAGACGCAACGAAGGAGGGGGAGACAGACAGAGTGACAGAGATACAGAGCTTCAGACGGACACCAGTGACAACCAGTGAGGCAGCCACATGTCCACTGTGCACGTATCAGCCTCACCTGAGCACAACGAGGATGAGGTACCACGCCCGCTGACTTTCGTTGATGAGTCGGTCACACTGGTTGACGAAGAACGTCACCTGGCGATAGGCGCGGATCGACACGATACCGGCGACGCTCTCGTCGAAGTGAGAGTATAACGGAGACTTCCGGACGGAGTCGATCCGCTTCAGTTGCCGTACAGCCGAGATGTAGAGGCGCTGTCGGCGACAGATGATTGATTTATTTCCCAGTTTCATGTCATACGAATTAAGTGATCGGGATTTAGAGATATATTTTCGAGGATTTTGCTGCACACAGGTTTAAATTTGTAGTTGCTAGTTGATACACATATTCATGTGTCATTGGTGGAAGGATCCCCGGTGTGTGAAGATGGGCTACAAACGACAGGAAGCATCTTCCATGTTGGTTTACTCGATAACAAAATTGTAAGATTTTGCGAAAACGTTACTGTAGATTGTTGATAACACACACGTCAAAGTGTAGAGTTTTTATCAAAACTTAATCGTAACTTTGTGCAGAGTGGAACTGCTTTTCTGACTTTATCGTTGGTTTCAATGGGAAAACAATACTGATTTGTAGCATGTTCACACACAAAACGTCCTGTACGGCTTCCACGCTGATAAGGTTCGATCTTTCGGTGGCACCCACTCAATGTTGCGTTATCTCTTTGTATTCAAGCATAGATTGGTTCTACTTAATTAGCCGAGTAGAACGCTTCGATGTTCTGTTTAGCTGTGAGGTGTTTCAGGTTACAAATATGATAATATTATGTTGTTTGACTAGCACGTACGGCTAATTCTTTGCAAATTAGAATATATTTGTTGACAACCAACCACAGATTGGAGTTTTTGTAAAATGTTGCCATACAGCAAATGTTGTCTAGTTCTATTTAAGTATGCATTATTTGATTTAAACCCACAGGTTCTTGCATTAAAATACAATGCCCGCGCTATCAGGACCCCTGTATAAAGAACATCCGCTTAAAAGGACCAACTTCAAAATCTTGTCTGCACTGTTTTGTGTGCTGGTGGATATAAAGAATATCGGATATATGGAACAGTTTAGACAATCTCGATACGTTCCTTGTAACGAGAGTTCTACATCAGCCACATTGTATTCCTTTAGGAATATTACAGGAGTAACAACAACATCTGCCCATGAAAAGCGGGGAATCCTTAACTTAAATTGCTTCGATTTTTGCCGTTTTCATTGTTTTTAAAGTGTTGTTTTACGGGTCGCCATTTTGATATGCCGTTCTCGTTCGCGACGAACGCACACGCGAGAAAATGTGAATCTACTTCAGACCAAAGAATCGAAATATGCCTAGAATGGCCTCGTGTTCAACAAGGTCGATTTGTTTGTTTCTGAAAACGGAAAACGGGAACAAGAAAAAAACCGGTATTTCCCGTCCAAAACGGAAAACGGGAACAAGAAAAAACGGTATTTCCCGTCCAAAACGGAAAACTGGAACAAGAAAAAAACGGTATTTCCCGTCCAAAAGCGGTAACGTTAACACCTATGGAATATCTTAGATACAGACAGATCCGGAGAAAGTAGCAAACCTGTACGACGATGTAGATGACGGTGACAGGAATGACCACGGACAGGAAGGCGGGCGTGCTGTAGCTGATAACGACGAAGGTCGCCAGTAGAGGCGCCAGCGCAAACAGCCACTGACGCAGCTGGATCGGCATCTTCGAATCGATCAACTGCAGATCCTTCGAGAAACGGTTCAGTATTCGTCCGGTAGGCGTCGTATCGAAGAAGGACATCGGCGCGCGCAGACAGCGTCGCAACATGGCGTCGTGGAGGACGCGAGAGGCGCAGACGCAGCCGTGGGCTACAGCCAGCGACTCGATCAAGATGGAGAACACTGCAGAGGTAAAACTACAATTATACTTCCGGACATTAATGTAGTGCGTGAAAATTGCAGTTATTTTATTTGCCAAGAAGTGTTCAGCCAGTAAGGAACGTTCGAATGTTGCACATCAGGCAGTAAGATGTTGCAGCATGAAACGGATTCGAAGACGCGTAGGTATTTTGGTAGTTACATTCAAGAAACACCGGTAGGCGTATTAATGTTTGGCAACAACTGTCAATTGTGAGGAAGGCGCATTTCCAACAAGAAGAGCTGGAGGCTGTGATTTTGAGGCACTTGTTCACAATATCAGTGACACGATGGCGTTGGCTGTGAATTGTCAGAATAATTCTGGTCTGCCCTCTTCATGCAAACAAATGAGGTACTTCTTGTAGAAAGCTGGATAAGTTCACACATATACACGTGTATACACCTAATCTAGAGCATGAAATACAAACTGTGACCATTACTTCAAATTAGATACTTTACATGACGTCTCCAAATAAGAACCTACGTTTTTGGTAATTATAAAACAATTCTGTATAATCAATTAAACGTACAAGCATGCTTTGTTTATAGTTTTCACACGCTGTAAACCTCAATAAGGGGGTGTCGTATTAAAACATGTATATAGATGATACCCCATTATTTTTATATTTTCACCATTACTCTCATTATAGCTATATACGTGAAAGCCAACGAACTCTGCCAATCACCTTGTACTGTTCCAAGGGCAGCATATATACTCAAGTTTGTGCGTTCGTCGCGTACGTCACGTTCGCCCGTCACGTTATCTCTGCTCGTCCATTCACTCAGCCAGATGTTAGTGCCAACCTGCGCCGCTATGAAGAGCAAGTGACACGCCAAGGTCAGCGCCGACATCGAGAGACCGCTCGCCCACACGTAGACCCATATCACTCGCCATTTCACCTGGCAACGAATCAAGGAAGTTTAGCTCAACTTTCTGTAATATGAATTTACCACAATCCGGTAACAACTTACATACAGACAGATAGTCACGACCAGTGTTTCAAAGTTCCTTGTATACACCAAATCTAGTGGCTAGAGGTCTCTGTCTTAATATATATGAATGAATAAGTTTGTGCTTCAGTCGACTATAATATTTTACGATGGTTCGTTTTCAACTTAAATGCTTAAGTTGAAATGGCGATATGTGTACCTCGAAATGTCAACATAAACTCTAGTGTTTCATTTAGACAGACACAACTAAAATTAGACGGTACTGACTTTGCCTTCTTCTACCGTCTCAGTTCGAGTAGAGTGTTGTTGTCGATGAGACGTGCCCCGATCTGACGACGACAACATCTGAAGGCTGCGATATAAAAGCTGCGTAAGTATACAGAGACACATACCAACGAGTTTGCCATGGCCTACTGTAAAACTTTAGTTAATACTAACGTTTTAGAGTAGGAACAGAATAGACAAAAGGAAATAAACTCTGTGAAAAAGCCAGCCACAACGATAGTGACAAAACATTGGAGAGGGTAGTTAGATAATTAGTTTGGTTGTTATAAGTAAAGTACTTCGATTTTGCATAATTGTTATTATATATATATATATATATATATATATATATATATATATATATATATATATATATATTTTTTTTTTTTTATTATTTATTTATTTTTCATTTATTTATTTATTTTTTTCCTATATTATTTCATTAATGGGAATGACAAAAAACAGGTGTTAACTTAGTGTCCGAAAAGGGCATTTCTGTGTATTAACATAAATAAATTAAAAGGAAAATATACATCTTAACAGCGATGGAAATAACGACATCGTCCTCAAGTGGACTGTTTCACGGTATAAAAAAGTTGAATAATGCATTTATTTACTTCATACACATCGTGACCATGCTGTCCTTGTGCAATGACCTAGACATGTGATACTATATACAACCTACTGCAATTGGATTGTAGCAAATCGGCATTATGACTGCTGAATAACGTACCTTGGATTCATATTGGTTTGCTGTGACGAAGCTGTGACATGTGGATTTATGCTCGGATCTACGAAATGAATCATACACTTATTTAATGAACGGCGAATGTTAAGCACATCGATTTATACAATCGGTTGTCGTTCAGGTAATCTTATTCTTTTAAGAGTGAGAGACAGAGAAAGTGTGAGAGGGAGTATGAGAGATATAGAGACGGACGGACGGACGGACGGACGGACGGACGGACGGACGGACGGACGGACGGACGGACGGACGGACGGACGGACGGACGGACGGACGGACGGACGGACGGACGGACGGACGGACGGACGGACGGACGGACGGACGGACGGACGGACGGACGGACGGACGGACGGACGGACGGACGGACGGACGGACGGACGGAGAATAAAACAATTTAATAGATAAAGCTTTAAAGTTATTGTGTCACATTATACTGTTGGGATCAGTCATCGTCTTCCTCTCGTGTCACATTATTTTATAATACTATAAATGCAGTCCGCTGCTATCTTATTATCTGGCAACACTACTGGTAAACATGACGTACGCACCCTGAGTAAAGGCGTCCGGATGGTCTTCAGTGTACCTAGCAAGTAGTCGAGCAAGAGTGCCCTGCTTCGCGAGCAATTCTGTGAACGTCCCAACCTCTGATATGCCACCGTCCTCCAACACGACTATGACGTCAACTTGTGGCAAGTAGGTCACGTGGTGTGTTACAAGAATCCTGGTCTGTCAATGAGTGAAAATGTCATTTGTACCAACATTTGGATTATCATAAACATTGCACTAGTTTTAACGTAGATTCATTACTAGAAGCCATCATCAGCAATTTTCAGATGAAGGACACGTATTGTAACAACTGATTATCACATTTAACAAGATTTCACAATATTTAACAAGATTGCCATCTCAAACAACAAGTTCCAGACGACAAGTAGAGAAGGAAGCCATTGGCTTGTCGAGAGCATTAACAAAACCATTTGACAGTTTGTTCCATTCATTTATCACCCTCTGTGAGAAAGAGTACTTTCTTATGTCCAAACTACACTGTTCCTTAACTAATGCTGCTTTGTGTCCTCTGGTTCTACTGCATTCTTTAAGTTTGAAGAACATATTCCTATCAATATCCTCATAACCGTTCACTATTTTAAACACTTCTATTTGGTCTCCTCTTAGTCTCCTGGTCTCTAGTGTTGTCAAACCACATTCTAATAAGCGGCTTTCATAACTAAGGTTTCTCAATTCTTGAATCAGTTTAGTTGCTCTTCGTTGTATTATTTCTACTTTATCTATATCCTTTTTACAATACGGCCTCCATGCTTGTATACAATATTCCAAATGTGGTCTAACTATTGCTTTGTACAGAGGTACAATTAGCTGTTTCTTCTTATATGTGATAGTTCTCCTAATTAGAACTAGGATTTGATTTCCTTTTGAAGCAGCAATCCCGCATTGCTATGAAACTTTCATGTCACCACTAAATGTTGAAACACATTATTATTAATCAACTATATAGCTTCGATCAAGGAAAAATTTGAGTGAGCTGAGGACTTTGACCGAGGACAAGACCCAGTGGTCAAAGGTGAAGAAGGACTGATTGCAGCTGTAAGATATATTCTTACTACAACAGCTGCAAAATACAGTCAAAGATTAACAACTTCTACAAGCCTATAGTAACTTATTACTTCAGTGATTTGTTGCTTTACAAAGACACACAACTGTCTGTTTGAACTGACTCGTTTGACGTTCTCGATCTAGTTAACGACACTGGCATCAACTGTTTAAAATCAAAGAAGAACCAATGTCAAGATGTATATTGACAAACACTGGCTGGTGGCAAGATAAACACTGGCATCAACTGTTTAGAACCATAGAAGAACCAGTGTCTAGATGTATATTGTGAATAATGTCTGGTGGCAAGATAAACACTGGCATCAACTGTTTAGAACCATAGAAGAACCAGTGTCAAGATGTAAATTGTGAACAATGTCTGATGGGAAGATAAACACTGGCATCAACTGTGTAGAATCATAGAAGAACCAGTGTCAAGATGTATATTGTGAACACTGTCTGATGGCAAGATAAACACTGGCATCACCTGTTTAGAACCAAGGAAGAATTGTTGTCAATATGTGTATTGTGAACACTGTCTGATGGCAAGAAAAACACTGGCATCAACTGTTTAGAACCATAGAAGAACCAGTGTCAAGATGTGTATTGTGAACATTGTTTGATGGCAAGATATACACTGGCATCAACTGTTTATAACCAAAGAAGAATCAGTGTCAAAATGTATATTGTGAACACTGTCTGATGGCAAGATATATATTGTGAACACTGTCTGATAGCAAGATGTATATTGTGAACACTGTCTGACGGTAAGATGTATATTGTGAACACTGTCTGATGGCAAGATGTATACTGTGAACACTGTCTGATGGCAAGATGTATATTGTGAACACCGTCTGATGGCAATATGTATATTGTGAACACCGACTGATGGCAAGATGTATATTGTGAACACTGTCTGATGGCAAGATGTATATTGTGAACACTGTCTGATGGCAATATGTATATGGTGAACACTGTCTGATGGCAATATGTATATTGTGAACACTGTCTGATGGCAAGATGTATCTTGTGAACACTGTCTGATGGCAAGATGTATATTGTGAACACTGTCTGATGGCAAGATGTATATTGTGAACACTGTCTGATGGCAATATGTATATTGTGAACACTGTCTGATGGCAAGATGTATATTGTGAACACCGTCTGATGGCAAGATGTATATTGTGAACACTGTCTGATGGCAATATGTATATTGTGAACACCGTCTGATGGCAAGATGTATATTATGAACACTGTCTGATGGCAAGATATATATTGTGAACACTGTCTGATGGTAAGATGTATATTGTGAACACTGTCTGATGGCAATATGTATATTGTGAACACTGTCTGATGGCAAGATGTATATTGTGAACACCATCTGATGGCAAGATGTATATTGTGAACACTGTCTGATGGCAAGATGTATATTGTGAACACTGTCTGATGGCAAGATGTATATTGTTAACACTGTCTGATGGCAAGATGTATATTGTGAACACTGTCTGATAGCAAGATATATATTGTGAACACTGTCTGATGGTAAGATGTATATTGTGAAAACTGTCTGATGGCAATATGTATATTGTGAACACCGACTTATGGCAAGATGTATATTGTGAACACCGTCTGATGGAAGATGTATATTGTGAACACTGTCTGATGGCAAGATGTATATTGTGAACACTGCCTGATGGCAAGATGTATATTGTGAACACTGTCTGATGGCAAGATGTATATTGTGAACACTGTCTGATGGCAAGATGTATATTGTGAACACTGTCTGATGGCAAGATATATATTATGAACACTGTCTGATGGCAAGATGTATATTGTGAACACTGTCTGATGGCAAGATGTATATTATGAACACTGTCTGATGGCAAGATGTATATTGTGAACACTGTCTGATGGCAATATGTATATTGTGAACACTGTCTGATGGCAAGATAAACATAGAAACAAAGAAAACATACACCAAATTGATTTGCAAAAATTTTGATGTAGAAATGGCTGACCTTTTTTAAAATTCAATATTGGAAATGGCTCGTCAATGCTCCGGCCCGGCCGACCAATGGTAATGATGATGACTGTTTATGGTTCACCAAGCAACAACTCAGCTAGAAGAAAAACCAACGACGACGACTATGGTCAGTGACTGACCTTTTGACGAAGAAGGCCATCGGGCCCGATCACGTGCTTGAACACGTGACTTCCTACGTGGACGTCGACGGCGCTGAGTGGGTCGTCCAGGAGGTAGATGTCGGAGTCCTGATACACGGCTCGGGCCAGACTCACCCTCAGTTTCTGCCCGCCGCTCAAGCTGATGCCCTATTGGACACGAATAGAACAGCTGTATAAACGAGTATCTGGTTATACACAGTGGTGGGTCATAGTTGTGTCATGGCGTGCGTACCTGGGATTCCTGTTTTAATGGCCAACCGTACGCACGGGTATGTTTAACAGTACCTGCTTTTTGCACTTCCGTTTATCACCCGAGATTCCCCATTTAGAGTTTGATTACAAGATTAACATAACATATAAACATAATTATAAATTCGTCATTTATGATTTCCACCATTTTGGAATGACCGCAGCCTTTTTTTCACAATATTGCATAACCTATGAATGGTTGGACATGTCTAACAATTAACTAGGAACAATTCGGGCGTACCCGGGTAAACAGTAACCACGATATTGAGAAAACCTACGTTTAGTTACATCTCCTCCATGTATCATGACACCCTATCCTGGACCATATTAATATTAGAGTTTGCGTATCGTCCCGTAGAATTTCCCAACCTTATCGCCTATCTCAGTCAAGTCGCCATCTTCCAAAACATCCAAATCCGGTAGCAGTGCGCATGCGCGGATGACATCAGCGTAACGCCACTCGTTGTACTTCCGGTTGAAGAGGATGTTGTTTCTCAGCGTGTTTGATTGGAGCCATGCTTGTTGAGGAACGTACGCCACCGATCCCTGGAACGAGGCAGAAAACAACACGTCATTAGTCGGAAACAGATCAAGCAATATTAAAAAAAATCCTTTTTGCAAAATCTACACGTTTTCAGAGAAATATACTCGAATTTCTTGGAGGGGTTTCACTTGGAATCATTCTACTGGTGAAAGACGTAATGTGTTCTTTGAGATTGCATCTTTAACATGTACGTAGGTCAAACTTCAAGAGATGTATATGCTTTTGTAAAAATAAATTAGAGTATAAAATCACATATCATCGTGTGCTGAATAGTATTGAAAAACACCAACAGATTCCTGTTGGAAAAACACCAACATAGTCTTAGTTCACTGTTTACGAGGAGCTTGTCGTGAACTGACCTTAACGTTTATAGATCCTTTAATTCGGCTCATTTCCCCCAGCAAAGCCGACAGAAGACATGATTTCCCAGAGCCAACCTTTCCAACGACAGCCACTAGCGCTCCTTTGGGGACGCGTAAGTTCACGCTGAAATAAAAACGAAACTATACATAGTTTCTGGTACTCGGACAGTAATATTATCGTATCAGCAACCCATAAGATTTCGTAGCTGTGACAATGTTGAACGTTTGTTGTAGATAAACATAACTGTCGGTTGTTTTGATCAGTTCGGCTTAACCACTCGAATGTAGAGATATTGGAAACATAAGCTTGGCACTAATGGAGTTCGACACAATACCGTTAGACAATAGATTGACAATAGATGTTTGCAGACTGGTAGTTACTCAATGTTGAACACACTCTTCGCTGGATGATAACGTCTTTGTCGCCCAGATGGAATTGAAATGTTCGCACGGTAAACCACGTAAACTGATAAAGTATTCTTAAGAGACAAAACGCACTTGCATTTCACACTGTACGAATTGTTCTTCATAGAAGCATCACCAAATATTTCAATGAGAAAGTAAAATAATATTCTTCTTTGCCGACACACACGAAAATGCAAACAGTGATGCCCACCAAGAACAACACATTGAATGACCTACAGTAAAACGACTACAGTAGAACGACTACAGTGGAACGACTACAGTAGAACGACTACAGTGGAACGACTATAGTGGAACGACTACAGTGGAACGACTACAGTGGAACGACTACAGTGGAACGACTATTTTAAAAAAGGCAAACAACACAGACGCGAAATTTAGGAGCTACCAACTTGTTTAGTATCTGTGTATCGGCTCCCCACGAGAAAGTGCCGTCTTTGACTCGAATTGCGTCTATCGTTGGTTCGACCTCACTGGACAGACTGTTCAAGAGAACTTCGTCGCTTAGTTCATCTTTGTTCTCGTCCAAATCCAGGAACTGTGCGATTCGTCCGAGAGACACGAATCCCTGATAATAGGTGTAGATAAAACCAAGAAAAGATGAAATATCAGTGACATACAGTAATAGTTCGTTGTGATAATGTCAGTGACGTACACTAATAGTTCGTTGTGACAATGTCTGTGAAATAGGCATTTCGTATGCAGATTTGGCGTCATAGATTACGCACATGTGAACTCCAAAAATGTGGTCATATGGTATCATTATTATAAAAAGAACACTTGTTCGGTATACGCTAATGTATGTCAATAAATAGAAATATGTAATCTAGTTCGAAACTGTGTCCATGATATGTCCGTAGTTTTATGGCAACCGCTTGTAAAGGAAGCAGGAATATACCTGAAGACCAGTTCGGGTGAACAATGAAATTTCTGTCATGGGCGACGGTTCTGCACCATACGTACAAATTATACCTCCTCTTTTTGGGGCTCTAATCTTGATGCATAAGTGCATTACAATATTTTAGTATAAAGATTATGCTCTACTTACAATCCCAATGAGATATTTCATTTAAATGTGACGCGTTACGACCAGGTGGGGTTGATCTAATTTGCACATCTCCAATAATTATTATATTGTTGGACAAGTTTAGGTTAGACCAAACGGTAACGCAGTACTGTATCAACGTATATTGTCAGGTAACCCTACTAAGTACACACTCTAACCTGAACTTGACACTTACTTCCACCATGTTGGTGACACTTACTCCCACCATGTTCATGTTGGTGACACGTACTTCCGCCATGTTGGTGACACTTACTTCCACCATGTTGGTGACACTTACTCCCACCATGTTGGTGATACTTACTTCCGCCATGTTGGTGATACTTACTTCCACCATGTTGGTGACATTTACTCCCACCATGTTGGTGACACTTACTTCCGCCATGTTGGTGACACTTACTTCCGCCATGTTGGTGACACTGATGGGGACGAGAGCCATGGGATAGTTGAGGATGTTGATGAGGGAGAGGGCGACAAAGGCTGTCGACGCGTCGAGCACCGAGGCTGGAGACACGAGCACATATGTCGCGAACGTCACCAAAGACACCTGCAGAAACGGCGGGGCGAAAAACAAGTCGTTTTGTGTCCGTGTGTTCGTTGTGTGTGTGTGTGTTTGCGTGCGTGCGTGCGTACGTGCGTGCATGCGTGCGTGCGTAATTTTGCAGACAGTCATTATCCATCTAGCATGCAGCAGGGCGTCAATCAACTGGCTCCGTGGTGTAACGGTTAGCACTCAGGACTTTGAATCCTGCGATCCGAGTTCAAATCTCGGCGAACCTTTTGCTCCGTTGTGTTTAGTCAGAGCTTAGTCTATGTCCAGTCGCTTCAGTCATACTGTACTTTCTACATCTACATTGATAACGGAAATAACCATTTGGTGTATGGTTGTTTGGACCCCTGTGACTAGTAGTGTATGTACAGAGCCTACGTTACTATGGCCACTGACCACGTTACAAGGGCCACTGACCAGGTTACCAAGGACACTGACCAGGTTACCAAGAACACTGACCAGGTTACCACAGACAATGACCAGGTTACCAGGGGCACTGACCATGTCACCAGGGACACTGACCAGGTTACCAAGGACACTGACCAGGTAACCAAGGACACTGACCAGGTTACCAGGGACACTGAACTGTACTTTTTACATCTACATTAGAAATGGAAAAAAAACATTTGGTGTATGGTGATTTGGCCCCCTGTGACTAGTAGTGTATGCACAGAGCCTACATTACTATGGCCACTGACCAGGTTACCAGGCACACTGACCAGGTCACCAGGGACATTGACCAGGTCATCAAGGACACCGACCAGGTTACCAAGGACACTGATCAGGTTAACAGAGACACATATCAGGTTTCCAGGGACACTGACCATGTCACCAAGGACACTGACCAGGTTATCAGGGACACTGACCAGGTTACCAGGGACACTGACCAGGTTACCAAGGACACTGATCAGGTTATCAAGGACACTAACCAGGTTACCAGGGACACTGACCAGGTTACCAAGGACACTGACCAGGTTACCAAGGACACTGACCAGGTTACAAAGGACACTGACCAGGTTACAAAGGACACTGACCAGGTGACCGGGGACACTGACCAGGTAGGGCGACAAAGAGAAGGTGATGGAGGCGACAGCATTGAGAAAGGCTGCTCGTCGCAACAACTTCAACTCGGCGTCTCGGGTGGCGAGAATCCTCGTCAGGAAGAACGGTTCCCACGCGTAAAGCTTCAGTACCTGCGTCGAAACAACAGCGTGTTTGTTGAATGATAGAGTAGTGACGATGTTATATTATGGTGTAATCGTAATAGAATAGCTATTAACTAAGCATCACAGTACTGGCGCTTTATTATACAACAATAGAATTTCTAACTTATTTCCAATATGTAAACAAACCATATGTACATATACCCAGAATTTCGACTCATCTCTTATTTTTTAGATTTCCTGTCGTCTCATAATGATACCGCAGCTCAGGCTTTCTCACAAATTTAAACCATTGCCTCTAGAAAGGCATACTAACGGTAAAAGCTATTAACATAACTACTTGGACGTTTCAGATTATTTGTGAAGTCTGCGACAAGTATCGCATATATAATATAAACACAGTTGTAGCTGTAATTATGATACTGTCACCAAAACGCCGACTGACCTTAATTCCACTGATAGCTTCGTTCAACTGATGCATTCGTCTGTCTTTCACCACCATCTGCTTTGACTGTTAGATAAAAGTATTGGTAACTGTTAATTGCTTCCTTCTGAATAATTAAAAAACAAGCTATTTTGCAATCCCAAGATATTTTGCAATCCCCCCAGTCTTAGCAATCGAAATCGTAAAAGGGACCCTAGTTTGAATAATATTCCGGGTCAAACATAAAATTAATCAAACAGCATTCCGGATTGGCAACGTAATATCAAAATAGGCCCTAAATAGATTCTCAATATTCCAAGCTTCCCAAAGTCATAATTAAATTTACCTACAGCTAGATACGTAAAAACAAAAGGTTGTTCTCAAGCACACGGCACGAAAATAAAAAACGGATGTTACATTTTTTCACCAAATTAATATGTACTCAACTATTGACACAGATATCTGATACAACCTCACCATATTACATATTAACGAATGTACAAGTTTATGTTACGCAGAACGCTACATATGTGGCCATATGTTGCCACACGGACGTTCACTTTTACCATTAGTTGGCTATTTATGCCCACAGTAAATAATCGTAAACAAAGAAAACCTGCGGAGATAAATCAAACAGGACACCGACCTGCAGTTTCCGTATTCTTCCACCGACTAAGACGGCATTGATAGGCAAGAGCACGAGAAGGACAGCCAGCCCAGCGAGGGCGGCAGGACCGACCGTCTGCCACAGCAGGACGACACAGACAACGACCATGAGTGGCACGTCCCACAAGGTGTGGATGAAGACGACAAGGTCGTGCAGCTTCTGCGCGTCCACCGCCATTAGGTTGGTGATGGCGCCGACAGTCGTGTGGGTGCGAGCCGAGGCGGACAGACGCAGCGCCTACAGAGGGAGCCATATATCGCATTCACTAGGTGGCGCGTCAGGTGATTTAACAATATTAAAAAATCACGTCCAAAGCAAGAAACTCCAAATAGCAAGTGGACAAGGAAGCCACTAGCTTATCGAGAGTCCAGCGATCATTCATCTGTCCTGCCTTTTGAGATAGTTGCCAATTTTGTTTCTAAACATATTCACGCTGCTAGCAGTTACACAATCTGTAGATAGTTTGTTCCATTCATTTATCGTCATAAGTGATAATAAATACTTTCTGATACCCAATCTACTCTTTTGTTCATCATACACGTAAGGAATTTTTCTGAAGAGGTTCATAAATATGTTCGTCCGTTTCTCATAAGCATTGTAAATATAAAAATGCACACTAATCGATAGGTTAACGATCGATAGGTTCGATTAACTATACAATTATAAGTTGTTATTACGTTTTATTACGCCAATGTACATATAACCCCGGTCAGAGCAATTTACTCGGGCCACAACTAAACGTCTCTTATTGACAGGTAATGTATTTAGTTATTAAATCACGTCACAACCGATGCCAATGGGTTTTACGCAATTCCATCACTGTTTACAACCAGATATTCACTGTGTAGTCTATAAATGCCTGCAGTGCGAATGTGCAAGAAACTTGACAAATACCTCATAAGGGCGGTAGATGAACAATTATTGGAATCTCGATAAGCCAACGGCTTCCTTGCCCACTCGCCAGCTGGGGCTAGCTATGTCGGATGGCAATCTTGTTAAATCTTGTTGAATCATGTGTGCCTCCTCGTGCCTCGCACAACCAGACGTGGGGCGCGGTAGCGTCGCGGTTAGAACTTCGGGCTCTAAGTCGAGAGAACCCGGGTTCGAATCCTCTTGCTGCCATTTCGACGTTTTGGCAATTTTGTTCAGTCAGCTTTAAAAATGAGTACCTGGCTACAGACAGGGATGGATATCGGAATGAATAGTCTTCGCGCAGTAATTGCATCGTGGCTGAATGCTTCCCAGAGAAGTCGAAATGGCGTTGGAATGAAGGGGGTGAAGTGAAGTGTAAAGCGCTTTGAACAGTCTCAAGGACTGGAAACCGCGCTATATAAGAACGCATTTGTTTTACCTTTAATAAGACACCAGAACAAACCTAAATACCATTAGCAACCACCATCTACCTTTCTGTAGATCGTGGCATTGAGCAGGATGTTGATACGAAGGGCGCATCCGTACGTTAAGTAGAGCCACTGGTGAATGAAGATGGCGGCGAGCGCAGTCACGAGGAACATGAGAGACGCGTAGAGGAGTCCCTTCCACGTGTGCGGGTCTTTGTTCCCCACAAAACTGATCAGCAACCTGCAATGTAGGACACGTGTCTCGTCAGCCGCCATGCTCACTTCCGGCGCCCAACGACCCGCTGCAACGGAGGACACGTGTCTCGTCAGCCGCCATGCTCACTTCCGGCGCCCAACGACCCGCTGCCCGCGATCGCATTTTACACATAAACGCATTTGGGTTTAAAACAGAGAGAACAAACAATAACACGCTTACGTCCATTATTTATTAAAAACAACTAGCATTAAATGTGATAACACTAAAACCAATGGTTTATTTTATAAATATATATATATATATATATATATATATATATATATATATATACACATTTAATGTGTTATGCTGTGCACAACTTGGGGTCCAGAAGTGCATTATCTTGTCAACTATCTCCTCGAAATGAGAATTACTTGTGTCCCCCATTGTCGAGGCGACGAATGTACAGCGACTGTCTGTGTCTTAATTGACTGTTGTTTGTTTACGTATACATACATTATGCGCTTACTATTACACACTTCAGTTTTCACTGCACATCAAATCAATAAAGGTTGTAGTTCTGCTTTAATAAATATCCGAAGCTATAGCAGTGAAGTGCAATGCTTTGTCCGAATTCACCGTGAACCGACATCACCTGTATCCGCGCTGACAGCTCGCTTCGATCCGAGCTGAACCGTAGTCGTCGACACCCGTGTCGCTGCCTGCGTTCTACTAATGGATGGCATCGATATAACTTCCACTACTGGGAATAATGTTGGTACATCACCCTCTTTCAAAGAGATTTAAGCACCAGGGTAACCCAGGGTTGCCACCTTCTCTGGTCCGGATCACAGTCGAAACAAACAAAGCCGACTGTGCTTCGTCGGTTTGACGTTTACTTTGCTTTTTTTTAAACAAAGTTGGCTCCGTAGGGAATTTAAACCAACTACATGTTACTTTATTCTTACCAATGCTTGCATTACAATCGAATGTTGCACGATAAACCATTCTGACGCTCGCTTCTAAACAACCGCTATCGTTGTCAACAGCACGGTGAATGAATGGAAAATCACAGTGTCGTACGACTTCCTTGTCATCAGTGACGTCACGTCGAAGTTTGCCGATAAGTGCAAGAAAATCTATATGCATAATCGAGGCAGGCCGGTATAACAGAGTATTATTTGGTATTATTAATTAATTGAATTCTAATGAATTTTTCGGTGTTGTGGAAATGGAATTATACTACATGATGTAATATAATATGATTTCAAGCAGTTGTTGTTGGTATTCCCGTTAAGGTTGTTGTGCTGGTTGTTGTAGTGTTGGTCGTTGTTGTGTTTGTTGTGGTTGTGCTGGTTGTTGTTGGTTGGTTGTTGTTGTGTTTGTTGTTGTTGTGCTGGTTGTAGTTGTGTTGGTTATTGTTGTGTTGGTTGTTGTTGTGTGCTGGTTGTTGTTGTGTTAGTTGTTGTTGTGTTGGTTGTTGTTGTGCTGGTTGTTGTTGTGTTAGTTGTTGTTGTGCTGGTTGTTGTTGTGCTGGTTGTTGTTGTGTTTGTTGTTGTTGTGCTGGTTGTTGTTGGTTGGTTGTTGTTGTGTTGGTTGTTGTTGTGTTGGTTGTTGTTGTGTTGGTTGTTGTTGTGCTGGTTGTTGTTGTGTTAGTTGTTGTTGTGCTGGTGGTTGTTGTGTTGGTTGTTGTTGTGCTGGTTGTAGTCATGTTGGTTGTTGTCGTGTTGGTTGTTGTCATGCTGGTTGTTGTCGTGCTGGTTGTAGTTGTGTTGGTTGTTGTTGTACTGGTTGTTGTTGTGTTGGTTGTTGTTGTGCTGGTTGTTGTTGTGTTGGTTGTTGTTGTGTTGGTTGTTGTTGTGCTGGTTGTTGTTGTGTTGGTTGTTGTTGTGCTGGTTGTTGTTCTGCTGGTTGTAGTAGTGTTGGTTGTTGTCATGTTGGTTGTTGTCGTGCTGGTTGTTGTTGTGCTGGTTGTAGTTGTGTTGGTTGTTGTTGTGTTGGTTGTTGTTGTGCTGGCTGTTGTTGTGTTAGTTGTTGTTGTTGTGCTGGTTGTTGTTGTGTTGGTTGTTGTTGTTTTGGTTGTTGTTGTGTTGGTTGTTGTGTTGGTTGTTGTTGTGCTGGTTATTGTTGTGCTGGTTGTTGTGTTGGTTGTTGTTGTGCCGGTTGTTGTTGTGTTGGTTGTTGTTGTGCTGGTTTTTGTTGTGCTGGTTGTAGTTGTGTTGGTTGTTGTTGTGTTAGTTGTTGTTGTTGTGCTGGTTGTTGTTGTGCTGGTTGTAGTTGTGTTGGATGTTGTTGTGTTAGTTGTTGTTGTGCTGGTTGTTGTTGTGTTGGTTGTTGTTGTGTTGGTTGTTATTGTGTTGGTTGTTGTTGTGCTGGTTGTTGTTGTGCTGGTTGTAGTTGTGTTGGTTGTTGTTGTGTTGGTTGTAGTTGTGTTGGTTGTTGTTTGTTGTTGTGTTAGTTGTTGTTGTGTTGGTTGTTGTTGTGTTGGTTGTTGTTTGTTGTTGTGTTAGTTGTTGTGCTGGTTGTTGTTGTGCTGGTTGTTGTTGTGTTGGTTGTTGTTGTGTTGGTTGTTGTTGTGCTGGTTTTTGTTGTGTTAGTTGTTGTTGTGCTGGTTGTTGTTGTGTTGGTTGTTGTGTTGGTTGTTGTTGTGCTGGTTATTGTTGTGCTGGTTGTTGTGTTGGTTGTTGTTGTGCCGGTTGTTGTTGTGTTGGTTGTTGTTGTGCTGGTTTTTGTTGTGCTGGTTGTAGTTGTGTTGGTTGTTGTTGTGTTAGTTGTTGTTGTTGTGCTGGTTGTTGTTGTGCTGGTTGTAGTTGTGTTGGATGTTGTTGTGTTAGTTGTTGTTGTGCTGGTTGTTGTTGTGTTGGTTGTTGTTGTGTTGGTTGTTATTGTGTTGGTTGTTGTTGTGCTGGTTGTTGTTGTGCTGGTTGTAGTTGTGTTGGTTGTTGTTGTGTTGGTTGTAGTTGTGTTGGTTGTTGTTTGTTGTTGTGTTAGTTGTTGTTGTGTTGGTTGTTGTTGTGTTGGTTGTTGTTTGTTGTTGTGTTAGTTGTTGTGCTGGTTGTTGTTGTGCTGGTTGTTGTTGTGTTGGTTGTTGTTGTGCTGGTTTTTGTTGTGTTAGTTGTTGTTGTGCTGGTTGTTGTTGTGTTGGTTGTTGTTGTGTTGGTTGTTATTGTGTTGGTTGTTGTTGTGCTGGTTGTTGTTGTGCTGGTTGTAGTTGTGTTGGTTGTTGTTTTGGTGGTTGTTGTTGTGCTGGTTGTTGTTGTACTGGTTTTTGTTGTGCTGGTTGTAGTTGTGTTGGTTGTTGTTGTGTTAGTTGTTGTTGTTGTGCTGGTTGTTGTTGTGCTGGTTGTAGTTGTGTTGGTTGTTGTTGTGTTAGTTGTTGTTGTGCTGGTTGTTGTTGTGTTGGTTGTTGTTGTGTTGGTTGTTATTGTGTTGGTTGTTGTTGTGCTGGTTGTTGTTGTGCTGGTTGTAGTTGTGTTGGTTGTTGTTTTGTTGGTTGTAGTTGTGTTGGTTGTTGTTTGTTGTTGTGTTAGTTGTTGTTGTGTTGGTTGTTGTTGTGTTGGTTGTTGTTTGTTGTTGTGTTAGTTGTTGTGCTGGTTGTTGTTGTGTTGGTTGTTGTTGTGTTGGTTGTTGTTGTGCTGGTTTTTGTTGTGTTTGTTGTTGTTGTGCTGGTTGTTGTTGTGTTGGTTGTTGTTGTGTTGGTTGTTATTGTGTTGGTTGTTGTTGTGCTGGTTGTTGTTGTGCTGGTTGTAGTTGTGTTGGTTGTTGTTGTGGTGGTTGTTGTTGTGCTGGTTGTTGTTGTACTGGTTGTAGTTGTGTTGGTTGTTGTTTGTTGTTGTGTTAGTTGTTGTTGTGTTGGTTGTTGTTGTGTTGGTTGTTGTTATGCTGGTTGTTGTTGTGTTAGTTGTTGTTGTGCTGGTTGTTGTTGTGTTGGTTGTTGTTGTGTTAGTTGTTATTGTGTTGGTTGTAGTTGTGTTGGTTGTTGTTGTGCTGGTTGTTGTTGTGTTAGTTGTTGTTGTGTTGGTTGTTGTTGTGCTGGTTGTTGTTGTGCTGGTTGTAGTTGTGTTGGTTGTTGTTTGTTGTTGTGTTAGTTGTTGTTGTGCTGGTTGTTGTTGTGCTGGTTGTTGTTGTGCTGGTTGTAGTTGTGTTGGTTTTTGTTGTGCTGGTTGTTGTTGTGTTAATTGTTGTTGTGCTGGTTGTTGTTGTGTTAATTGTTGTTGTGCTGGTTGTTGTGTTGGTTGTTGTTGTGCCGGTTGTTGTTGTGTTTGTTGTTGTTGTGCTGGTTGTAGTTGCGTTGGTTGTTGTTGTGTTGGTTGTTGTTGTGCTGTTTTTGTTGTGTTGGTTGTTGTAGTTGTGTTGGTTGTTGTTGTGTTAGTTGTTGTTGTGCTGGTTGTTGTTGTGCTGGTTGTAGTTGTGTTGGTTGTTGTTGTTTTGGTTGTTGTTGTATTAGTTGTTGTTGTGCTGGTTGTTGTTGTGTTGGTTGTTGTTGTGTTAGTTGTTGTTGTGCTGGTTGTTGTTGTGTTAGTTGTTGTTGTGCTGGTTCTTGTTGTGTTGGTTGTTGTTGTGTTAGTTGTTGTTGTGTTGGTTGTAGTTGTGTTGGTTGTTGTTGTGCTGGTTGTTGTTGTGTTAGTTGTTGTTGTGTTGGTTGTTGTTGTGCTGGTTGTTGTTGTGTTAGTTGTTGTTGTGCTGGTTGTTGTTGTGCTCGTTGTTGTTGTGTTTGTTGTTGTTGTGCTGGTTGTTGTTGGTTGTTGTTGTTGTGTTTGTTGTTGTTGTGTTGGTTGTTATTGTGCTGGTTGTTGTTTTGTTGGTTGTTGTGCTGTTTTTTGTGTTGGTTGTTGTTTTGTTGGTTGTTGTTGTGCTGTTTTTGTTGTGTTGGTTGTTGTTGTTGTGGTGGTTGTTGTTGTTTTGGTTGTTGTTGTGTTGGTTGTTGTTGTGTTGGTTGTTGTTGTGCTGGTTGTTGTTGTGCTGGTTGTAGTTGTGTTGGTTGTTGTTTGTTGTTGTGTTAGTTGTTGTTGTGCTGGTTGTTGTTGTGCTGGTTGTATTTGTGTTGGTTTTTGTTGTGCTGGTTGTTGTTGTGTTAATTGTTGTTGTGCTGGTTGTTGTTGTGTTAATTGTTGTTGTGCTGGTTGTTGTGTTGGTTGTTGTTGTGCCGGTTGTTGTTGTGTTTGTTGTTGTTGTGCTGGTTTTTGTTGTGCTGGTTGTAGTTGCGTTGGTTGTTGTTGTGTTGGTTGTTGTTGTGCTGGTTGTTGTTTTGTTGGTTGTTGTGCTGTTTTTTGTGTTGGTTGTTGTTGTGTTGGTTGTTATTGTGTTGGTTGTTGTTGTGCTGGTTGTTGTTGTGCTGGTTGTAGTTGTGTTGGTTGTTGTTGTGTTGGTTGTTGTTGTGCTGTTTTTGTTGTGTTGGTTGTTGTAGTTGTGTTGGTTGTTGTTGTGTTAATTGTTGTTGTGCTGGTTGTTGTTGTGCTGGTTGTAGTTGTGTTGGTTGTTGTTGTGCTGGTTGTTGTTGTGTTGGTTGTAGTTGTGTTGGTTGTTGTTGTGTTAGTTGTTGTTGTGCTGGTTGTTGTTGTGGTGGTTGTAGTTGTGTTGGTTGTTGTTGTGCTGGTTGTTGTTGTGTTAGTTGTTGTTGTGTTGGTTGTTGTTGTGCTGGTTGTTGTTGTGTTAGTTGTTGTTGTGCTGGTTGTTGTTGTGCTGGTTGTTGTTGTGTTTGTTGTTGTTGTGCTGGTTGTTGTTGTGTTTGTTGTTGTTGTGTTGGTTGTTGTTGTGTTGGTTGTTGTTGTGCTGGTTGTTGTTTTGTTGGTTGTTGTGCTGTTTTTTGTGTTGGTTGTTGTTTTGTTGGTTGTTGTTGTGCTGTTTTTGTTGTGTTGGTTGTTGTTGTTGTGCTGGTTGTTGTTGTGGTGGTTGTTGTTGTGCTGGTTGTAGTTGTGTTGGTTGTTGTTGTGTTGGTTGTTGTTGTTGTGTTGGTTGTTGTTGTTTTGGTTGTTGTTATGTTGGTTATTACTGTGCTGGTTGTTATTGTGTTGGTGATTTCTCAGTTTCCCAGAGGTTAGGTAATTGCAGGTATTGCTGTCACACGTGATAATAACACCACCGATATGGCACTCGGGTTTGGCATATTTCTGAAGCTGGATTTAAATGCTTGTGTTCACATGTAACTAACACACACCTTAAAGCTACTGCTAAAAACAGGTCATGTCATCGCGATCTTGTCCACCAGACAACACTGTACTGGGGCCATAGCGTGACGACGTCATGAAACACTCCTTTGTTCTCTCCCTATCCAAGGCCACCCGACGACTTTAAGCACACGTACATCACTCTGCGTGTGGATATGAATCAGAATGACAAAATGTGTACCAGGGAATAAGCTCCTCCATTCTTCGCTTGTCTATTATTTTGACTCCCGCAATTCTTCTCGCCCAGTTATTCTCGTAAAGTTGCAGTTTCTCTTGTTGTTTTTCTGCCATGGTATCTAGGCCCTATATGTCATCGCCATGGTCTCTAGGCCCTATATGTTGGCTGGCGTTAAGAGCTGAGCTAAGCAACTTTTCTTTTTCTTTTTAGATATAGTATAATACTTTTATTATAATATATTATAATATACAGCTGTCGTCCACAACGACTGCTGTAGACCTACCTGAGCAGTGGCGGCGTCAGGAAGATGAGGACGATAGTGGCGAGGCGATGGATGGCGCTGATGCAGAACTCGACCCCCGTCACCCGTAACAGGCTCCTCACGAGACGCAGCCGCGTGACCCACTTTGACCGTCTACAATAACAGTTTATTCAATTCAATCGTTCCTTTTGCGAGGTAGTTAGCAGAATTGATTGAGCCTCGTTATGGACATTCTGCAGTGGCTCATGAGAGATGGAGTCCACAGCAGGTTACACATTTACTCGCCGTGGGGGGTCTATTACTACCCGTGGCGTGGCCAACGGCTGTTGGTGTCTCTTCCGAAAGACACACGCAAAGTGAAATGGACGAAATTTAGTAAGAACAGCAGGTGAACCCGAACCCAGGTCTCCTCGACCGAGAGCCCAGCGTCCTGTCACACGACCTACCTAAATGATAGCACCGTGAATGTATATTAAAACAAAGTTGACACATATCTCAGGAAGGCAGGTTACACGTTGATGAAACAATTTTGGCTTCCTTGTTCACTTGCCATGTGGGCCGCCGCGCCCCACATTTATGGTGATAATAACAATAATATTGATTTACATGATGATGATTATCCAATATGTGTGTGTGTGTATGTGTGTGTGTGTGTGTGTGTGTGTGTGTGTGTGTGTGTGTGTGTGTGTGTGTGTGTGTGTGTGTGTGTGTGTGTGTGTGTGTGTGTGTGTGTGTGTGTGTGTGTGTGTGTGTGTGTGTGTGTGTGTGTGTGTGTGTGTTTGTGTGTGTGTGTGTGTGTGTGTGTGTGTGTGTGTGTGTGTGTGTGTGTGTGTGTGTGTGTGTGTGTGTGTGTGTGTGTGTGTGTGTGTGTGTGTGTGTGTGTGTGTGTGTGTGTGTGTGTGTGTGTGTGTGTGTGTGTGTGTGTGTGTGTGTGTGTGTAATATTACTGCCATTAATACCTCTATTTACAACAATCAAGCATCGTAATCGCCTGCACGCACGCACGCTCGAACGCATGCACGCACGCACGCACGCACGCACGCACGCACGCTCATCCTAAATGGACACACATGCATACGCACACTGATAGTAATAAAACGCACGCACAAACAACCATGCACGCACACACATGCAAACAAATGTGTGCATGCAGAGTTCTCGCAAACGTTGAAAATAAGTTTGATCTGCAGGGCTTAATTATTAGATGAAAAATGCGGATGACATATCCCACATTTTCAGGTGGACGCTATCTGGGACGCACGCTCGCACGCACAGACGCACGCACGGAGAAACGCTCGTTATACCTGGCATTGCGATCTTCATCAACGTAGAAACTGGATGGAAATGTTGACAACATGGTCTGGCAAGTATCTGTGTTGCGGAGAGCGTACACATCTTCGAATCGAATCGTCCTCCGGAATCCATTGATGATAATTCTACAATCAGTCACACTTGTATTTAAGTGTTCACCCTATTCTCGTGTTACCTGTGGTTTCTGTTGTAATCAAAACCCTGGATATCCCGGCTAACATTTATACTTCAATCACCAGCCGCTTACTGGACTGAGGGCAATATCAAAGGAATTTTCTTTTTCAGCAAATAAACTACATTTCGTCGATATATACAATGTCATGTTGACGAGAGTCAGTCTGAATATGTCAATATATGATTTACCCGGCGTTGCAAGGAAGCAAGGCAGCGACTGCGTGAGCTCATGATTCCTTGCACTACCCAGTCAAGTGTTGGTAGAGCAATGGCAATGATGGATACGTGATGGATACTTCATGCCATAAAAGCATGCACCACTGCCGGTGTCACGAAGTGTTCGTACTGTACGAAGGACCATATGTGTATGTTTGACATAGATCACGTAACTCGGAACAATCGAAGAAAACACGCATAGCGTTTCGAACAATTGTACGTAACTACGAAATTTTCATTCGAAACTGACAGAGATATGAAGGAACATAGAGACATAGTCACAAACTACTTTATAGTTGAAAACAGAACAGCGATGCCTACAACAATACTGAAAAGTAGTTTTCATCACCATACATAAATAAGAAACACGACATTAATAATAATTATCAACCTTACAAATGCATAATAATAATTATTGACAATGCAACTTGTATAAGGAATCGTTTTGTAGGACGTTTCATCACTTAATTTTCGAAATGTCGACTTACCCCAGCACCCACCAAAACGTGATTCTTGAGAGAAAATGTGCTTCAATCTCTGGACTCGGCTTCTGAAAGAAAAACGTTGTGTCTGCACTGCAATAGTAACTTTGTTAGATATACATGGGTGGATGGATGAATGGATGGTTGGGTGGGTGGGTGGTTGTGTGGGTGGTGGTTGTGTGGGTGGGTGCGTGGGTGGGTGGTTGTGTGGGTGGGTGGATGGGTAGGTGGTTGGGTGGGTGGGTGGGTGGGTGGATGGATGGATGGGTGGGTGGGTGGGTGGGTGGGTGGATGGGTGGGTGAGAGGGTGGGTGGGTGTGTGTGGATGGATGGGTGGGTGGGTGGATGGGTGGATGGACGGATGGGTAGGTGAGTGGGTGGGTGGGTGGATAAATGGGTGGAGGAGTGAGTGACAGAGTGGTAGACAGACAGGTAGACAGACAGGTAGACAGACAGATAGACAAACAAGCAGAAATCATATATACATATGGCCTGACATATATTTAGCTCAAGTTATTACCTTATTAGAAAGCAGTCATGCATAACTTCAGATATCGCTACCGCGTTTCTGACAAACCCAAAGCAAAATTGATGCAGATTTCAAATCGCCAGCAGATGTTTGAATTACTGACTATCGGTCACACTCACAACAACGATAAACACATATTAAGTCATAACGAACATGTACGTCACTCGATCAACTGGTTGTGCTTTTTGCATTGACCAATAATAAATATCCTAATCAGAAGATAGTTGATTGATGCATACAACGTGTGGTTGGTCTGACGGCTTCTCCATCAGCGGCAGTAAGATCTTCGTCCCCGTCTTCATGTCTGGCCTCGCCAGGGCCGCTCTGTCGACGACCGACGCAAGTACAAGCTGCAGCCCACTCAGTGGCAATGCGACGCATAGGAGGGCGAAACCTTGGGCGTCTTCCAACTCTCCCTAAAATATGATGGAGAATAGGGTGGAGACCGAGCGAAAGTTGTTAAAGGCAAACAAATGAGTTGTACACGTATCCTTAACGAGCAGACAGAAGCATGTATCCCGTTTCCCCGAGTTAACAATAACAATTGTGTAACAAGACTACATCGGCGTATTTGGGGGTCGAGGTTGCGTCACCCAATGGTGGCAGTCGTGCGTTGCGCAGGGCAGGAAAGGCGCCATTGTGACCATCTGTGACCTTCGTTTTCACAGTGTCACAGATATTGCCTCCTCCCAATGATATATGGATACACCCCTACTATACAAAACAACTACTTCAGCGTGGCTACTTAGTCCGATAACTTGGGGTGTGTTAGGCGTTAATCCAACGATATATGCCAAACTTTAGTTTAAGTTGTTATTAGAATATAGTTTAAGTTGTTATTAGAATATATAAGTGTACCATAATTTATTATCGCTGGTAAACAACAGCGCAAAAACGAGATGAATTAGAATTCGGCGCAGTAATACCCAGACCTATCTCCCAAACTTCACGCGGAAAGTGAGTCTGATCTCGAACGAAATGGGCTCGACACCTAGTCAAAATGAAATAACCATGCCGTCGCGATATTAAGGTTATTGCTTGTTTAATATAATATTGGGGCTCAATATTTTATAGACATCTACGTTGTGGAAATAGGTTGTTAGAACTTATCACGAACAGATTCATTCGTCGTTTTGGGTGGAAAACCAAGAATCCTGCATTCAACCCTTGATGCGGCAAACACGGACTCTGTGCATACAGAAGAGGAAGCGGCCAAAGTCGGTCAAGTTGGAGAGTAGGGCAAGTGATACACGTACGTCATTGGACATCCGCAGCACGTGCGACCGGAGTGCCAGGATGTCAAAGGTCACTTGTGTCAACCAGAAAATCCACAGGACGCCGGACGAGTGGACCCCTTTGCGGAACTCCCAGCTGATGAATACCGTCGCCATCATCTTCACAAAAATTAGCCGGTTATTTGGGAGAAGAAATGCAGAATTCTAATGACATGCAACACCAATAAACAGTTCCAGGTGTAGAACATGTATGAAACGACGAACGAATGCGGTTACTTAACTGGCTCACAGAAGCGGAACGTCACATTCAAATCTAACATACAGTATTCTCAAACCACAACTTTGTCGTAGGACAACCGAGGCAAATGTCTTAAACGAACGTGTTCGACGTCATTTTGCAATACTAAGTTATGGCATCATATAATAATAATAATCATAATAAGCATACATTAATATGTGGGCATCACGCATCTTCACCTACGAGAATCTACTTCCAAATGCATGTGGAACTCGGTTTTATGTGGTTTTAAGTACTCGATGGATCATCTGGTCTTCTGATCACAAAATACCAACTTAATGCATGTAGCCGGGTCGGTTTTTGAAACGCTCTTACATTAAGGAACTGTTTTTTCAAATGTCATAGTTGTGGAAACATTGCAGGAAAGAAAACCTTACGGGAAAGACTTCTTACAAAATCCGCATAAACATTAAACTATATTGTTAATGTTACTACTGAGTCAAGTAAACGAAGAATGAACTCACCCACGTCAACACGTGTACAGCGCCCCTGATATACAGCGCCCCCTGGTGTGTGTCCAATGTGACATCGACTACCACGGTGAGTGTCAGATCAACAACAGCCGTGCCGCAGAGGACGGTACCGGCCAACTGAATGTATCAATCCACATATAATAACGACAAATAGTTCACATGCGGTGCACTAATGTTACAGTGATTTTCTGCCACCACGGTCCCTGTCTTGAGATAATATTTGCAAATGAGATTAAACCTGATTCTTTTGTTCCGTAAAGTTAGGACTAATTTGCACAAATGCGGACTACTTTATTTTGCGCGTACGGTTATAGTATTTCATTGTAGGAAAAAATATTCATGTACGATAACGAGGGATGCAGGAATACGTCTTTGCTACGAATATTTTACACGCTCAACCGGAAATGGGATTTTAGTGCGAAGTAATTATGCAGGCAGAAGTATTCATGTTTCACGTGATATTTTAGGGTAATATTCCAGCTTTCGTACAACGTTGAACATTTATCTGCGTGAACAATACAGCAAAAGTCTTATCGAGAAAGCTACCTATTTTGTAACGAAGATTTACGGATCTAAGTTATCTGACACAGTGTTCGTGGCACACAACGAGGACTTTCAATATACACTAAACCTTGCAGCAAGTCAGACGTAGCTACTCTTAAAGATGAACGCCGCTTCCCTGTTTCAAAAACCTACTTGCCATTTTAGCCATGTTTATGTAGCTTGTGCGACTGGTGCGCCATCTGGTGCGCTTCTGCCGCAGGTACAGCGCGTAGACGGGAGCGCACAGCCAGAGGAAGACGCACGACATCCACACGAGAGCCGTGTCCCGGAAACATCTCGTCACGTCCGGCGTGGAAGTGTTCACGGTCAGCTGGTGACTCTGAATCAGGAACAACGTAGACTGGAACTGCTAACCAATTAGAAACTGCCCTTTTGTATCAGTGCGCTGCTGAGATTAGTTTCCCCTAAGCTTTTAGTGCAGTAGAATGGTGTCTTTATTGTATTGTATTGCATTGCATTGTATTATAATGCGCCGTGTACCGCATATAGCTGAAGCCTCTAATCGCTGGCGCCTGTGGACAAGCATAGTGGCGTATCCTTGTGTAATAGACCCTAGACAAATAGCGGAAATTGAACTTATTGTTACCACCTGTGAGGATCAAGCAGTATGTCGCTGTCATTGTCGTCGTCGTTGTCATCATCATTAGATGACATTGAACTTATTGTTATCATCCGTAGAGATCAAGCATTATGTTGAAGTCGTCGTCACCCACATTCTAATTCCAATTCCAGCACGGCTATTCCAATTCGTCTAATTATTACATATTGTTGTCCATTGCATAGACGCTTGCATTATACATAGCAACAACGTATAACCTATATGTATCTTAAATCAGGTATATGTATATACAATAGCACAATTGTACAATTCTTTTATCAAAGACACTAAACGTTGTGTGCCCTGTTCAGAGATACATTGCTTCGTATTATCTGTCAGATTTGAGTCTGAAAGTGAGTAGACGAGGTGATAATTTCCGCCTGCGTATAACAGTTTATAATAAACATATACAATATAACGCACTTGTTGAATTTCAGAGAAAAGAAGCTAATTAATTAACAATTCCCGTCACAGTTCTTAATAAAATAATTTTTTTAAATGTTACTATGATGTGCATCAAGGTTTCGCTGTACTGAAGTGTACCAATAATACCATCACTTTGGTAATGCGAAATAAATAAACTAATATTTAAATGAGGCTGATTAATGCATAACGCCTAGGGGCGGGCGTTTTGCCCCACCCCTGGGGCAAAACGCCCATTTTCAGGACCTCTGCTAACTTTTTTCTGTGAAATTGAACATCGAAAATGCCAACACAAGATTTTCAGATAAGATAATAAATTAGGTGATACATCCAATATATCAGAGATATATCTAAAAGGTTTTCCCATGAGTCGATTTCCCGAAAAAAGTAGGCGTATTGCCCCACCCTACTCTATTACTTAAACCATTCACACAAACTACATATTAGGGCATCAACGAACTGGATTCGAGATAGGCTAAATCAGCTGAGTCATGCAGTTTTAACTAACCACAACTTTGTTTAATATAGTTTGACCTTTACCTGTTTAATTGGAATGTTCCGATCCGAATATCTTATGTACATTGCACATCGTACACCCACAAACGCAATATTTTACGGGTGGTAATGATACGCCCATCACGTGATCCCGTTAACGCCGGACCAGGGTAAACTTTGCCTAAAGTTAGTTGAGAAATTGTCCACAAGTAGTGGTCATATTGTCGATAGCTGTTCATGAACGTACTGACCGGCAAAGTCGATATTCGCAAAAAAATAACGGTACAATTTTATTTAAAACATGGCGGTACATTAAAACAGCTGGCAGCCATATTGAATAACATTATTCTGACCTTGAACTGTGTGACCTAACTCGGGCACACCTTTTCTTATAGCTTCGGTGTGGTCCAAACAACGAGAATGTAAGTTTCGGTGCTTTAAATCAGCATGCAACGACGTTTTCTTAAAACTCCATCCTCAACTGATTTAGCCTATCGCAAACCCGGTTCGTTTATGTAGTGTCTGAATAGTTTATGTAACATCCGCAGTCGATTTAATAAAAATCCTTACATTTGTTGAAATCATCGAAATAATTGACTTTAGTCTTTAGTTCTGGTAAGGTTTAGAATGGTGGATGTACAAAATGGTAAAGACTGCGGGTCAAGGCTGATCAAGGGCGTGACTTCCTCTCGCCGATCACATGACAAAGTTACGAAATGTCACCAAGAGTGAAATTCGTGAGTTTTCAGCGTTTCCAATTTCACTTCACTTAATATTTGACCACACATTAAGTAATTTAATAGTTTGTCTGATGATTTCACAAAAAAACTACATACAAATGTTGCACATACGAGTTAGCATGTTGCAGTGGATATTAAGTAGGTTTGATTTTTCGCAAAATGAATTTGAATTGAGACTAGCGGAAAAATGGATTTGAGGAGGCACCTTAGAGCCACTAGACTACGTGAGTAACAAGAACTAATGTTGACATTACGATAAGTTTAATTATAAATTGTTTACTGATGTTTTGAACTAGCACTGACGCGTGTAATGTCAATAATATAAATGATAACGACCTTCCGGCAGATATGTTTGATTAAATTTAGTGTTTCGAATTTAGTGAATCGAGTGTTTTTAAGGCTACTCATACGAGCAAATTGCCAGTATGAAAGCCCGCTTTGTCCGTATGAGATTTACATATTATAACATTTATTGACTAAGGCAATTGAAAAAAGTAATATTTAATTTATCAAACTTATTAAAAACTAAATCTCTTAAAACATTGTTTATGTGGTCTATTTTTGCTGACGTTACTCATAAACAGATGACGGTCAAGTTATATTATAAAACATACTTGGCTGGTCACGGTGCTAGAAGAGATATAGTTTATACTTTATAACATGATTTTACGATAAAAAACGACCAGACGTTGTGCCTTTGAAACACGACTTCGCAATTTGATACCGACCCCTTTCACTTTCACGAGGGACGGCTCAAAACACGCAATAAGCCGAGACTTATTCATTTAGTTCTTGACCCTCTTCTTGAAGAGTTAATTTAAAAAGAGCACGAGTGCAGAAAGGGCATATGCCGTTGTAATCAATCATATTGACCCTGTCCAGAAATACTGTATAATATCATACAGCGCTGCCCAGATTACACGCCATTAATTGCCGCTGTATTGTGTCACTTCTTGGGCGTTGTGTAGACGGGAAAACGACCTTCTAATGGCATGCTTTAAATATATGCAGACACTAACTCTTTTCGTTGTTTTCTTTTATTTATAGGGTGTTCAAAGTTACCTCACGGTCGGGGATTTTGAACATGTAGACCGTCATACACCCGTTGTCTTGCTTTTCACTGATATAGCCTTACTGGGGTTAGTTTTTTATATTTCCCACCACTCTTCATCCCATTTCCTGAGGCAGAAATAAGGGACGTTCGAGTAATTCGTACGCTCTAAGGAAACAGGTGTATAAGATTGGAGTTAAACGCCATAGAACGACACTGAACGTTTTATTAGAAAGAGGTGTCTTATTGACATCATCAACATGATAACTATGCTCAACAAAACATTTTGATAACTTTTCGAAAAACGTCCAACCCGTTGCCCACACCTGCAAAAGCACGCTGTGCCAACCTGACGCACACTTGCCATTTAATCATGTCTTTCTTTACGATGTCATCGCACATGAAACAGTACCAGACCTCAGTACTCTCATTCTCAATTCTTCCATGTTTGCAGCTTGCCGTACTCTGCCTTCTGCGTGGTCCCTGTTGTTTTGGGAGCTTGGTTGCACGACTTTCTCTCGGATTGGTTTTCTTAGTCCTTTTTGTTTGATATGAGAGGACTGTTCAGACGCCTCACTAACCGGCACACGTGAATGAGATGACGTTTTGTCGCGAGGGGGCGGTGCAGGCACACTTTCCCATTTTCCTCCGTCCGTGTGACTAGGAGATTTCGCAACTATAGATTCCTAGAGCCCAGCATCTTCTCCTGTTGGTGTATACTGAACAAGAATAGGGGTTTCATTTGTGAATACGTCTTCCCCATACCTGAATAGGGTATGGTGGGTGTTTGAAACATTGACTTTTGGGGACTTTGCTTGTTGCCATGATTTCAACTTCTCCTAATACAAGGGTTAGATTTGACATCAAATCGATGCGTTCTGCTAGTGAAGAGAATTGAAACATGGGCCTTTGAGGCATGTCAGCATGTGTTGACTCCCCTTTGAGGCATGTCAGCATGTGGTGACTCCCCTTTGAGGCATGTCAGCATGTGGTGACTCCCCTTTGAGGCATGTCATCATGTGGTGACTCCCCTTTGAGGCATGTCAGCATGTGGTGACTCCCCTTTTGAGGCATATCAGTATGTGGTGACTCCCCTTTGAGGCATGTCATCATGTGGTGACTCCCCTTTTGAGGCATGTCAGCATATGGTGACTCCCCTTTGAGGCATGTCAGCATGTGGTGACTCCCCTTTGAGGCATGTCAGCATGTGGTGACTCCAATTTTGAGGCATGTCAGCATGTGGTGACTCCCCTTTGAGGCATGTCAGCATGTGGTGACTCTCCTTTGAGGCATGTCAGCATGTGGTGACTCCCCTTCAAAACCGATACATTCCTTAATGTGTTCACACATGAAATGAATGGTTGTAGCCCTCAAGTTGTCGGCTTGAACCCTTTCATTGATCTATAGCATTGTATCGCTAAGAAAGCCTGTGGAATATCTCACAGGCAGTAGCGTCCATCGGGTATGGCAGGGATTACAACTAGAGGTGTTGGACATGGAGGGACCACCACAGGTTGAGGCCCTACCACAGGTTGAAGGTCCACCACAGGTTGAGGCCCTACCACAGGTTGAGGGCCCACCACAGGTTGAGGCCCTACTAAAGGTTGAGGGTCCACCACAGGTTGAGGCCCTACCACAGATTGAGGGATTGCCACAGGTTGAGGCCCTACCACAGGTTGAGGGTCCACCACAGGCTGAGGCCCTACCACAGGTTGAGGGATTGCCACAGGTTGAGGGCCTACCACAGAATGAAGGCCTACCACAGATTGAGGGCTAATTGGAGAGCGAGGGCCAACCGTTGACTGGGGCCACATGAAGACGGAGGGCCAACTGGAGACTCGGGATCAACTGGGGATTCAGTGCTATGGAAACACGGGGCCAGTAGGAGATTCAGTGCTAATCCAGGCAGTAAGTATGACCAGTTACATCTGTTGTTGCCGTGTGTCGGCTTACTTTAACTACATGGGGTAACTTTGAACACTGTTCAAAGGTTGAGGCCTACCACAGTAACTATGAACACTGCTCAAAGGTTCAGGGCTACCACAGTAACTATGAACACTGTTCAAAGGTTCAGGGCTACCACAGTAACTATGAACACTGCTCAAAGTTGCCCCATGTTACGTTCAAAGTTGCCCCCCAACATATTAAATTGTTACTGCCACGTGCGATCACTTTATAGTTAAAATAAAAACAAGTACACAACTTCACAGATGTATAACAAACGGTGTGGACACGGCGTTAACAACCTGACAGAAAGGCACACACCTATGTGTAACTGGAAGTTTGTCTTGTAACAATTGAGCGTTTTGTAATGACTGCCATTCAGAACTCCATTGCGGGATTACTAAAAATTTCTATTAAAACAGGATGCACCAATACAGTCTTAAATACATTATACAATTAACACAAAAACAGAACAATGAAAATGTTATTTAGAGATATTGCTTATTGAATCATTTTGAAAATATTTTTCAAAGTTTCCCCACTTTTCAATATAACTCCGGTATACGGTGCCCTGAAGTCTTCCAAACTTCACGCTGAAAGTGAGTCTAATCTCAATTAGGCCCTACTCAATTATTTGGAAAGTAGGTCAAGTGATACATGTACGTCATTGGATGTCCGCAGCACGTGTTACCGGAATGCCAAGGTGTCAGTGGTGATCTATTTTTGTTGACCGGCTAGGTCGGTATTCATAAACAGACAACGATCAACTATATTTAAAAAACTATGCTTCATTAGGACACACTTGGTGGTAAAAACGTTTGATGTCGACTCCTCGTCAGTCTGCGCAAGGATCGGCTCAAAACACTCACTAAATCTAGACTCATCTCTAGACCCTCTTCTCGAGGAGGTAATTAAAAAACGAGTGCAGAAAGGGAACATGCATATCATACATCGCTGCCCAGATTATACCCAATTAATTCCAGCTGTATGGCGTCACTGTTTAGGCGTTTTGTAGACGGGAAAACATTTTCTAGCAAAATACCAAACGCGCTACACAGACCATTGCTTTCCAACAGACTTGTGCGAAATATTTCGTGATTAAATCGTATTGCTTACAATTGTAAGAAACATTATGTCAACAAAATGTGTCAACATTATTTTCCAGACACTCACATGTAAATAGCGAATCAGAACGGCAACTAAAAATTGTACCAAAAATGTTTTTTTAAAACCAGGTTATTATGGACTATATTTTTAAGTGCGTGCGTGCGTGCGTGTGTGCGTGTGTGTGAGTGTTTGTGGACGGGCACACGCGCGCGTCGTCTGAATTCATTTGAATATAATACCACTAATTTGTTCAGCCGTGTCGCCGGCCGCGTGTGCTTGTCATCCGAGCCGTCACTTCGCCGCAAGCACAATCCGATCTAGGCCTGTCTCGTAGGTTCTGTCTAAACATGCCTTTCTCGCGTGTTCGTCTAACAGTGGCGTATTTAGCATTGGGCCATGCCGCCATATTTTTCCGTTGCACCTCAACAAGGTAGCATGATAAACTAGTGGGTGAAAAAGGTTGCCCCCCCATTGGACTCCCCTTTGTCAGATCCTAGATACACCAATGTAACGTAAAATGGTTTTAGTATAAATTACTTTATGTATTCCTGAGAAAATATTCATAAAACGTGTAAGTTCCACCCAAACGCGTATCACGGACACGATAATCAGTTAGTCAAACTGTTGATTACACGCACGCACGTACGCACGCACGTACGCACGCACGCACGCATGCACGCACAGTTCAACAAAACATGCCGCTGCATATAAAATAGCTTGCCGCCAACTCAATCTAAATCTACCCACACAAAGGAACAGTAAGACAACAAATTCTGTTTCAACGGTGACAAAGAGATGAAAGTGTGCCGAGCGTCCTCTGTCGGACTTTCCAAGACAACGATAAGCTGGACGGCAGGCGCAAAGGGGAGGTGGGGTCGTCCAAAATAAACCTGCAGAAGAACCACGAAAAGGAGATGCCAGTTTGCAGTCTTACCTGGACCACTATCACCAGGTAGGCTGCAGACCGATATCAGTGGCGCTCTCTTGTTGAAGTTTCTTGTGCCTCCGAAGGCACGACCAGGTTTGCGTGAGTGATGGCTGGCGCGGTTACGTAATTGTAAGCCTATGTTTGAGACAAGGAGGCTGTGAATCCGATTTTTAATACGTGTAGCATCAACTTCGTTTGGTTAATTTGATTTGCCATGAGAAGTAAAGTATTCCACAACATGTTGTGGACTGACAACCTTACATTCCAGACCCACGTGGAGACAGAGTTGTACGCTGACACGTGAGCATGAATAAAACTGATCGAGTGAATGAAATAATAAATAAAACACACGTACCCAAAAGACGTCAGCTTCACCACAAAGACCATCCCATCGTAGCGTACGGTTCATCTTGAAGTGCTATGGAAAGTTCGTTACTGGAAGAAATACGCGGTCACGAACGAATAACATGATAGAACACGCCGTATACTGATCTGTTTTAATTAACTGGTGTACTATTATCAGCGACAAGGTAACGTTTCAACATAACTAGGGCAGCAGTAAGGGAACGTATCAACATTCAACAGTTCTTCAATAACTTAAGTACGTTAACTCGCCATTATGCCGCCAGTGGTCACTTTGCTTGATGAGGCGAAAGGTCACTATATGACTGGACGATCGGATATAAAATGGTGGGTGAGAAATTAAACTAGGAATATTTTGATTAGGAAAATGTGGGGGAAATTAAGAAAGAAACGTTACAAGAAAATGTTCTCTCCTTGTGAAACAATATTTCGGATTTTTTAAATATGCGTACGATATGAACAAAAACACAGTAATGCACATTAAGTATGTTTGTATGTATGCGGGTTTACCGTTATTACACGAAATAAAAGTACTGCTTTTGATGGGATAATATTACATAAGCTCACTTGGATTGCACCATCACTACCCGACGATAGCTACGACTAAAAGCTAAGTGGTAAGTGCGAAGTGCTACGCAATCAAACAAGACGCAGGACAAGCAAGTCTATCGACAATATGCATAAACACACGGTACTCTGGCTCTGTCCACTCTCTGGGCATACGCACAGTTAGAATGGCGGCTTTGGTTACTGCATTTCTGATTAAATAAAATAATATAAAATAAATAAGCACCAACCGTTGGCCGGATAATCAGCTATACGCGGTTGGAAACCTAAGCCAATGTCCCTACCATAAACGTGACAGGCATATAGATCCCTGCCATTTGACACGGGGTAGGTTGAATCTCCATGGAAACCCTGTCCCACCAAACTAATACCCAGGGTCTGCACCCTCCCGAACACATAGGCCCTACAGTATGGTGTTATTTTTAAATTAGAAAAATTAAAAGTTTTGCCACATGCATGCCAATCGCCTGCTGTGCATGAAATGCATTTCTAAGTAGACTCAACAGCATACATTCAATATTTATTTCAATGATACGCAAACACAGCACGTCGTTCGTGAAGTGTACTAAATTTAAAGTGGCTCCTCAACCCACTTAGTCCATCACGAATCAGGGTTATTGATGTTCATGCATGTAGGGTATGATTCGGTTTAACGAACGGGTGCGTACTTTTGCTAAGATCAACCATAGAATTGACTCATTTGATAGGGTAACTTGCGAAAGTGTGATTAGCCTTATTTCATAAACTTAATATGATAGGCCGGGCTGACTACCTGTAGGTTGAACAAACATAATCAGAGAGTTTCTTCGTTGGGTAAGGAAAGTATTTGTACAAAAATCCAGTTGTAATAGATATAGTAGTTAGGCTTGATTTTTCGCGAAATGATTCTAAAACAAGACGAAAATTGAGGAGGCAGCTTTAAGTGTAGACGCTAAATCCTGTACACACAAATTGACATGAAGAATACGATTGTGACTAGGTTGGCAATACAATCCACATAATATTCTCGCTGAGTCATCATCCTTGACCCAGTTATTCAGAGTCTCGCGAGATTCCGATGAGTTATTTCATTTTACATTTTGGTTGAGCTTAGAGATAATATAAACTAACCACGTGCAACTAAAATAAAGAATATCACTCAGAATGTGTGCTAAAAGTGGGAGATTCCGGTTATTTCCCCAAATGACCGAGGGCTGACATATTAACCAGCGCGACCGATAAGCGCATGCGCAGTTCTATGAAATCGGGGTAACCTAGACTAAAGTTACGTATTAAGGGAGGCCGGCACATGCAACCAATGCAAAGAACCAATGGTTGAGTTTTGACGCAAATAGCATAAACATATCCTATTGGCAAGAGTACGAACAGGTGTATGCGAACATATTTTTATTTGGCGAGCGAATATTGCCAGAATACCTCACTCGTGACGTAAGGTTATTTAATAGTATGGCGCGGCCCATGACATTAAAACTTTGTATGTTCAACCAAGTTTTCAAAGTAAACCACTGGCGCGATATTCTTAATTGTAGTTACAAATGGTTATATTTTAGTAACTCTTATAGGTGCAGAGGCCGAAAGCCATGACTTTTGTTTCGATTTAAGTAATATTCGCAGTGGGTTTAATAAAAAAGTGCGTATTTTTATCTCTCAAATCATCGAAGAACTTACTTTTGTCGTTAGATCTGGTAAGGCTCAAAACAGTGGATACCCAAAACAGTAAACACTTTATGGGGTCAAGGCTAATCATGGGCGTGACCCCCTTCTTACAGCTTCTTATAGCTTCTGATAATTTCTTACAGCTTCTTATAGCTTCGATGTGGTCCAAACAACGAGAGTGCCAACTTTGGTCCTTTAAACAAGCATGCAACGACGTTTTCTTAAAACTCCATATTCAACTGATTTAGCCTATCGCAAATCCGGTTCGTTGATGTCCAAATATATAGTGTGTGAATAGTCCATATAACATCCACAGTCGATTTAATAAAGAATTTAGAACAGTGACTATCCAAAATGGTAAGCACTGTGCGGGTCAAGGCCGATCATGGGCGTGACTTCCATCCTCTCGCCGATCACGTGACAAAGTTGTGAAATTTCACCAAGGGCGAAATTCGCAAGTTGTCAGCATTTCCATTTTCATTTCAATAATTTCTGGATCAAGCATTAAATATTGTAATAGTTTGTCTGATGATTTCACAAAAACTACATACAAAAGTTGCACAAACGAGCTAGCATGTCGTAGTGGATACTAGGTAGGTTTGAAATAATTTTAAATGAGACAAGCAAAAAATTAAATTGAAGAAGCACCTTTAACAAGATTGCCATTCAATGCAAAACACCCGGATGGCAAGTGGACAAAGAAGCCATTTGCTTATCGGGAGTTCAACCTGTGTGTAACCTTCCCTTATGATATATTTGTCAATTTTGTTTTAAACATATCCACGCATTTATACAATCTGTAGATAATCTGTTCCATTCATTTGTTGTCCTCGGTGAGAATGAGTACTTTGTAATATATAATCTACACTGTCCCTTCGCTGACGTTATCTTGTGGCTTCTAATTCCTCTAATTATATCTGTCTTAAGTGAGAACAAACTATTTTTATCAATATTGTCATACCCATTCAATATCTTAAAAACTTGTTGTTAAACCACATTCTTTTATGCGCTTTTCATAACTAAGTTCTCTCAGTTTCCGAATACGTTTTTTATTAGATATAGCCTAGGATATGACAGAAGGTATTAAGCTTGACATTCGAGTGAACGAGTGCAGAGTGCTATACATGCCCTAGACGACAAGACAAGCGTTACATAGCAGCCACACAGTTACCGTTAGTGTCCTGTCTGGGATGCAGGTATCCAAAACGTAATCATGCCGATGTTAATTAAATCCAGCGTTCCGCGATTGAAATATGCAGCCACACGGACACCTACTGATATTGGTTTACTGAGTTCACCTCCATCAAAAGGAAAACGGTCGGCGCTGTAACTTACACACGTGCATTGTTTCCCAGACAATGTCTAATTAAGGCTGCTAGTTAGCGTTTTATCTGAGGTTGAATTACTGTTCTGTAGGAATGTTGCTGCCGTGGAATTTACATTGAACGAAGTCGAACAACGGACAAACACGTAGTTCTGGAAAGTACGGATTTTAGGAAGAATAATGTGCAGTATTTTTGGTATCACTTTATGATAACGTTGAAACCAGACCTGGGGCCGATGTACTCGGTACTCTTGTGCTCGAGTACATTTTTGAAGTACTGGTACTCGTACTCATGGAAATTATGAGTTATGTACACACACTACTCATGCTCAGTGTACTAAGATTTTATGAGTGAATCTGAATACTTTGTTAATATGATGTTGTGATAATTATTTACGATTTTATTTTAAATACAGTTTTATCAAATATTTGTAGTTAACAGAATGAAATATTTGTTTATTTAAATACTTCCAATAAGTTTCTGAAATGTTGAAATACATTATTTCTGACTGATATAAAACACATCAACTAAAGGCAGCATCTTTTCCCAGTCAGAAACCTATAGTTAGCCTTAAGCAAACAGTTATGCTAGTAACCAAATCAGGCTATTCTCCTTGTGTTTGTTTAATTAAGCCAGGAAGTCCATAATGAAGGGGCCATTCATCAGTTAGCCTTAAAATGCCTTTGTTGCTCCTACAAGGGGCAGTATTAAGAACTAGCTGAGTTTATTACTATGGTGACTCAAGTCACACAGCATCAGTAGTCTTTATTCAAATTAGCACACAACCCCTTTGTTCCAGTTTGGACAAATCTTCTCATTAGTAAACTCACAACATTGATTACATAGGTAATTATGGGGCGAGACATCACATGAAGTTAACCAACTTTCCAGGGCATCTAGCGCGGACTCGAACCTATCTGGATACTTCACGAAAGAGGAGTTGACCAAAGCTATCAGCCAACTCAAGGCAGGCAAGGCACAAGGTCGTGACAACATCCACCCGGAGTTCGTCGTCCACCTGGGCGAAAAAGCTTCGTCATGGCTATGTTCCTTTCTTTCGACATGCCTACGCAGGAGTAAGATACCGAAGACCTGACGCCGTGCTAACATTATCGCCCAGTCGAAGCCGAACAAGCCGAGGGACGACCCAAAAGGATATCGGCCTATCTCCTTGCTGTGTGTCCCTTACAAGATGCTGGAAAGGCTGCTGCATAGTCGCATCACACCAGTGATAGACCCGCACCTCCCAGGAAAACAAGCTGACTTTCGTCGTGACAGGTCAACAGCGGACCAGATAACACTACACACCCAAGACATCGAGGACAGCTTCCAAGTGAATAAGAAAGCTGGAGTAGTGCTACTAGTCCTCACTACCGCCTACGACACTGTGTGGCTACGAGGACTCCATATGAAACTCCTGAAGACCGTACCGGGCAAGCATCTGGTTAGTTTCATTGTGGAGATCATGACCAACCGCAGCTTCACCCTCGTGACCAGCGACGGACAACAGAACAGACTGAGAAGACTGAAGAACGGCGTCACACAAGGTTCCGTGCTTGCACCTCTGCTATTCAACATCTACATCAACGACATGCCGGAAACAACGTCCAACAAGTACTCTACGCACACGACCTGGCTGTCCTGCTTTACAGACCAAGGTGGGAGGCAGTGGAAGAAGGACTCAACGAGGACATGAACATCCAAACCGATGGCGACTCCAGTTGAGCATGGGCAAGACTGTGTCAGCGGCTTTCCACCTCAACTACAAAGAATCCAACAGTGTGCTGAGTATGTATGTTTACAACAAACGACTAGGCTTCCAAGCGAACCCAACCTACCTAGGCGTGAAGCAAGACTGGACGCTTACGTTCTGACAACACCTGGAGAACATGAAGGCCAAGGTTACTTCCCGCGTGTCGCTCATCCATTGAGTGTTGCTGCTACCCAATGGGGAGCTGCAGCCAAGACCCTACGCATCTCTACCCAGGAACTGGTTTTCTCTACTGCCGAGTACTGCGCACCAGTCTGGGGCAGGAGTACCCACACAAAGACGCTGGATGCCCACTGAACAACGCCTTACGTACCATCACAGGCTGCCTCCGTGCCACCCCAGTCAACCAACTGCCCATCCTAGCTGGGATTGTTCCAGCCAATCTACGCAGAGAAGTAGCAACACTGGCACTCTCCCGCACAGCAGTGAAGAACGTCTCCCACCTCCTACATGATGTTGTGACGATCCCACCAATCCGCAACCGGTTGAAGTCTCGTCGGCTCTTCGCCCAAGCAGCGCAACGGCTCCTGCAGTCTGTACCGCCAGACGTCTCTAAGGACTCCTGACTAAGAAACTGCTGAAGATACAGCGGCATGTAGCAGAACCATCAACGCTCCGCAGCTTCTTCGACTCTCCGCGTAAGCAGGTAACAGGCGAGGAGCTTCCGTGCAGACAATGGACTATGCTGAACCGTTTACGGACTGGTATCGGCCGATTCAAGTCATCAGTGCGTGTGTGGGGCTTAGCAGAGAGTGTCAACTGCGCATGTGATGCACAACAGCAGAGAGTGGACCACATCATCAACGACTGCGAGATGTTCAAACCACCAACTGGCGGAAGAGGACTAACCGAAATAGACAGTGCAACGAAAGCATGATTCCTCGAGACAGGGCTGCAGATATTAGGAAAAAGAATATGGGGCAAGATCAATAAATGCAGTCTGATAAAGTACTTGTCTAACTGTTATATTTTTTATTATAATAATAAATTATTATTTTTAGATTATGCAACTGATGTACTGTTTTATATTATTGCTTAATATGCCTCATAATGTGTACTATGCAGAATAAACCTACATTTACACTGTGTGATTTGTGAATCCAGTTGCTTTGTGGTGAGCAGATCATGGCTCTCTACATAATTTACAAATCAGAAGGTGGTCAGGTGATAAGTGCAATTAACAGTCAGGTGTTAGAAAAACTACATCTAGGGTCTGAGAGAGCAGAAATTAGAAAAGTGGTTTGGTGCGTCAGACCTCTTGCTAATTGCTTTATTTTATAACTTGCAGAGCTGAGCAGATTTAGCAATTACCCACTCTTTTAGAGATCATTACAGATTATTTATTATTTTAAGTTTATTGTCTAGGTTTTTTTCCGAGAAGGCAACCCTATGTCGGTGACTCAATCAGACTGCCCCCACATATATCAAACCACATGTCTGATCAATTGCCTTTGCATAATCAATTTTTCCTTAATTATTTTAACTAATTAACAAATTTTATTTGTAAAATATGCTATTACTAATAATTTACTATATCATACAATATGTACTCGAACAAGTTGAAGATACAGTGGCATGTAGCAGAACCTCATACTTAGCTTTTACCAATGTACTCGTATTCAGCCATCACCAATATACTCGCACTCATGAAAATGTAATCAGACCCAGGTCTGGTTGAAACATTCTACAAGATAACTTTAAAAATATTTTATAAAAAACTTTTCATAACAATTCCACAAGGTCCTTATAACGTTCTTATAACGTTCCTATGCTACATAACAAACTCGTATCATGGCGCACGCACGTATGTCCAATCAAGGTAAACCAAATAACAGCGTTGCATAATGTACTTTCAGGTGCAGCATCAAGTGTTGAAGGGTCATCCATTTATAGACCCAAATACGATGTCTGATAAAAATATTATTCGAGGGTTACGGTGACATCAGCGATTTACCAGGTCACTCATTCCGAGTTTGTGCCAAGGAAACGTTCTCTCTCTCTCTCTCCCCTCCCCTCCCCTCCACCTTTCAGACTACGCGTTCCGGTTCTAGGCCAACTAATTATATTTTGTTTATACTGTCCACGCACGCACGCACGCACGCACGCACGCACGCACGCACGCACGCACGCACGCACGCATGCACGCACGCACGCACGCAGCTAATAACCTTGCTCTACACCTATGGTACCTGGCATGAGTCCGCCAATGGTAACATAACGACCGGTTATTTGTATAATGTACGTTTTTATTGACCATACATTCCCCAGTTACACCAGTACGAAGTAAAGTATTCCACAACCTGTTCCAGACTCACGTGGAGACAGTGTTGTAATTCCACAAGGTTCTTATAACGTTCTTATAACGTTCCTATGCTACATAACAAACTCGTATCATGCCGCACGCACGTATGTCCAGTCAAGGTAAACCAAATAACAGCGTTGCATAATGTACTTTCAGGTGCAGCATCAAGTGTTGAAGAGTCATCCATTTATAGACCCAAATACGATGTCTGATAAAAATATTATTCGACGGTTACGGTGACATCAACGATTTACCAGGTCACTTATTCCGAGTTTGTGCCAAGGAAACGTTCTCCTCCCCTCCTCCCTCCCCCTCCCTCCCTCCCTCCCTCCCTCCCTCCCCTCCTCCCTCCCTCCCTCCCTCCCCCTCCCCCCCTCCCTCCCTCCCCTCCTCCTCCCTCCCTCCCTCCTCCCCCTCCCTCCCTCCTCCTCCCCCCCTCCCTCCTCCCCTCCCTCCCTCCCCCTCCCCTCCCTCCCTCCCCCCTCCTCCCTCCCCTCCTCCCTCCCTCCCCTCCCCCCCTCCCTCCCTCCCCTCCCTCCCCTCCCCTCCCCTCCCCCCTCCTCCCTCCTCCCTCCCTCCCCTCCCCTCCTCCCTCCTCCCTCCTCCTCCTCCCCCCCCTCCTCCCCAGACTCACGTTGAGACAGTGTTGTACGCTGACACGTGAGTATGAATGAAAATGAGCGAGTAAATAAAATAACAGATAAAACACACGTACCCAAAAGACGTCAGCTTCACCACAAAGACCAACCCATTGTAGCGCACGGTTCATCACGGAGTGCTCTGTAAAGTTCGTTACGGATGAAATACGCGGTGACACAGTGGCGGACAAAAAGAATGCTGGTTGAAATTGCGTGAGTGCTGGTCGAGTCTACGAGTGGTTGAGTACGACGCCTGGCGACTAAACTGGTTACTGGTTATATATTTACATTATTCACTCACAAAATATCTCGTAAGAGAACAATTCAGTGCAACGTTGTGTATGTATGAATAATCATGAAAGTTCGCTAAGCATGTGAATGGCCGGTGGATGGTCTCGTTGAATATTCTTATTTGTATTTTGTCAATAGGAAACTTAAATCTCGTGACCTAGTTTTAGCTCTGGGGTCAACTGACCTCGGCTGTTTTGATGCCTATGTAAAGACTAGGATTATATTTTGTGTCTGGGTGTACTCACAGAACTGACACCAAACGGTGTAAATTTTTCTGGTTTCACACCGATGAAAAGATGTTAAAGGTGTGTGAGAAGTTATATATGATCAAATATTCACGGTAATCGTTTGAGAGTTATTTACAACTTGATATCATGTATTATCGCTCGCGCACTGCCTATGAGGCGCCGTAGCGGACAAAAGGGTAATGGAACAGTAAAACCTGTCGAGTTCTGCGAGAACCGTCGAGTTCTGCAAGAACCGTCGAGTTCTGGCTGCGAGAACCGTCGAGGATTCAGCCTACAGTTACATTTCCCATTGGTGGCCATGTTAACGTTTTGTATAATTATAAGAAAACGTGACCATCAAAAATTCTAAAAGATTTTACCAGCCGCTGTCATCATCCCACTGACATCCTGGTTGCATCATCCCACTGACATGCTGGTCGAGTTTTGTCGAAATTAGACATTTCTAACTCTTGTAATATTATGTGCGATGCCCCTCAATGTTTACCAGTATTGGCACGAACTACGGCGCACCCGTGTCAAGTGGCCAAAAAAATCACAAATATCCTTCCGCCTATTAAAATCATATAAACATCCACCATTTCACTCTCAAAACTTCCACCAGCAAACCTGGTAATGTCCCTGCACAAATGCACATATGTCAGATCGCATTAATGTTTTTAAACGTCGTATATACAAACTTACTATGCCCTACATTCGTGTAACACACCAGGAAGTCTAACTGAGGCATGACCCCTCGAGTTCTGCAAGAACCGTTGAGTTCTGCAAGAACCGTTGAGTTCTGCGAGATCGATCGAGTCTGGTTACCAACGAAAACAGCGTTGTAGGATGAGTAGCAAAGTACTGCCGCAAAAGGCCGTCAACATTGACAGTAGAGACGAAAATGCCACGAAACGGCCTGCAGAATACATATCGAATTCAGTGCAACTTCACATGTGTGTCTCGTCTTGACTATTCATTTTGTTTTAAGTATATTTACGTTGTTAACATTGGCAGGATCGTTTTCCATTCATTTATTTTCGTCTGTGAGAATGACTTTGTGAGTGATTTATGAAAATATATAAACTATAAATTACTCTGTAATGGTAACTGTTAGCCACTTTTATTATATTATACTTTTTGTGGCATTACTTCGCTGCACATCCTACAACGCTCTTTTCAGTGGTAACCAGACTCAATCGATCTCGCAGAACTCGACGGTTCTCGCAGAACTCCACGGTTCTTGTAGAACTCGACAGTTCTCGCAGCCAGAACTCGACGGTTCTCGCAGCCAGAGCTCGACGGTTCTTGCAGAACTCCACGGTTCTTGTAGAACTCGACAGTTCTCGCAGCTAGAACTCGACAGTTCTCGCAGCCAGAACTCGACGGTTCTCGCAGCCAGAACTCGACAGTTCTCGCAGCCAGAATTCGACGGTTCTTGCAGAACTCGACAGTTCTCGCAGCCAGAACTCGACGGTTCTTGCATATATCGACGGTTCTTGCAGAACTCGACGGTTCTTGCAGAACTCGACGGTTCTTGCAGAACTCGAAGGTTCTTGCAGAACTCGACAGTTCTCGCAGCCAGAATTCGACGGTTCTTGCAGAACTCGACAGTTCTCGCAGCCAGAACTCGACGGTTCTTGCATATATCGACAGGTTTTGCCGTTTCATCACCCTTTTGTCCGCTACGGCGCCTCATAACAGCCGGCATAGGAAAAATCTATATGCATAGCAAATCTGTTTACTTTGCTCAAAACAATCAGATTGAGGGCATGAGCTTTGTGGGTTTATGTGCATTTAGACACCTTCTTACTAAATGAGTAGTTTTAGCGATAATCCGTAGTATGTTTTTAATATCTGACGCGAAATCCCATATTTAAATAATTATTTCAGGGACAATTAATTGGGAAATTACATTTCTGATTCTTCAAGGTTGTCTGACACAGTTGTTCCTTCTGATCAACAAAACTAATATGTATTGTATATTTATAAGTTCTTATGATTGATTGAGACTTCCGGCTACTTGGACTTGGTGCAGCGACTTGAATTTGGTGTAGATCATTTACAGAAAAACGCGGTATATCAAATAGAATAAGTATTACTATTGCATATATATTATACACAAACGTATTGTAGACATATATTAGGAAACAGGTTTTGTTAATTATTAGTCAGAGGGAGTATTTTAGAGTAAGTTAGTTTCGGATTCTGTCAGGGAATTCAGCGAGCGTTAATAGGGTTGTTTACAATTCGAAAATTGAGATAGCATAGTGAATAGTCAGTAACATTGGAATATTGGTTAGAATAACTATTAGTATTATACATATATTGTTCACCAACTTCTTGTAGACATATATTAAGAAACCGTTTTAGTTAACAGAGGTAGTATTTCTTCCCGGATTCAAACTCAACGAGTAATAAAAGGGAGTTTGTTTACAGGTCGTGAATTCAACCCGTGCATCGAGCTATCGTTTACATTGATAGTTTTAGTTTTGAGTGTAGGGGATGTACGAAGATGAAGGAACTAGAGTTGGAGTTGGAAGAGCTGAGGCTGCTCATTGTGGCAATGGTGGGAAGGGAACAGGGGGGTTGTGCCAGTAGTTCCCGTGGGGGAACAGTAGATGATAAAGTGGGGAAAGACTCAAGAGATGCTACGGAGAGCTCACCGCAGCCTGGGAGGAAGCTGAGAGGAGGGAAGGTGACAGGTTGTAGGGAGACAAGACGTAAGGAGACGGGGAGGAAAGGAACGGGAGGGAAGACAACCGGAGTGAAGGAGAGGGGAGTGGGAGAGACAAGAGCAAAGGAGTGGGAAGTGGAGGAGACAGGAGGGAAGGGGTCAGGACAGAATGTGAAGGAGGGGATCGAACGGAAGAGTTATTCTGCATCAGTGATAGAGGGGGTGAGGAAGAGAGCAATGGTGTTTGTGGGGGATTCGATAGTTAGGACGACCGACAGAGTCTTAAACAAGGGAGATGATGTGGTGGTCTGCTTGCCTGGAGCCAAAATAGAGGCGATAACTGAGAGGGTAAAAAACATCGTAGGCTCGGGTAAGGGTGGATCTGTTTTAGTACACGTAGGGACAAATAACGTAGAGAGGGAGGGTACAACTGCCATAGTTAGGAAATATAGGCAGGTGGTCAGAACACTAAAACAGACTCGGGTTGAGCAGGTAATACTGTCAGGGATTTTACCTGTAATGGGCAGGAGGGGTCACAAATATAGAAATTGTCGGGGGATGGCAATTAACACGTTAGTCCAGAAGCTATGTAGGGAAGAGGAAGTTGGATTTGTGGATTTAAGGGGAAGTTTTGTTGGGAGGGCTGATATGTATATGAAGGATGGGCTTCATTTAAGTGGAAAGGGGGCGGCAGTATTCGCGGACAAACTTTCAGCAGCAGTAGATATTGACTTGGGTACAATGACAAATATTTTTGGAAGTAAACTTTAAACTAGAAGTGCAGGGGGGTTACCAAGAGGTGTCTCAAGCAGAACAAGAGGCCACTAGCACAGATAAACCAATATCAAATCATCCGAAAAACATCTCTGAAAAAGGTTATAGATGCGTATGTTTAAATGCAAGGAGCATAGTAAATAAGAAAAACGAATTAAACATTATGGTAGAAGATATTGACCCTCACATAATTGGTATAACCGAATCATGGGCCAACATAGATATATGCTGAATTAGGACTGACAGGATATGTAATGTTTAGGAAAGATCGAATAGGAAGAAGGGGCGGGGGAGTTATTTTATACGTTAAAGAATCTATTCAGGCTTATGAAATAAAACTAGAAAGGGAAGCAGATTGCGATGAAGCTGTTTGGTGCAAAATTGTTTCAGGAAATTCAAAATTAACTATTGGATTAGTTTACCGAAGTCCAAACATAAACGAAGAGGACAACACAAAAATAAAAACGCTATAATAAAGGAAGTTAGTAAAGTGGAATGTATCATAATGGGAGATTTTAACCATGGACACATACAATGGAATTCTCTAGAGAGTACAGGGGGTGAGGACCATGCAACAATTTCTATTTTGAATTCAGGAGAGCTTTCTTACTCAGAACGTACTAGAACCAACAAGGGGAGAAAATGTATTAGATATAGTTTTGTCATCACAAAAAGAATTAGTGGACAATGTAAAATATTTGAAACATTGGGTAATAGTGACCATAATCAAATACATTTTGACATCAATGTAAAATCAGAAAGTAAAAATAAGAAAACGTACAAGAGAAACTTCCACAAAGGTAACTACAAAGATATGAGAAAATACTTAGCAAAGCTAGATTGGAATAACATGCTGATGAATAAGACCGCAATTGAATGTTGGAATATTCTAAAATATGAAACTGAGAGTATCATCGATAAATTTGTTCCCTTCCAAAAACAAGGAAAACGGTGTAGAAAGAAACACTTGTCAAAAGAGGCTATTAGAAAAATAATGCTAAAACAAACTATGTGGAGGGTGTATAGGCATACCAGAAAGGAAGAAGACTATGCAAAATACAAAGAGGCACTTAATGCAGCTACAACTGAAATCAGACAATCTAAAAGAAGCTATGAGCAAAAACTAGCATGTAATATGAAAAATGACAGCAAGAGTTTTTATGCATATGTCAGGAGTACACAAAACGTACAAGACAATGTTGGACCTCTAGAAGACAGTGCTGGAAATATAATATCACAGGGGTTTTTAAGTGCGGAAAACCTAACCTAATGTTTACTTCAGTTCAGTGTTTACCAAAGAAGATATTAGTTCATTACCAGTTGCTGATGCTAAATTTCAGGGGGCTAAATCTGACTATTTAGGTCCGTTAATTGTAACTCCAGAATTGGTAGCTAAGAAAATAAAGGCAATGAAGGATAACAAATCACCGGGAGTGGATGGGATTCCTCCAAAATTACTAATGGAAACAGTAGAACAAATCAGTATACCACTTGCAAGAGTATTCAACTTGTCATTAAAAGAGGGAGTTGTTCCGTTTGAATGGAAAGAAGCAAACATCATTCCATTATTTAAAAAGGGTTCGAGAAATAAGTCAGAGAATTACAGACCAGTGAGTTTAACGTCAGTGATTTGTAAATTATTAGAAAGGTTAATTAAAGACCATATGGTGGACTTCCTCGTTAAGCATAAATGATTAAATTCATCTCAACATGGATTCCTTAAAGCGAGGTCATGCTTAACAAATATGTTATGTTTTTTGGGAGAAATCACTAAGTGGATAGACGGGGGATCGCCAGTAGATATTATCTACTTAGATTTTCAGAAAGCTTTTGACAAAGTGCCACATCAAAGATTACTACTTAAATTAAAAGCCCATGGTATCGGGGATAGCATAACTGACTGGATAGAACAATGGCTGACTGACAGAAGACAACGAATTGTAGTAGATGGAGAAGTTTCAAATTGGAAATCTGTTTTGAGTGGGGTACCTCAAGGATCAGTATTAGGACCTATATTATTCTTAATTTATATCAATGACTTGGACGATAGTATAACAAGTAACATACTGAAATTTGCGGATGACACAAAACTGTTTAGAAAGGTTAATACTGATGGTGATAAACAACATTTACAAAACGATCTAGACAGATTAGTGAAATGGTCTGAGAAATGGCAGATGCTGTTCAATTTTGGGAAATGTAAATGCCTACATACAGGGAACTTGAATGTAAACTATAAAATGGGAGATACTGCTCTGGGTAATACTGTAAAAGAAAAGGACTTAGGCGTTACAGTAAGCGCTGATATGAAAGTTTCAGAGCAGTGTGGTAATGTAGCTTCAAAGGGTAATCAAATTCTTGGATTGATTAGAAGAAACATAACATACAAGGGAAAAAAAGTTAATTATACCTCTTTATAAAGCAATAGTTAGACCTCATTTAGAATACTGTATACAAGCATGGAGATCATATCGTAAGAAGGATATAGATACGCTTGAACGCATACAAAGGAGAGCAACTAAAATGATTCCAGAACTTAGAGACCTTAGTTATGAAGAACACCTGAAAGAATGTGGTTTAACAACTCTAGAGACAAGGAGGTTAAGAGGAGATCAGATTGAAGTTTTTAAGATATTGAATGGGTATGAAAATATTGATAGAAATATGTTTTTCTCACTCAAGAAGGATAGCAGAACTAGAGGACATGAGGTAAAATTAGTAAAGGATCAATGTAGATTGGACATCAGGAAGCACTCGTTCTCACAGAGGACAATAAATGAATGGAACAAATTGTCTACAGATTGTGTAACTGCTAGCAGCGTGAATATATTTAAAAACAGGGTTGACACATATCTCAGAAGGGGGGGTTATAAGTAGATGAACATTGTTGGACTCTCGATAAGCCAATGGCTTCTTGGTCCACTTGCCATCTGGGCCTTTGGCTTGGATGGCAAATCTTGTTAAATCTTGATTGTAGAAACTTTATGTATTTTACTGTGTCATTATTAAAAATAATATTAAAACTGATACTGAAATATTTGTATTACATAAATTACGAAGCTTCTGCTGTGACTGAATCTATTGGGTTATAGTTACTTATGGAGACCACCATTATTAGAGTCCACAGTATATTATAGCATCAAAGACAGTGAACAGAAAATAATAAAATATTTAGTTTCAATGCTGTTTACTGTAAATTGTGTAACATGTTCTGCAAAAGGTAATATGCTAATGTATATAGCTTGTACTCTTTGTCTGAAATAAATTATTGATTGATTAATTGATTGATTAATGATTAGAATGTTTGCAATGAAGTGAAACTGTTTAGTCGAGATTATATATTGATGGCGCGTGGCTACTTTAACAAGATTGAACAAGATTGCCATCCAAAGCATAAAGCACATTCCATTCATTTATCATCCTCTGTGAGAACGAGTACTTTCTGACATCTAATGAACACTGTTCATTCACTAACGTTACTTCGTGTCCTCTAGTTATTCTCTTTTTCTTACGTGACGAAATATTTATATAAATATTTTTATATCCAATCAATATCTTTATAAGATATATTAACTTTGAAAATGTAATGGTCTTAACCACAAATCACAGATCGACAGACCGACCGGCCGACCGACCAATCAATTTATTTCAAACAAAGAGTACATACAATATACATTAGTATACACGTTTACATGGTGTGATGAGTCGAAAGAACATTATTTGCCAGTTCCATTACATCATATAGATATCTGGCATGAAATGCCACTTGATCATAATTAATGTTGTTTCAATCATTCGTCTAATTGCTGAAGTTTGTCACATACAGCCACACTAACACGTATTGCAATTTAACGAAATAAACAAAAGCGAATATTGCATGAAATATAATTGCTAAAATACTAATAAGAATATTCAACGAAAAAAAAGTTAATTGAACTCGGGCCTTTCACGTGCTAAGCGAACGCTTTACCAGTGTTACGGCAATTTACATGCAAAGTGCACTGAATTCGTTATGTATTCTGCAGACCGTTCCGTGACGTTGTCCTTTTACGATTGTGAGAGTGACTAATGAATATACATTATATCAATTACTGTTATAACTAGCTCCACACAGGGACAAACACTTTAGGAAACATCATAAACGTATAATTCCTCATATGTGCGTTAGATTAAGCATTTATGAACTTGTTATCTGCGGTTGGTGCGTGCGTGCGTGCGTGCGTGCGTGCGTGCGTATCCTGTAGAAATGTGGATAACTAGAAACCGCAGTCGCTGTGACACGCGCGTGCCGTAGGCAGAAAGACTTCAATAGACGGCAGACGACAAGCAGCAAACAATAGTTGTATGTCCTGCCTGTCTGCCTGTTTTGGAATTAATGATTATTTGGGGTTGCGGTTTGACCTAATGACGGTCATGAATATATTAAAAGCACGTAGCGGTTTGTTTGTAGGGCAGAAAGACGCTCGCCATACGAGCTACACGACTACACGACTACACGTAGAGCGGTGCTGCTTTTGGCGCTCATTTTCACTGTCTAACTAGATTGTCGCATTCAATTTGCATCAGAATGCCCTGACATTGTTAACTTAGATGCACAATTCGCAGGTCTAAAATGTGTACTGTGAAAAAAAATCCGCCCGGGCTTACCATACACTTATAGATATTAGATAAATTGTTCAATAATTCCCTCTTGGTGACCCTAAATTTCTTGATTCCCCGCTCTCTCTCCATGTGCGCCATGGGGCTCTGGTGGCACACCCCCACCGTTTTGGTATGGCAGTAATCCCCCCAGGGGGGCTCAACATAGCTGATATCTAAAATGGTAAAGAATGTGATGGTCAATGCCGATCATGGGCGTGACTTCCATCTTCTCGCCGATCACATGACAAAGCTAAACAGATTTCACCAAGGGTGAAATTCGTGAATTTTCTGCGTTTCCGTTTTCACTTCAATAAATGTTTGACTGAACGTTAAGTAATTTAATAGTTTGTGTGATGATTTCATAAAAAAAATACATACAAAAGTTGCACAAACTAACCTGTTGCAATGAAAGGTAGACTTGATTTATCGCAAAATTAATTTGAAAAGGAGACTAGGAAAAAAACAGGATTGACCTTTAAATGAGAAAGAAAGAAAAACATACGCAGGCCCCGACGAGATTTGAACTCGTGATCTCCTGTTTACTAGACAGGCGCTTTGCCAACTAAGCCACGGAGCCGGGACGGCAAAGGCAACTGTTCATGCATTACCATAGTTTAAATCGATCATGAAAAGACGTGTTCGCAGTGGAGTACGTGGCTATTCCATGCGTTTTGTTGGCCACGCCCCCTTTGTGATATATTTGTATATAACCCCTTGCGCTACTACGTGGTAGCACGGTAAACTAAAGTAATGGGTGACTAATCTTGCCCCCCCCCGAATCTGGATTTTTTTCGGGCGTCGCTTCCCAGCTAGCACAGTGACAGTCAGCCAACCATATGCCAACCGTAGCCTAGGCGCAACGTTGGCCCAACAGCAGCAACTATTGTTGGCGCAACGTAGGCAAAGTCAATCGCCCTACAATGTTTTTCTATCTGGCTGTTGCTACTAGTAGGGCGAAGATCTCGCTCGGCCGAAACGTAAGTATTTTCATGAAACGTGAAACCTTACAAAAACGCCATAAACAGAGCAATAAACACGTCTTTCGTATCTTATATGTATATCACTAAAGTTACCTGACAATAACCATGTAAAAGTGTGAAATTATTACCTTTTTGTCAGAACGCATGTGCTTGTCAAAGTTTGTATATACCCGGATGTTTTGTGAACGAGACTATCACTCGGGATTTTCGTACGTCAACAGAAGATCAAGCTAAGGCCAAGTATATGGATTCTTTGTTAAAGTATCCATACATTACAAATTTATAGCTCATTAGAAAACCGCTTTATAGAAGAAAAAATTCTTCATCCTCTGAAAAATAGCAGAGGTAAAAGTAACTGTTTCTTCAACTGTGTGTGAATACTTTATGTAACACATGTAGTATACGTAATAAAAAAATGCTTGTTCATATGACTTAAATAGTTAACTAATTTAATATTGTATTTCATTATTTAACAAACATGCTAGCATGTTGCAGGGGATATTGAGTATTTTTTATTCTTCGCAAAATTTATTTTAAATGAGACTAGTTAAAATATTTAATTGATTAAGCACCTCGAACTTAATTTAATTTTTTTTTATTTTCAGATGTGATCAACTAAGTCGGGTCAAAGAAGAACGGGCCGGTCATGGATTTGCTTTTAGATAGTGTGCATTATGGTTTTAACTGCTTATCCTATATACAGAATGCCCATTTGAAGTTGTCCAATGAGGAGCGAGCGAACTACAAAGAAGTTCCAGGCCATTACAGAAATTCTTTCCAACGTCAAAGCAACTTATTTTATTAATGGCTTCATCTCGGCTGGACTGCCCGGTCCCGAGGACATCTTCGATATACCCGGCTGTATATGCTTACCGTAAGAACGAGACAGTGGCACGTATGGGCTGTGTCCACCGTTACATGGGAATGACTGCACTTTGTTGTTGAAGTGCCACAAAAATTAAAAAATTACATTATAGGTGTGTCGTTACATCATTGTTACATAAGGAGTAGGCAGTGCATATTAATATAATAAATATATATGAGTAATAAGGAGTAAGCAGTGTATATTAAAATAATATATATGTATATGTATATGCATATATATATATATATATATACATATATATATATATATATATATATATATATATATATATATATATATATATATATATATATATATATATATATATATATATATATATATATATATATATATATATATATATATATATATATATATATATATATATATATATATATATATAATCTTTCTTCTTTCTTGCCCCTCCCAGGAAAAATTCATGCGGATGCCCCTGATGGATTACCATGGTATCTTGCAATAGTTTACCTGTGTACCATGGAATACGGTGGTATATTTTCATAAGGGACATCTCGAATAATTTACACGGAATGCGACTGTGGTATGCTGTTATCGGACGAAACAGCCACATTGATTAGAAGTTATATGTGTGTTTGTGTGCTGGTTTCGTTGATTAGGCACTTGGCGCTCGCATTTTGTTTCCAGTGAAACAGCGTTCTAGTAGGCATATGCCTATATAACTAACATTATATCGTTGTGACTACGTGATGACAACAGCGTACGAACGTCACATTAGGCTCAGAATCGCGAATGAGGAAAACAGCAAGTAGGATGAAGTACAAATGATTCGGCGCACTTCCGTACATTCAACATTGTGAAGAATATATGTCAGGGATACTAGTGAGGTCACTACCATCCCTGCCTCGTGGGGATGTGGCGCCCAAAACATTAGCTTTTTCAATTCTGTTTTATTTTATTGTGTGACTTGTGTGAATATAATCGATGTTTAAAGTTGGTTCGCATAAACTAAGAACGTTTACTCTTATTGGATGAGTTAGACGGAGAGTCAAAATCATTGGTTACTACCTTACCCAGATCCAGGATAACCAATCACATTTGAGGCTTGTACGATAGCGATCTCTCAGGTCTTAGTGCAGGCCTCCCTGGATCATCAAACCTATGTAAAATATGTACCAACTGTTTTTTTTACTCTGTATGTATGATCTAAACAAATAAACTTCACTTCACTTCAATGTAAGTCAGGGTTTCACCATTGCCACAACTCACATTTGATGTGCAAGTTATGCACATCGCCATTTCATTTGCCAAAAAATCTCTCAATTTCAGTTACAATTGTGGATAGTCTTTGCACTGAAAATATATATAGGAACAAAATAACGTTCGCATGTGCACAGTTGTGGCAGTGGTGATGCTGAGTGGTGCCAATGTCGAGGTGTTTGACATTTGATGTGCAGATTGTGCACATCGTCATTTCATTTGGCAAACTTCCAATTTGTCACAATGAAAAGTTCGGTTTGGATCCAGGCCCGTGTGCGTAATTTTTTTTCCTATCAACGTTCCGTGCTATTAACATATATGGGCGGATATTACTCGATGATGCTGGGTTGAGCGACAGCGCGAGTGACCTAAACAGAAGAATATTATGGGCTAGAACTATAAATAATAATCGTCGGCTACGTTGCACGTGTGTTGGCGGAGATTACCCGACGATACTGGACGAGCGACAGCGCGAGTGACCTAAATAGAAGAATATGGGCCAGGCTAGAACTATAAATAATAATCGTGCGTTCGTGTGTTCGCTACATAATTGTAATAATGATATGTTACATGCATAGCTTGGCCTATATACAAGCGTTCGTGTTTGTACGTTCGTCAGAAGTTTACAATAAAAATGGGGTGGGTGGGTGGGTGTGTGGGTGGGTATGGGTGTATTTGGGTGGGTGCGAGCTAGCGAGCGAGCGAGCGAGCGAGCGAGCGAGTGTGTGCGTAATGTGCAATTATATAATTTTATATATGCACACTCCAGTGACATGTGTCGTGTGCACTGACTGACTATAAAGTGTTGCAGGTAACATATGATTCACACATAAGAACAGTTCAATGAATGCAACTAAACTTTTATTACAAATCATTTAATAATCAACTACCTACTTCAATCGTATACCCTACACACACAGCTATGACATTCATCAGCACTATGCACTCGTGATAGAAACAATTTACAACTGTCACATCTTTACAATGAAATACACTATTTTGGAAAGGGGAAAATGCTGAAGTAATACAACGTATGACTGCATTGCCCTTTCAACAACTCACAGTGATAAATGACGCCTATTGTAACACGCTATGTATGCAACTAATTACTGACTAATGTAGTTAATCAAAAACTATAACTAATAAGTATGCTGAATTAGTCTGAAGTAACCATGTTTACACAAATATGCAACTAAGTGATGGGTATAGTGAAAACAAGCAAAGTTGAGCTTATCTGAAGCTCATGTTAGCTACCCTTAAAACTTGTATTTACTGGTATGTATAATTATAACACAGTACAACGGTTCACATAATGAATAGTATCGGTTATTTTAAAATATAACTAAGAATACAATTTTCTTTATAAAGTGCCTTGAAAACATGTATATTACGACAACTTTAAGTACACATTCAAGATAATTCCATAGTTTAACCCAATAATTAGATAAACACATTGACTTAATTTCAGTTCGAATGTATACCTTCATCTTTTTACATATTTACATGTCTGGTCTTGCGAATTGCTACAAAATGTACAAATAATTTCTGCAGGTTCACAGGCAAAATGTTATTATATGCCTTGTACATTACTACTGCAGTCTTTAGATTAATTAAATCAAACGACTTCAGAGCATGCATCTTGTAGAACATGGGATTTGTATGATCCAAATGCTTGCTTCTACATACAATTCTAGAAAACATGTAACATATTGGGTTTATGTGTGTCCAAAAATTTCTGCAAAATAAGTCATGTATGGAAGAGTCAATGAACAATATAAGACACATAGAACCTTCTCAGTTAGGACAAGACATGCTTTATAAAATGTTGCGGTTGTTTTTGAAATTTATGATTGCACCACAACAACCCGCTATCTTCGAAGGGAATGCGCGCCACGTGATGACGCGTCACAGTCGGCGGAATGCAGATCACGTGATGATCCGTCACAGTCATCTTTGTAAAATCTCCGCCCAATTATGTTAATTGCCCGGAACGTTGATAGGAAAAAAAATTACGCGGCCCGCGTGCGACAAACATAGGCGCCACACCGAGGAGCCTGGATAATCGCGACTATTCATTGATCGCCAGATGGCAGAACCGCATTCGCTCGCATTTATGAATTATGTAGGTCGACACGAGTTCGTAGATTTCTCGGAATTAGTCTTACACAGTTACAAGTTTTAACACGTCAGGTAAGACAAATTATAAATCGCCATGAGTATGCGTTAAAAATCAACTTACCGATTTGGAATGGCCGGTTATTTCCTTCCTGTAATGTACGCCCGCGATTTTATTGGCTATACGCTTGCTGGCCATACATTTCCCAAATAGTAGGCAAAACTCTTGTTTCGGGCACAAATAAAACTAGATGGAGCCACTTTTATCACGAAATAGGCGGCAACATTGAAACACAGAAACATACATTTTTATCTTTTTCTAGTCTTCATCGGTAGTGAAGCCCAGAGTTTTGTTTTAACAAATACCTTTCATATGCAGTTCAAAAGTCAAAACGAACCATTCAAATATTCCATCGTCACGTTTTTGTAGAATCTTGTAATATTTGCAAGAATACACCACCAGTTCAGTTGACAAATAATAGTTTTTTTTACTGAAAACATGGATGCAGAGTCAGAGAGGGTATGGAAACTATATATAAACCAGCTGTTTCAATCTGTTTTCATTACTGAACTTCCAGTATTACAAAGTGAAATAATAGCAAACAAAATTAAGAAGATGAAAGATAATAAATCGGATCCTAAGCAAGGTCATGTCTAAACAATCTCTTATGTTTTTTTGAAGAAATTACAAAGTGGGTAGATGTCGAGTCACCTGTGGGTGTTGTCTGCTTAGATTTTCAGAAAGCTTTTGATAAAGTGCCATGCCAAAGATTGTTATTTAAACTAAAAACCCATGGTGATGATGTAATCAACTGGATAGAAAAGTGGCTTACACACAGAAGACAGAGAGTAATAGTAGATTGTGAGATTTCAAACTGGAAATCGGTTTTGTGGGGTACCACAGGGATCAGTATTAGGCCCTATACTATTTTTAATATATATATGATTTAGAAGGTGATATATCTAGCAAAGTACTCAAATTTGCAGATGACACAAAAGTATTCAGAAAGGTTACAAATGATACAGATAAACAAAGTTTACAGGATGATCTAGATAAATTAGTTAAATGGTCAGAAAAATGGCAAATGTTATTAAATTTTGGGAAGTGTAAATGTATACACATAGGACATGGAAACATGGACGAAGAATATAAAATGGGGGATGGTGTACTAGGTAGAACCACACAAGAAAATGAGCAATGTGGGATTGCTGCTTCGAAAGGAAATCAAATTCTAGGGCTAATTAGGAGAACTATCATGTATAAGGAGAAACAGCTAATTGTACCCCTGTACAAAGCAATAGTTAGACCACATTTGGAATATTGTATTCAAGCATGGACAAGGACATAGAAAAGCTAGAAAGAATACAATGAAGAGCAACTAAAATGATTCCAGAATTGAGAGACCTTAGTTACGAAAGTCGCTTATTACAATGTGGTTTGACAACACTAGAGACCAGGAGACTAAGAGGAGACCAAATAGAAGTGTTTAAAATAGTGAACGTTTATGAGGATGTTAGTAGGAATATGTTCTTCAAACTTAAAGAAGGCAGTAGAACCAGAGGACACAAAGCAGCATTAGTTAAGGAACAGTGTAGGTTGGACATGAGAAAGTACTCTTTCTCACAGAGGGTGATAAATGAATGGAACAAACTACCAAATGACTGTGTTAATGCTAGTAGTGTGAATATGTTTAAAAACAGAATTGACAGATATTTGATAAGGGTGGGCTACACATAGATGAGAAAATTGTTGGACTCTCGATAAGCCAATGGCTTCCTTGTCCACTATCCATCTGGAACTTGTTGTTTGGGATGACAATCTTGTTAAAGTGCATTATGGTTGTCAAAAATAAGCATTACAATAAACATGTAACTCTTTAACCAAATGAAATTGTTTGTTTTGTGACTGTGACCCACATATACATTACCCCTGGTGATTTTATGATTTCCTGACATTACCACATCCTATTCAATCATCAGTGCCTTTTATGTCAAAAATGCACATTAAGTTAACAGTTGTTGTTTTAACCAAACAAAATTGGTGTTTTTGTTTTGTGATGCTCATTCACCGAGATATCTTTGTTAAAAGAACGCCTAAAAGAATGTGGTGTAACAACCCAATTGTACAAATAAAGAGATTAAGAGATGAAATTGAAGTTTTTAGGATACTGAATTGGTATGAAAATACTAGAGGACACAAAGTAACGTTAGTGAAGAAACATTATAGATTAGATATCAGAAAGTACTTGTTTTAATGGAACAAATTATCTACAGATTGTGTAAATGCTAGCAACGTGAATATGTAAAACAAAATACCTCAACAGAATTCTATGAAAAATTTGTGAACTCGCTGAGAAGAGAGTCTGGCTGTGAACTCATCTTTAATACACTGTACATAGAAAATATACACCGATATGTCATTTATAGCAACAACATATACAACAAATAACAAGAACTATATCAACAATATATAAAACAAATACTTGTGTTTCAGTAAATGTTTTCTTACAGCATTACCGGTATGGCATTTAAATAAATATTTATAAATTAAAAGAGGCTCACACATAACTATATACATCACATAGTCAATGGAACACTATTTACTACACATATATCCCATAATCCAGTAAAAAAAATTATACCCTTGTACTAAGTAAGCCATTCGTGTCAATGTCACGTTATAAAAGTTAAATCATTATATCTAAATCCGATTAGGTGGTAAGATTTGAACCGATCTAAAAGAAAGTATCTGAAATTTTAACATAACCCGCACTTCTAAACGAGATTGCATTGGTATATTTCTGGCAACCATAAGAGCAATATTGGCTACTGAATTTGGCCATATCAATGGGCATATGATTGCTAAAATTAGCAAATCGTCAATATCTGCAGTTGAACTTATAAAGAATAAAAACAGGAATCAGTTTAAATGTTGCAGGAACTATGATTTTACACATATAATGCGACAATATAGCAGACCATGTAAACACCATCACATCACAACTTGCAACTACTTGACAGCAAATTACATCATAACTGGGAAAACATGTTTTTAAGTGCTATTAAAGTAACTACTGTTTTCTAGTTGTTCCACCACAGGACAATTCAATTTTCACAGCCGGATGGATATATATAGAACTAGCCCAAACCAACTTTACAGTATGAACCCAGCCGATAACATCCTCCTCAACCGAACCAACTGGAATCAGGTTCTTTGATTTTCAAATAAGTAGTATGTGAATAATCTAATAAATATGCATTTGTTGGTTTAATAAATGAGAGTGTACATTTGTTAAAATCATCTAAAGAATTGACTTCCATTGGTAGATCTGGTAACTTGCGAAACTGTGAATAACCTTATGTTATCCTATATAGAGGCAGAGCAACTTTTGCCATTATTCACTAATGTCCTAGTTGATACTAGATAGGAAAAATCGATATGAGGAGGGCCTTTTAACAATGACATTGGTTACGATCGAGTGATTAAAATTAATAACGTTCTGCTGCCATTGTTGAAGGGGCATTGTTTCTTGTGTCACATTTGCCAGTACGCCTTTGTTCTGCAAAGTAGATCAATGCAGTAGGTGCTGTATACTTTTGTCCATGGAATGTCTCTGCTCATAGAAGTCAGCTGGCAACTGACTCGTGCCAACTTTCCCTGTCCTGTCATGTGACTTAGTCGAAGAAGAAGATTGCGGCGGGCTGTCCTTGTCAGAAATGCTATCGAAGCTGTTGTTCTGTTTCAGCAGCAACAACTGTCGATTTCGTTTTTTTTTGCTGTGGGCAGGAAATAGTGCCTCCAAGTTTGCAGGTGACATTGGAAGACTGGCTGATCTGCAACAGGTGGCAGCACCATAGCACACCGGATTGCACCAATTTATTGTGTAGTTGAGAACATAATACATTTTGTCTCCAACAGCTCTTTACCGAGACATAACACACACACACACACACACACACACGCACACACACACACACACCACACCACACCACACACCCACACACACACACACACACACACACACACACACACACACACACACACACACACACACACACACACACACACACCCACACCCACACGCACACGACGGTATCCTACTACATGAAAATTGAAAAAGGTAAGGCAAAAAGTTATGTTTTGGGCTTTGATGTAGTCTTTTGAGCTAATGACAAAGTACTGCCAATAAACCTGTGAAAAAACAGATCTACGATGAAGCTCTCAATATCGATCTGCATGTTAGATCTGGATGTATATTTACAGCTGAGGCATTGTACAAGTACTCTTCCAATCCCCCCGTACCATACCAGATATCAACCTACTAACTTATGATTCTTGACCTACACCCTGTAAACAAATTCTGGAGAAAACTGTATATTGTAGAAATGCATTCTCCCCTCCTTACCTGTCCTTAGGTGGGATCCGCCAGTCAGGGGGAGTGGGAGGCCGGTCCAGCCCGCTGCGTTCACTGCGGAGGGCTTCCAGTCGTCTGTCCAGTAACACTGATGACACCACGCCTAAATACAACAATAAACATGGTTTTCTTCAACCCTGGACATGGACGATGGAAACAAACTGCCGGACTGTCAGTCGAGGGGACCAGGGTTCCAGTCCACCTGCTGACGATGGAAACAAACTGCCGGACTGTCAGTCGAGGGGACCAGGGTTCCAGTCCACCTGCTGACGATGGAAACAAACTGCCGGACTGTCAGTCGAGGGGACCAGGGTTCCAGTCCACCTGCTGACGATGGAAACAAACTGCCGGACTGTCAGTCGAGGGGACCAGGGTTCCAGTCCACCTGCTGACGATGGAAACAAACTGCCGGACTGTCAGTCGAGGGAACCAGGGTTCCAGTCCACCTGCTGATGATGGAAACAAACTGCTGGACTGTCAGTCGAGGGGACCAGGGTTCCAGTCCACCTGCTGACGATGGAAACAAACTGCCGGACTGTCAGTCGAGGGGACCAGGGTTCCAGTCCACCTGCTGACGATGGAAACAAACTGCCGGACTGTCAGTCGAGGGGACCAGGGTTCCAGTCCACCTGCTGACGATGGAAACAAACTGCCGGACTGTCAGTCGAGGGGACCAGGGTTCCAGTCCACCTGCTGACGATGGAAACAAGCTGCCGGACTGTCAGTCGAGGGGACCAGGGTACCAGTCCACCTGCTGATGATGGAAACAAACTGCCGGACTGTCAGTCAAGGGGACCAGGGTTCCAGTCCACCTGCTGACGATGGAAACAAACTGCCGGACTCTCAGTCGAGGAGACCAGGGTTCCAGTCCACCTGCTGACGCTTCGAAACTTGGCCAATTTCGTTCATCCCACTTCGTCTGTGTCTTTTGGATGAGACACCAAAAGCCGTAGTAGGTCCCTTCTATCTGGTGTCTATGTCTGGGGAAGTAAAACATCCCACGCAGGGGGTAAATGTGTAACCTGTGGTGGTCTCTATCTCCAACCCCACCGATAGTGCAAAGGCTTCCAGTGTGATTCACACAGAGGAATGATCTGTATTACAAGGAGAAGCTCTACCAGGATGTAATCCAACCAAGTACTGTATGATTAGACATGTCATCATGAACACTGCAGGTACCTTATGTGTATCAAAGGTAAAGGTGCGTTCTTATATAGCGCAGTATCCAGTCCTGGGACAGTTCAAAGCGTCTTACACTTCACCCCCTGGCTGACCTGTTCATTCCAATGGCAACGCCATCATGACTTCTCTGGGAAGCATTCAGCCACACTGCAATTACTGCACGAAGACTATTCTTTCAGATATCCATCTCTGTCTGTAGCCAGGTACTCATTTGTACAGTGAACTGTGGCAATGTGGGATGAACGAAACTACCAAAACTCTTAAACGTTAGCAAGAGGATTTGAACCCGGGTTCTCTCGATTGGGAGCCTGACGTTCTAACCACTTGCCACCCACCGCACCCCATCACAGTGTATGCAACACATGACTTCGAAGCAAGCAATCACAATTTAAGGTCATTGACCGTACCTTGCTTGGGTGGAACTGGGCCTTTGATGGGTGCTAGTTGTACAATGGATCCGTCTGTTCTCATCTGTGGCAGGGAATGTCTTGTGTGTGTCTCTGAGCCGCTCTCAACAGAACACATTGACTATAATTAAAGGTACAAATCTGCACAAATGTTGCATTCCAGTGAACTGGTGCTTACCAGTTCACGACATGTAAATAGAGTTCATGACCCCTGAACTCGTAATTACGAGTCGACAACTGAGGCTCCTTTTAAATTTTTAGTTATGGACTGGTAATTATGAGATGACGGGAGTTGTGAACTCTATTTACATGTCATGAACTCGTATTCATGGTAAGTACGAGCGCATTCAAAATTCTTTGGGTTTCAGAATTTAAGGAAAGATGGCGTGGTTATGAATGCATGTGACGGTCTGGCAGCTGCCATTTTAGATCATATCCCAACAATGCATTGGGATTTTCTTTTGGAAGTGGTTGGTCAAGACATGAAATCACGTCCAGATAGCGATATCAGATGTAAAACACGTTCTGTTTGTGTGTGACCAACAGTAGTGAATCTGACCTGAGTTGAATCAACTTTAATTGGTGTTCCCTGTTTACATAATACTATTTTGTTGACTGACAAGGTCATGCGATATGTAAATAATAAAGTGCATGAATCTCATTACGCCAATAATTTTCTTGATCACATGCCATAGAGAACTTGAAGGATAATCTTTTCAAATCTTATTAAAAATCAGTTTGTACCAGCTACATTAAAACAGTCACTTATTACATTTAATATGTCAACTTAGTGAACTTGTTCATATCTATATGTGTAGTCATGCAGTTACTTATAAAAAACAACTCACCATTATATATATCCGAACCCATCCACATTGCCACTAGCCACGTATATATATATTGCACTTAACACAGTGATATGAAATACACTAATATCAGAACGTTTGACCTCAACTAATAATGCATCCAAGTTAACTGCAATGTATGATTCTATTTTGGTGGCCATATCAATTCACATATTTAAGCAGGCAACTGCTGCAGGCTTATAGACATTAGTACAATGGTCGGATTAGTGGTCAGATTGGCTTCATTATTGTGACAGTGTGACTTGGCAAAGTGGCCTGACCAGTCGACCCAAACTAGTACAATCATAATCTGTTGAAAATTCTCTATCTGGAAAATTACAAGATATATTTATACATACACAGCATGGCTCAGATCATACGTACATGTATCTGTCAGATCATGGGTACACAGAGCTACTAGATCATGGGTACATGAATCTGCCAGATCATGGGTATTGGAATCTGCCAGATCATGGGTATTGGAATCTGCCAGATCATGCGTACACAGATCTGCCAGATCATGGGTACACAGATCTGCCAGATATTCAATGATTCGATTTGAGTTTTTGGTAGTTGAACAAGTGCACTCCTTATTTCGAAACGTTGGACACGAAGACTGACGTACGGAAGGTGAATATGCCGAGATAAAGATCACACCATAACTTCCATTCAAAGCACAACATACAACTAAAATAAAATATTTTCCGCAGTTTTATGTTATGAATTGTTAATGTTTCAAGAAATAACTTTGTTTTTGCAACTACAACCTATAGACAACAATACTTACCTTTGATATGCGAGAGGTCAAAGGTGAACCATCACTTCGACGCATCGATAGCTTATCCATTGCGCCCCCTACTGGATCTGTTTTCTCACCTTGACGCCGAGAAGGAGAATTGGTGTCGTATTTTAACATCGGTGGAGGGCTCCGAATGAAATGTCTATTAGAGTCTGATTCAAACCTGTCACTAGGTGTCAGCACAGTATCCTTGGTGTCCCAATCTGATGTGGCATGTCGCCGCACACGAGGATTATCTGAGCGTGAAATCACCAACCTTTGCGTCGAATCCAACAATACACAGTTTTGTGTTGATCTGTGATGTTCGGACACTGAATGCCCAAAGCCCTGTTTAGATCGGGGACGTTTTAAGTCATGAACATTCAAAGTCAGCGATAACAAACTGTTGTGTTCTGGCGAACTAATCACGTCACTTTTACTGTGCGGCCGCTGTGTATCACAACCGTTAAATGTTGATGGGACTTGTCCACCATCTGGAGAACTGATAACTTCTTCCGCAGAAACGTTTTTATTTCGACATCCTCTACCTCGAGAGCAGGCCCCTCCTTGGCATAAAGGGCGCTCTGGAACTTCGCCAATGTTCAAGTTCGTTGTCTCCAAGTTGTTCTCGTTGCTATCATCGAATACTGAATCGCTGCTGAACTGTTCTGATTCCACGTTTTCCTCGTGAACGAATTTCGCCTTGAGAGATTTTTCAGTTCTCTTCGACTTGAAGAGATTCAATATGAAGTTGAAGGGGTTCTTGCTAGCCCTGGGCAGGTGGGAGTTGACATCACAGGCTTCCAAGTGACCATTGTCCGTCTGCAGACCCAGACGTGCCTCCGTCAGTTGCGTGCACTCTGCAAAGCAAATCACACACTGGAATGTTTAAAGACAATGAACACCAATTATTCCAATAATAAAAAAATTGGATGTGGCTGGGTGTGTCAAGGGTCCACTCAGATTAAATTGGATGTGGCTGGGTGTGTCAAGGGTCCACTCAGATTAACAGATTTTTTTAAATTTTGCCATAATTAATGTGCATAATCGACATTCCATTCGCTTTATTTCATTCCTGATCAATTAATACTGGATATTGATGTTCTGTGAAATGGTTTGCACAAGAGTTGTGACTGTCTGATAATATTTTCGTGAAACAAATGCCAAAATGTTGTTCATTTTTACACTTTCTATATTTACAAAACTCCTAGTTGAGTGTCTGTTTTACAGGACATTATAACACTGACTATTAGTATTTATAACAAAACAAGTTACTGCCAGGATCTTTCATCTCTTAATGTTTCTGAAAATACACGATTTGGCGATAAAATACAATATGCTAGTTTTACACAGTATATAGAAATCACTGCATTTAACAACAGACCAACAAATCTTCAAGTCTGAATGTAAATATAATGTTTTGTTCTGGATGACTTATTCCTCTGACAAATTCCCAATTTATACAATTCCTTACGATGATTATATTACAGCAATAAAGATTAAAACATGAATTTAATTTAAACATACTTTGAGATAGAAAAATCAAGAGAATTTCGGGCATCTTAATTATATGCAACCCATAACTACAATGGGTGGCTCCAAAACAGAAAAAAAAATCTTTGTACATTCCATTTAAAGCTAGAATGTCCTGTGTTTTTTTTAGCATGGAAATCATATTGTATAAACTATGTAAATTCAAACATCTTCACTGCACTAATGCATTTTAATCAACCAAAATGTTTTCATATAATTTTACAGTTGTCTGTTTAATCTGATTGTTCCAATTCGAATATCATATTTATATTGCATGTTGAACGAAAAGGTAAAAATTCATATACAGGTAATGGTAAAAAAACAAAAAATTATGATTTGCATTTGGGCCGTGAAGTTATATTATATAACATAATTTTATGATAAAAACATTCCAGAAGTTGGAAAATTGCTATAGATAGGGGTAAAAGTCAACCAGTTTCACCACCATTTTTTTCACAATCTCTATGCCCGATCAAGTGTCATCGACTTACCTTGACACCCTGACTGCCTGGCATAGTCCAGCGGAGTTCCACCCTCGCTGTCCACTGGGTTGGGCTGGACACCCAGGTCAAGGAGGGTGCGGACGCAGTCAGCTTGACCGGCGGCTGTAGCCCAGTGCAGCGGAGTCCTGCGATCAGTCAACATCAGTTATAGTTAGTTAGGATGTTAAAGTGAAACAAAAGTCATGGTTTTGGGGTTATGCACCTAAAAGTTAATAAAACTAAACATTTGCAACTACAATCAACAATATCACGCCAGTGGTTTTCTCAGAAGTTGTTCTCAAAGTAGGATATTGTGGTCAAGTCTCTGTTTAACTGTAAACAAAGACCAAAACATGTTACATAAGTTGAGTTTGGATTAGGTGTTGGATTAAGACTAGGTGTTTACAAATACAATTTCATTTGGCGAGCGAATATTACCAGACTACAGCACCCATCATGAAGTGTTATCTAACTGTATTGTGCAGCCCATGAAACTAACTACAGCACCCATCATGAAGTGTTATCTAACTGTATGGTGCAGCCCATGAAACTAACTACAGCACCCATCATGAAGTGTTATCTAACTGTATGGTGCAGCCCATGAAACTAACTACAGCACCCATCATGAAGTGTTATCTAACTGTATGGTGCAGCCCATGAAACTAACTACAGCACCCATCATGAAGTGTTATCTAACTGTATGGTGCAGCCCATGAAACTAACTACAGCACCCATCATGAAGTGTTATCTAACTGTATGGTGCAGCCCATGAAACTAACTACAGCACCCACCATGAAGTGTTATCTAACTGTATTGTGCAGCCCATGAAACTAACTACAGCACCCATCATGTAGTGTTATCTAACTGTATGGTGCAGCCCATGAAACTAACTACAGCACCCATCATGTAGTGTTATCTAACTGTATGGTGCAGCCCATGAAACTAACTACAGCACCCATCATGTAGTGTTATCTAACTGTATGGTGCAGCCCATGAAACTAACTACAGCACCCATCATGTAGTGTTATCTAACTGTATGGTGCAGCCCATGAAACTAAGATGATGTGTGTTCAACAAGGTTTTCCTAGTAAACCACTACTGTGAATTTTTTTTATTGTAGTTGCAAATGGTTGTTTTAGTAACTCTTACAGGCCCAAAACCATGACTTTTGTTTCCCTTTAAATAATTCTAGGATAATACTAGGCTATTTAAACCCACAGACTTAGTGAGTAAACCTGGTTTTTGATGTGGAAGCAAATGTATTGGCACGGTGGCTCAATGGTTTGCCTTGTGTCTGGCCAACCAGCCTTTTCGTAGAAATTGGATCGAACTTGCAGACTCGCCTAGAACCAGGCATATGGGAAGCATCTCACACAGAGGGTAAATGTGTAACATGTCGTGATCTCACAGAGTGGGGGTCTCTATCTCTAACCCACCAGTGAATGCACCCAGCTCGTCAATAGTAACAGAGGGGTGGGCTGTAATGGAAGAAGAAAGTGTACAGTGCCCCGGAACGCTACACCAGGGTATTGTAAGTCAATCCCACAGACATAATGCACTCATTTGCACAGGCAAGTGAACCAAGGCAATGTGGATTAAACAAAATAGCTAAGATTTCAAGGAGATTCAAAGCCCTCATCATGATAGAAAGTCCAGTGCTCCAGCCACTGTGCTATCGTGCCCAGTCAACATAAACTCATTAGTATAGGTGCAGTTCTCTACAATGACCTAGCATTGCATGGCCACTATATATCTCTAAACCTGATCAATGTCAGGCATTGATCATATTACAGTGTCCCCTTGTTGACATATTTCCAATGATTACAAACAGGACAATAAATTAAAACATTAGTTGATGACTGTATTGTCATACAATCTCACATACACAGTAAATGTTCACACTCAAGAAACAAACCCACCAGATTTACCATTCTTGTTTCTCTCCAAGTCAACTGTTGTACAATTCAAATGCAAGACACTGTTGTACAATTCAAATGCAAGACAACCAGGCCTACATAGAGTAGCACACAGACAGCACAATGTGTTTCATATCTACAACTGAAGATATCATACATGAGCACAGTAGTGCACTGCCTGACTGTAGCTCATTAAACGCCTCATTAAATCCGTGCTAATTCTCAGATAGGTAGCAAAGGTATGGCTAGTTCTCGGCATTGTTCACATTGGAAGCAATCCAAGGTAAAGTCACTAGAGTGACTGCTCATAAATAGGCCATTCACAGAAACATCTAGGCCAGTAATAGAAGACTATATCTGCACCAGCTTAACAAACATGACTAATAATATGATTATTTAATATGTGGTCTGTAAGTGCCAATTATTTCCTTGTGTTTCATTTACACGTCAAAGGTTCTACACCAAGCAAGGTAACGATAGCTGTGCAACTAATGTAAATTGATTACTTTGGTATGTTAATTTGTTTGGTATTTGAACTGTTTTGTTTTAATTGTGATTCTGTATGCTGATCAAGCTGACCCTGGTCATTTAGATTTGACACTGGTCATCCAGTGAGTTGGGGGTACTTTTGTTATTTAAATATACTTTTTTTATGGGATTAATAAAATTTATCAGTTCATGATTTTGAAGGTGCACTCCAAATAGAAATGCATTATCAAAACATCCACTAATTTAATGAATATATTTCCGTGGTGATTGTATTGAGTCATTAAATTAATATTTAAAGCCATGCACTATCATGCACATGTGTAAGTGCATGCATGCATGTGTGCATGCATAAACAAAAATAATATATGCTGATGAAAAAAATTTGAAAAATACCATGCAACTTAAAAATAGTTACAGCCATTGTGCATCATAAACAAGTGCTATAAAATTATCCAGATCAAAGCTAACACACAGAAGCAGCACTGTACAATTATACTTATCTGGCACAAACTCGAAGATGATTCAAACTATGCAATCAATACTGACTGGGCTACCAACTTGCTCCCATGCCCATGAAAAGCACTTCTATAGAAACACGCCAATTCCTGGGAGCCAGAGCCAAACTTACATGGACATAATTTAAACAAGGAAGAACGTAGCAGCAGGCAGCTACCAACTATCAAGCAACATCAGTTAATTAATTAAGGCACTTCCAAGAAGCCAATCCCTCTTAATTATAATTTCTATGAACTGAACATTCCACAATTGCCTAAAAAGGTTTGTCTCTCTTGTAACATCGTAGACAATGTCTTATGAAGTTTCAAACCAAATCCAAGAGTTAAAATTCACACACCAAATAGCAATGCTACAATTTTTTTCTTAAGGTTTAGCTCAAACATAAAGGGGGAATAGCAGATGGGCAAAACCTTTTTTACATTTTTGTGTATTTGATAATCAATTTATAATAGGAAGAACACTTCTACCTATAATATGCTGTGAATCCTTCTTAATTATAATTTATATGACTCCTGCGCAAACAGCAGGCCAGCATGAACTGAACTATCATACATTATTGTATTTAAAGCTGCACCCGTAATTAAAGTCGCACATCGACTTTTGATATAAATACCAACATTCCTCAGAGTCGTTTGTTGCCGGCAAAAACCTTATTTAAAGCTACACCGACTTGACGTAGATCACTCAACAAATGTCACAGGCTACTATAAAGTAGTTTGTGACTCTGTCTATGTTTCTTCATATCTCAGTCAGTTTTGCTTGTATGAGGTAACATTTTATAGGCGTGCCCAAGACCCCCAGGGATGGTTCATACATAAAAAATCTAAATTCCCAGGGGTGGGGATGTTATGTAGGAACCTATATGGATATTTCACAATAGCAGGAGTTTGTAGTTACATATGAAACAAATTGTTTAAAAAGATCTTTTCAATTAACCTATCATCAAGATATTGGGAGACTGACATAATTAAGACAAACGTGTGATTTTCATGTGTTTGTTAAATCAGTCACTAGCCTAATCCTTCCATCTGTCTACCTGTCTGATTAGGCCCTACATACTTGTCTGATTAGGCCCAACATACCTGTCTGATTAGGCCCTACATACCTGTCTGATTATGCCCTACATATTAGTCTGATTAGGCCCTACATACTTATCTGATTAGGCTGTACATACCTGTTTGATTAGGCCGTTCATACTTGTCTGATTAGGCTGTACATACTTGTCTGATTAGGTCGTACATACTTGTCTGATTAGGCCATACATACTAGTCTGATCCCCAGAAATATCTGCTTTGAAGTAGTTATGCAAATTAATATTTGCCACTGTTCAGTAGATATATGTATTACTCAGGATTCCCACTTTTTGTAACATAAAATTCCATGACTGATGTGGTCTATTGTCAATGCGTCATTATCGTCTTATGTTATGTGTATGTGCATTGTACATATACACCCTGTATATGTATGTATGCATGAACATAGCCATACTAGCTTTCTGTACAAACATAATTTATTTTTGAGGCCTAAACCAATCAACGTTTGCATGGAAAAGATTAAAGATCAAGGTTCATGAAACAAGGTACTGGTTGAAATCGTTTCATGCTTCCATCCATATGACAGTCCGCCCAGTTAGAAGCATGATTACATAATTTCATTTACAATGTCTTCATATAAAATTGTTGTATGGTACAATTCACTTAAATATTAACACGCGCATAACATAAAACACCATTTTAAATTCCATGACTTTTAATAGAATTTCAGGTCTGGGATTTTTTTTTTTACAAAATCAGTGGCTTTCCATGACCTATGATATGAAATGATGATATGAGAACAAATGCAAATCGAAGAATTTGAAATATGTTTGACTTGTAACATTATAGTCGTGCAAATGTAACAATTTAAAAAAATTATTTTATACATTATCACAATGTCATGTTCCTTATAACCAACTCCTAGTTGCAGGGATATAAATTATACAGCACGATTGTTCCATACTCAATTAATACATTTCAAGGCATGCAGTGACACAGCAATTAAACAAACATTTATAGAGGTTTTACATATCAATTTAACTGTGTGTTGTCACCTGTTGGAATGAGTGGAGGCTAGAACTACGTGCTACCATCTGTAAGAAGACATAGAAACAAAAAAGTCAGGACCTAAGTGTAGAAACTAAATTAATTAATTAAGAGGTATATAACATCATGGCTACAACAGGATCATCTGGACATCTGTTTATAAATCACCATTTTTCTTCATTCCATAATATTCTGCTAAATTAAAGAAATTTACAGAACATTTTTGTGGTGCTGCATCTTTAGTTGTCAAGAGACTAAGCCAAAAAAACAACCATATTTGATAATAAGACAATGGACCTCTATAAGGGTACACCAGACATGTTTACAGTGATGACACGGGCCACACATCACAACTACCATATTTGATAATAAGACAATGGACCTCTATAAGGGTATACCAAACATGTTTACAGTGATGACACGGGCCACACATCACAACTACCATATTGCCCAATCAATGCATGAACATTACACGCTGCATTCGATAAGCCAATAGCTCCCTTGTCCACTTGCCATCTGGGCCTTTGGCTTGGATGGCAAATCTAGTTAAATTCGTATTTGATATACTTTAAGTATAATATCTCTTCAAAACCCATATGACTGAACTGCCGTCATTCAACCACACTTAGAACGTAATCAATAAATCAGTTCCATGTTCGCTAGGCCCAGTGAAGTAGACGTAAATTAGATATAACTAGATGTGTTGAGGATGTGACAACATGCAGGTTATTAATGAAGGCACTTCTATTAACACAGTTCTTCTTGATTATCATTTATATGACTCATCTGCATGATTTGGCCAACACACTCAACAATAGATGGCTAGTTGGAGAAGCTCCAAGAAATCTGACTGTTTCATATACACAAATGGTTTTAAAAGTCCTTTTCATTCAACAAATCAGCAAACACACAGTAGACAAAAACTGGCCCAGGAAAATGAAAAACATTTGTGTGGAGTGTACCACTTTATCTTGTGGAGACCTTACAACCTTGTGGAGGAATTATGTGTGGAGTGTACCACTCTATCCTGTGTAGACCTTACAACCTTGTGGAGGAATTATGTGTGGAGTGTACCACTCTATCCTGTGTAGACCTTACAACCTCGTGGAGGAATTATGTGTGGAGTGTACCACTCTATCCTGTGGAGACCTCACAACCATGTTGAGGAATTATGTGTGGAGTGTACCACTCTATCCTGTGGAGACCTTACAACCTTGTGGAGGAATTATGTGTGGAGTATACCACTCTATCCTGTGGAGACCTTGCAACCTTGTGGAGGAATTATGTGTGGAGTGTACCACTCTATCCTGTGGAGACCTCACAGCCATGTTGAGGAATTATGTGTGGAGTGTACCACTCTATCCTGCGGAGACCTTGCAACCTTGTGGAGGAATTATGTGTGAAGTGTACCACTCTATCCTGTGGAGACCTTGCAACCTTGTGGAGGAATTATGTGTGGAGTGTACCACTCTATCCTGTGGAGAACTTGCAACCTTGTGGAGGAATTATGTGTGGAGTGTACCACTCTATCCTGTGGAGACCTTGCAACCTTGTGGAGGAATTATGTGTGGAGTGTACCACTCTATCCTGCGGAGACCTTGCAACCTTGTGGAGGAATTATGTGTGGAGTGTGCCACTCTATCATGCGGAGACCTTGCAACCTTGTGGAGGAATTATGTGTGGAGTGTACCACTCTATCATGCGGAGACCTTGCAACCTTGTGGAGGAATTATGTGTGGAGTGTACCACTCTATCATGCGAAGACCTTGCAACCTTGTGGAGGAATTATGTGTGGAGTGTACCACTCTATCCTGTGGAGACCTTGCAACCTTGTGGAGGAATTATGTGTGGAGTGTACCACTCTATCCTGTGGAGACCTTGCAACCTTGTGGAGGAATTATGTGTGGAGTGTACCACTCTATCCTGCGGAGACCTTGCAACCTTGTGGAGGAATTATGTGTGGAGTGTACCACTCTATCCTGCGGAGACCTTGCAACCTTGTGGAGGAATTATGTGTGGAGTGTTCCACTCTATCCTGCGGAGACCTTGCAACCTTGTGGAGGAATTATGTGTGGAGTGTACCACTCTATCCTGCGGAGACCTTGCAACCTTGTGGAGGAATTATGTGTGAAGTGTACCACTCTATCCTGCGGAGACCTTGCAACCTTGTGGAGGAATTATGTGTGAAGTGTACCACTCTATCCTGCGGAGACCTTGCAACCTTGTGGAGGAATTATGTGTGAAGTGTACCACTCTATCCTGCGGAGACCTTGCAACCTTGTGGAGGAATTATGTGTGAAGTGTACCACTCTATCCTGCGGAGACCTTGCAACCTTGTGGAGGAATTATGTGTGAAGTGTACCACTCTATCCTGCGGAGACCTTGCAACCTTGTGGAGGCATTATGTGTGGAGTGTACCACTCTATCCTTCGGAGACCTTGCAACCTTGTGGAGGAATTATGTGTGAAGTGTACCACTCTATCCTGCGGAGACCTTGCAACCTTGTGGAGGAATTATGTGTGGAGTGTACCACTCTATCCTGCGGAGACCTTGCAACCTTGTCGAGGAATTATGTGTGGAGTGTACCACTCTATCCTGCGGAGACCTTGCAACCTTGTGGAGGAATTATGTGTGGAGTGTACCACTCTATCCTGCGGAGACCTTGCAACCTTGTGGAGGAATTATGTGTGGAGTGTACCACTCTATCCTGCGGAGACCTTGCAACCTTGTGGAGGAATTATGTGTGGAGTGTACAACTCTATCCTGTGGAGACCTTGCAACCTTGTGGAGGAATTATGTGTGGAGTGTACAACTCTATCCTGCGGAGACCTTGCAACCTTGTGGAGGAATTATGTGTGGAGTGCACCACTCTATCCTGCGGAGACCTTGCAACCTTGTGGAGGAATTATGTGTGGAATGCACCACTCTATCCTGTGGAGACGTTGCAACCTTGTCGAGGAATTATGTGTGGAGTGTACCACTCTATCCTGTGGAGACCTTACAACCTTGTGGAGGAATTATGTGTGGAGTGCACCACTCTATCCTGTGGATACTTTACAACCTTGTTGAGGTATTATGTGTGGAGTGTACCACTCTATCCTGTGGAGACCTTGCAATCTTGTAGAGGAATTATGCAAATGAAAAGTAAGTACAAAGTTAAATTCTTGCATAGGTCAGTACAGTATTTGGTCCTTAGGACCACTCAAAGCGTTTTACACTTCACCCCCTGGCAGACCTGTTCCTGCCAATGTCAACTTCTCTGGGAAGTATTCAGCCACACTGCAATGACTGTGCGAAGACTGTCAGGTACTCATTTATTCAGCTGAGTGAACTGAAGCAATGATCAGTGAATGAAACTGCCCAAGCATTGAAATGGCAGCAGGTGTATTAGACCCTGGCCCTCTTCACTGATACAGTCTGCAGTTCTCATTACTGTACTGTTGTGTCCCTGGTGTAGGAACGCTAAGTGTCTGAGCAGACTGTTTCTGCACAGGCCCTTAGCCAGCATTGTGAACATTTCCAACTTGCCCATTATCATATTTTATTTTGTTACACACGTACCGGTGGTTAATTGGGAGCGGCCAAATAAATGTCACAGATTTACATTTACTGTCAGAGATTCAGATGAAATATGAAATACAAACACAGACTGTATAATGGGTCTAACAGCTGCCTGGTGCCATGATCACGACACCGCGATAAAAATACTGGTTTGTAATAAAAAGGCCCAATATATGACAACACAAACACCTTTATTACCCCATAATTGGGAAATAAAAGCCATTTATTGCGATTTGTTCCACAAAAATCCTGTTATTTAAAGCAAAAAGCCTGTTATTTGAAAAACAAAAACGTGTTGTGATTTTCAAAAAGACATGTTGCACTAACGGTCCCTGGCTAAGGGACTGCTCCTGCAAATATTCTAGACAGAACACCTGCTCTGAAACCTATCAACTGATCTGGAACAAAGGCAATAAATCACACATGATTTAACCTGATGATTAAATCAGTTCAACATCTGCTAGGTGAAATGAGGTGTGCCTGGGTTACTTAATTAATTAATTAACTGGACAATAACCCCTGGGGGAATGGTCAGTATAACAGTCAATAACCAGTCCAATTTAAAGCAGCACAGAAAATGTACAACTGTTTAAAACAGACATTTCACAATTAAAAAAAAAATGCTCTGGCCCCAAATACTGCCTATTCCCCATATATCTGAACCCGAACCACTTGTGCCACAGAAGTATGGGATAGGAGGGTAAAGTGAGCCCCTCGGCCAAAGTGGGCCCTGCCTTAATAGCAATCCTGGTGAGCATAGGGGTAGGGTAAACCAACAGTAGTAGTGTTTAAAGACACGCAAGGGGACACTAACCAATGTCGTACGTGTCCTACAAACTCCATATTTTCATAAGTGGCCCTGGTATTTAGCCGTAAATGGGGTATGCATAAGGAAGTTCTATATTTAGTGGAATGTGCATGTCCATTTTACGTGAATGCACGCATTGAAACCAAAGTGAGCCCCATGACACCAGTTGTTTTGCTCTGTAGTGTATCAACATTAATTACAGAGTCTGATAATGGGAATATCAACAATTACGCCTACTGTTTAAATCACAAACTAATGTCAATTTATCAATTAATAATTGTAGTAATAAATGCCATAATTAGTATATTATACAGGTTCTAATACTGTGTGAAAATATATTAGTAGGAAGATTGAATGATGTGTGGTGCAATGTGGTGGGTGTGGCCAGTGGGCACATCGGGAGTGTGCAGGGTATGAGCCTGGACCATCTATGTTGCGGGTGTGGCCAGTGGGCACAACGGGAGTGTGCAGGGTATGAGCCTGGGTCGTCTATGTGGTGGGTGTGGCCAGTGGGCACATCGGGAGTGTGCAGGGTATGAGCCTGGGTCGTCTATGTTGCGGGTGTGGCCAGTGGGCACATCGGGAGTGTGCAGGGTATGAGCCTGGGTCGTCTATGTGGTGGGTGTGGCCAGTGGGCACATCGGGAGTGTGCAGGGTATGAGCCTGGGTCGTCTATGTTGCGGGTGTGGCCACACTGGCCAGTGGGCACATTGGGAATGTGCAGGGTATGAGCCTGGGTCATCTATGTGGTGGGTGTGGCCAGTGGGCACATCGGGAGTGTGCAGGGTATGAGCCTGGGTCGTCTATGTTGCGGGTGTGGCCAGTGGGCACATCGGGAGTGTGCAGGGTATGAGCCTGGGTCGTCTATGTGGTGGGTGTGGCCAGTGGGCACAACGGGAATGTGCAGGGTATGAGCCTGGGTCGTCTATGTTGCGGGTGTGGCCAGTGGGCACATCGGGAGTGTGCAGGGTATGAGCCTGGGTCGTCTATGTGGTGGGTGTGGCCAGTGGGCACATCGGGAGTGTGCAGGGTATGAGCCTGGGTCGTCTATGTTGCAGGTGTGGCCACACTGGCCAGTGGGCACATCGGGAGTGTGCAGGGTATGAGCCTGGGTCGTCTATGTTGCGGGTGTGGCCACACTGGCCAGTGGGCACATCGGGAGTGTGCAGGGTATGGGCCTGGGTCGTCTATGTTGCGGGTGTGGCCACACTGGCCAGTGGGCACATCGGGAGTGTGCAGGGTATGAGTCTGGGTCGTCTATGTGGTGGGTGTGGCCAGTGGGCACATCGGGAGTGTGCAGGGTATGAGCCTGGGTCGTCTATGTTGCGGGTGTGGCCACACTGGCCAGTGGGCACATTGGGAATGTGCAGGGTATGAGCCTGGGTCATCTATGTGGTGGGTGTGGCCAGTGGGCACATTGGGAATGTGCAGGGTATGAGCCTGGGTCGTCTATGTTGCGGGTGTGGCCAGTGGGCACATCGGGAGTGTGCAGGGTATGAGCCTGGACCGTCTATGTGGTGGGTGTGGCCAGTGGGCACAACGGGAATGTGCAGGGTATGAGCCTGAGTCGTCTATGTGGTGGGTGTGGCCAGTGGGCACAACGGGAATGTGCAGGGTATGAGCCTGGGTCGTCTATGTGGCGGGTGTGGCCAGTGGGCACAATGGGAATGTGCAGGGTATGAGCCTGGGTCGTCTATGTTGCGGGTGTGGCCAGTGGGCACATTGGGTGTGTGCAGGGTATGAGCCTGGGTCGTCTATGTTGCGGGTGTGGCCACACTGGCCAGTGCGCACATTGGGAATGTGCAGGGTATGAGCCTGGGTCATCTATGTGGTGGGTGTGGCCAGTGGGCACATCGGGAGTGTGCAGGGTATGAGCCTGGGTCGTCTATGTTGCGGGTGTGGCCAGTGGGCACATCGGGAGTGTGCAGGGTATGAGCCTGGGTCGTCTATGTGGTGGGTGTGGCCAGTGGGCACAACGGGAATGTGCAGGGTATGAGCCTGGGTCGTCTATGTTGCGGGTGTGGCCAGTGGGCACATCGGGAGTGTGCAGGGTATGAGCCTGGGTCGTCTATGTGGTGGGTGTGGCCAGTGGGCACATCGGGAGTGTGCAGGGTATGAGCCTGAGTCGTCTATGTTGCGGGTGTGGCCACACTGGCCAGTGGGCACATTGGGAGTGTGCAGGGTATGAGCCTGAGTCGTCTATGTTGCGGGTGTGGCCACATTGGCCAGTGGGCACATCGGGAGTGTGCAGGGTATGAGCCTGAGTCGTCTATGTTGCGGGTGTGGCCACACTGGCCAGTGGGCACATCGGGAGTGTGCAGGGTATGAGCCTGGGTCGTCTATGTGGTGGGTGTGGCTAGTGGGCACATCGGGAGTGTGCAGGGTATGAGCCTGAGTCGTCTATGTTGCGGGTGTGGCCACACTGGCCAGTGGGCACATCGGGAGTGTGCAGGGTATGAGCCTGAGTCGTCTATGTTGCGGGTGTGGCCACACTGGCCAGTGGGCACATTGGGAGTGTGCAGGGTATGAGCCTGGGTCGTCTATGTGGCGGGTGTGGCCAGTGGGCACATCGGGAGTGTGCAGGGTATGAGCCTGAGTCGTCTATGTTGCGGGTGTGGCCACACTGGCCAGTGGGCACATCGGGAGTGTGCAGGGTATGAGCCTGAGTCGTCTATGTTGCGGGTGTGGCCAGTGGGCACATTGGGAGTGTGCAGGGTATGAGCCTGGGTCGTCTATGTGTGAGATTTGCGCCAATAACTGGGTGACGTGGGACATCTTTGTGATGGGTCCCACTTTGGCCTCCAATTTTGTTTCATTAAATAAAGGGGTCTGTTTTTAAAACACATACTTATAGTATTTATTAAGACAGAGTGTCATGATTATGTCATTATATTGAACTGGGCAATGCAACATAACTGTTTTTTATAAAAAATGTCCAGTGTAGGTCGATCCTTGCTAAAGGGGCCCCCTACCCTCCCGTCCCCTACGTCCACGCTAAAGGGGCCCCTTTACCCTCCCGTCCCCTACATCCACGCTAAAGGGGCCCCCTTTACCCTCCCGTCCCCTACATCCACGCTAAAGGGGTCCCCTTTACCCTCCCGTCCCCTACGTCCACGCTAAAGGGGCCCCTTTACCCTCCCGTCCCCTACATCCATGCTAAACGGGCCCCCTTTACCCTCCCGTCCCCTACATCCACGCTAAAGGGGTCCCCTTTACCCTCCCGTCCCCTACGTCCACGCTAAAGGGGCCCCTTTACCCTCCCGTCCCCTACATCCATGCTAAAGGGGCCCCTTTACCCTCCCGTCCCCTACGTCCCACGCTAAAGGGGTCCCCTTTACCCTCCCGTCCCCTACATCCACGCTAAAGGGGCCCCCTTTACCCTCCCGTCCCCTACGTCCACGCTAAAGGGGCCCCTTTACCCTCCGTCCCCTACATCCACGCTAAAGGGGCCCCCTTTACCCTCCGTCCCTACATCCACGCTAAAGGGGCCCCCTTTACCCTCCCGTCCCCTACATCCACGCTAAAGGGGCCCCCTTTACCCTCCCGTCCCCTACATCCACGCTAAAGGGGCCCCTTTACCCTCCCGTCCCCTACGTCCACGCTAAAGGGGTCCCCTTTACCCTCCCGTCCCCTCGTCCCCGCTAAAGGGGCCCCCTTTACCCTCCCATCCCCTACATCCACGCTAAAGGGGCCCCCTTACCCTCCCATCCCCTACGTCCACGCTAAAGGGGCCCCCTTTACCCTCCCATCCCCTACGTCCCACGCTAAAGGGGCCCCTTTACCCTCCCATCCCCTACATCCACGCTAAAGGGGCCCCCTTTACCCTCCCGTCCCCTACGTCCACGCTAAAGGGGCCCCCTTTACCCTCCCGTCCCCTACGTCCACGCTAAAGGGGCCCCCTTTACCCTCCCATCCCCTACATCCACGCTAAAGGGGCCCCCTTTACCCTCCCATCCCCTACGTCCACGGCTAAAGGGGCCCCCTTTACCCTCCCATCCCCTACGTCCACGCTAAAGGGGCCCCCTTTACCCTCCCGTCCCCTACGTCCACGCTAAAGGGGTCCCCTTTACCCTCCCGTCCCCTACGTCCACGCTAAAGGGGCCCCCTTTACCCTCCCGTCCCCTACGTCCACGCTAAAGGGGCCCCCTTTACCCTCCCGTCCCCTACGTCCACGCTAAAGGGGCCCCCTTTACCCTCCCGTCCCCTACGTCCACGCTAAAGGGGCCCCCTTTACCCTCCCGTCCCCTACGTCCACGCTAAACGGGCCCCCTTTACCCTCCCGTCCCCTACGTCCACGCTAAAGGGGCCCCCTTTACCCTCCCGTCCCCTACATCCACGCTAAAGGGGCCCCCTTTACCCTCCCGTCCCCTACATCCACGCTAAAGGGGCCCCCTTTACCCTCCCGTCCCCTACATCCACGCTAAAGGGGCCCCCTTTACCCTCCCGTCCCCTACATCCACGCTAAAGGGGCCCCCTTTACCCTCCCGTCCCCTACATCCACGCTAAAGGGGCCCCCTTTACCCTCCCGTCCCCTACATCCACACTAAAGGGGCCCCCTTTACCCTCCCGTCCCCTACGTCCACACTAAACGGGCCCCCTTTACCCTCCCGTCCCCTACATCCACGCTAAAGGGGCCCCCTTTACCCTCCCGTCCCCTACATCCACACTAAAGGGGCGCCCTTTACCCTCCCGTCCCCTACATCCACGCTAAAGGGGCCCCCTTTACCCTCCCGTCCCCTACATCCACACTAAAGGGGCGCCCTTTACCCTCCCGTCCCCTACATCCACGCTGAAGGGGCCCCCTTTACCCTCCCGTCCCCTACATCCACACTAAAGGGGCGCCCTTTACCCTCCCGTCCCCTACGTCCATGCTAAAGGGGCCCCCTTTACCCTCCCGTCCCCTACATCCACGCTAAAGGGGCCCCCTTTACCCTCCCATCCCCTACATCCACACTAAAGGGGCGCCCTTTACCCTCCCGTCCCCTACGTCCATGCTAAAGGGGCCCCCTTTACCCTCCCGTCCCCTACGTCCACGCTAAAGGGGCCACCTTTACCCTCCCGTCCCCTACGTCCATGCTAAAGGGGCCCTCTTTACCTTCCTGTCCCCAACATCCAAGGGATCACAATAAATTAACTACATTACATTGACAGATATTCATCATTACCCTGGGGTAATCTGTATTAATCATGAGAAGTGCTGAATTGGCATTACTTCTGCTTAGTCAGCATGATTAGAAAAACTGTTGCAGAATCTTAGATTACGGAGCAACCGCTGAAGCATTAACTGAAAGTAAAACCTTCACGTCTACTCATTCAGACATTCTATTTTCATCACTGGTTGGATTCAGATATCTACAGAAGCGTTGTGTTGTGTTGTGTTGTGTTGTGTTTCCCATTTTCAAGCCATCGAAAATACTGGATTTTGGACATGGCTGACACATGCCACAATATTTTATTAATCATTGATATATATTTATTTTTTCTTTATCTTATATTTTTATTCATCGACATTAAACTTTATACATTACTTACAATTTTCTAATTAATTCATCAAGTATAGTGTTATTAAAGAAAGTTGTGCTTTATATATATATTTTTATTATAATTAAACTGCATTGTAATTCCAAGTAACATGCATTGTGCAAATTGTTAAGCTGGTTATTAAAAAGTTACTGATTATTTTTAATTTATTCTTGTGTTGCGCTTCCGTACATACTGTAATACGGTGACACAATGGTGCGTGAGACGTGGGACATGGTACCAAGACAACGGCGCTTCCTTCGGGAGGGGTGCTATCATTGGACCAGTATTCAGTCTGCCTATTGTTGCGTCAATGGGGCATATTCATAGGGTGGACTATTTTGGGTGTGACTATTGTGCGGATGGTGACTTTTGCGTGGATTAACCGTGAATAAGGACTATTTACATGTGTGCTCTGCACTACACTTGTAACAAGTTTACACATTTTGTAAAAAAATTATCATGCTTATTTCAGTGCTATGTGATTTGAAACTACATTCAACTTTCAATGAACATTATTTGATCACAACTCACATTCTCTATCAACAAAACTGAGTTGTATCCCTGAATGAACAATAGCAAGTACCATTAACAATTGATCTATTTCAAATATCCAGTGGATTGTTGTAAAAATAAGAACACAACCGTAATATGTTTTAATAAATAAAGTACACTGGTAAATATTATCTCCTTTCTTTAAAATCCGTGATATTCAGATGATCTTTACAAATAATGTACATAGCAACTCGTACCTTGCAACTACTGGCATCTGACTGACTTGAGAATATCAAAGCAATCAATCACAAATATAATACCTGTAGTTACAATGCTTATTTAACAACATAATAAATAACTAACTAAACCTATACTTGCCGCCATTAATGCCCCCTCCTACCTTTTTTGAAAATGTCTAGAGCCGTGAATGGACCTAAGCTGTCTTCAACGTTTGACAAAGATCTCCAATGCTGCTACGAGATACCAGAAGAGCCAACATCACTGGCACTGCTTGCCAACATCTGCCTCACATACCTGGTGATCCTGCTGACCAGTATGCTGTTACCATAGTAACCATAGCAAGAATGATTTGATAGAGACGTCAGCATTTCTTACCTGTTGAATAGCAGGGATCAGCTTCTCATCAAAGGTTCATATCCATAACAGAAGATGTACGCATCAGTGACATATAGGGGGCACAATTCCTTTCGATCAGATCAATTATCTTTCACAAAATGTTTGCCCCCTTCCATGGTTCTAAAGCTGACATTGTTGTGTAACACAAAACTAACATTGTACTTCATCGTGTGGAGACTCTTGGCAAGAACAACAGAGGGAAACAAAGAAAAAACAAACACTAAACTGATCTGTGAAGACCTTCATGTTGAAGTCGTTGACCTTCCTTCCCTAATAAACAACTGACTTACCGTATTTGACCCATTAAGCATACATGCCCTAATTAGCAAACACCCCCTTTTTTAATCAGCAGGATCCATAATTATTGTAATTTGACTAGTGTGGAACAACTGAAGTGTTGCATCTGGTGTAAACAGTTGGTACCACTTTTCAGTTGTTCTACACTAGTCACCAAATAACACCACTAGTGTTGAACAGTTACCTTATTGTCTGGAGAAAACAATTTTGCTGCACGCTTGTAAGAACAGATTCCTTGACATTTTTCCATGGCCCAATTTTTAAAAAAAGGTACTGAACGCTTATTAGGTCAAATATGAACTGTATGTGGAAATGGTGCGCCAATTCTCTGGCCCAGGCCAACCAATGATAATGATAACTTCCGCTACAGACTACACAGCTACAGAAATATGAACACCCTGGTTCTAATGGTAAACTTGGATTTGGTAAAATGTTAATGACTAGTGTTCAGAAGGAAATAGGAAGCACCCTCTCTTGTGGTTCCAGAACTGAACACGTCTCTCCTAATGTATACATGTCTGTCTTGATTATTGTAAGATTCTGCCAGGAAGATTGCTACTGGCAGTTAATCTTGATAAGCTGCTGTCTATTTGAGGCATCTGTGCAGATTAGGAGGCTGTGTTACCATCCTTCTATACAGGTTAGGTTTGCATTTCATTGCTATGTATTGGTTACTAAATTTTCCCTATAATTTTCATGCAAATATAAATTTTTCATGTACATTTCACACCCATGCTAAATGGTAATATTACTACAGATGTCATTTTGGCTAAATAATAACATTACAGTCGATTTCACAGATGGATTAAATAGTTACATTACTGTGTATTTCATTAGAGATAAATAGTAAATACCATACATTAGGCCTACCATAGATATCAATGTTGGATTTATAATCATTGAATGTCACAAGAAAAAATCCAATAAATAACATTTTGGAAAGAGAAAGCAAGATTCTGTTAAAACACCCAATGATGCAGTGTGATGTTAGATAATGGGCACATTAAACACAACCTAAAGTGACAGTTGGTTGATTTCTGAGCCACAAAAATAATTTGCCCCTTTACATGTTGGCAGAGACCTATATGTTGCTTTCTTTTTTAAACAGAAGTTATCATTAGGCTAAGCGGCGTTACTGCAGATTTCTCAATTAATTAGGCTAAATGGTTGCATGTCTTTGGCATTTTCCATGGTTGTTTCATCTATAGCATGCAAGAATTAAATACATCTCCCCTTTCACCTTAATGCTGGTAAAAGATCTCAAAGATGAAATCAATGACAAGGCACATTTCCAACATCCTTGCATGCACGGATCCACACATGCTTGCAATTGCACACATGCATACTTGTAGGTGCAAGACACCTCCCAATGAGGCACTAATGACTATGATAAAGTAGAGTACATAACACCTTGAGGCCTGTCATGTTAACAAGGAAATACAGCAGGTACACAACACAGGTGATTTCAATGTGATGATGGGAATTGCATGTTTAGCTGCAGGGGACTGACTGGGAGATGCCGCTAATTACAAAGGCACTGAATCAGTAATTGATTCAAAGGAAGGTGTTGAACAACAACTAGAGAAGACAGGAGTGGAGACTGCTAATCACGAAGGCACTGAATCAGTACTTAGTTCAACGGAATGGGTTGAACAAGTGAAACTGATTTGCAGCAACGAACATCTGCAATCATCAGCAAATAGTCTGAGAAATGGCAGATGTTGTTCAATTTTGGGAAATGTAAATGCCTACATACAGGACATGGGAACTTGAATGTAAACTATAAAATGGGAGATACTGTTCTGGGTACTACTGTAAAAGAAAAGGACTTAGGAGTTACAATAAGCGCTGATATGAAAGTTTCAGAGCAGTGTGGTATTGCAGCTTCAAAGGGTAATCAAATTCTTGGATTGATTAGAAGAAACATAACATACAAGGGAAAAAAGTTAATTATACCTCTTTATAAAGCAATAGTTAGACCTCATTTTGAATACTGTAAGTAAACTGTGTGTGGACAGCACAAAATCATAAGTTTACACACAACACCAATGACAGCCACATTTTAAGGATGTTTTTACTTTTGAGAGTGGTCATTAGTTGGTCATTTCCACTGAATTAATGGGTTTCGTTCTTCTGAAAATGTTGAACAAAGCAAGGATTCACTATGTCATTGGATTTAAAGTGAATGTGAATAGACACCAGATATTACATCATGGGTATTTATCAAATAACACCAAGCTTGTTGTCAACAAACTCCTACGACAGTGCATTAACTAACTTATTTAGCAAGACAGTATTTATGAATCGTAAATTACTAATTCATATGGACACAGGGCAATTACGAGGTTATACCAGCATTACAGAGTACTGTTACCACATTTTTCACAACATATATGTATATTAAATGTATTAACTAATAACCAACAAGACACAGGCAATTACAAGCACAGTAGCATATATCAAATTCATAAATTGATAATCTGTAAAGGAAATTACAAATTTATATAATCACAGTTGAGTACCATGTTTTTTCTCAAAACATTTTCTGAAATTTACTGCACATAAAAATAAAAAAGGTATACTAGACCATAAATTTAGATGACGTTCCAATACAATGACAGGACACCTGGCATTGACAAACAATCCTATACATATATATGATTGTTTGTCTATGTAACATATTCATGGCAGCTATCTGATGAATATGTGTGAAAATATTTGCTGCACACTTTCCTGTCTATGAATTAACGAAGTGACTAGATATACTTTTGACAACATTACAACTGTTGATTGCATGTAGCAATAAATTGATGACAACCTGTTGCCATGACAACAGTGGTAATTAACCACATGTCACAGAATGCTTTCTCCACTGATTATCAAGTTAACCTGAGTGGCTTGTGCTGCTGTAATTAAACTCATACTGTCAAAAAAATGTCATGGTCTGCTTGAATTAGTAATTAAAGCACAAAGTTGACCAATTATTTGAAAAACTCCAGACATTTCCTATCCAAATGTTTAAATGTGTTGTCCTGTTTAAATCTGCAGCAACAACAAGTATTTGACCACCTTGTTAGTGGTTATAATTGTTTATGTACTATTTAAATTTGTTATTATTTATAGCACCATATGATATAATTGTCAAGATTTTATATATTATTTATTGTATCACCATAAATGTTTTATATAATATTATTATTTTATTATTGACACATACAGCACCAAAGAATACTGTTGTATAGATTTGGTGTTATATAAATGAATAAGCAATAAAACTATTGTCACAATTGTTTCAAACACAACTCCTGGCTCTCCACCTACCAAATAAAACCTCACATGTTTCTTTAGGTGAAATGTTCAGACTTTCCAAAATAAGTGTTTGATGATTGCACAAGTCTATCTGCACAAACACGAGCTAATCTATTTATTTTATGAAACTGTACCAATAACTTGCTTGAATGTTAAGTAACCATTAATGTACATCTAAGCTAACTACGGAAAGAGCAAATGCTGAGCCAATCAAGTTAACAATATTGAAAAGAAGTTGAATATATTTGGGCGTTAGAATGCTGCCAACAAGAACACCAAAGCATGCGTTGTACTGGAAACCATCTGGAAAAAGAGGACGTCCAAATGAATCGTACCAACAAACCATTGAAACAGAGGCACAAACCCAGAAAATAAAGACACTGGCCCTAGAAAGAATGACTGGATAGAAATGGATGGTGTCGATTGTGCTCTGTCTTGTGAGCCTGACAGCCCAGTGGGGAGGGAGTAAGTAACCAAACTATTACAGACTTTCACATTTTTTCCTTAAAAACTGTTTTTATAAAAAAATTAAGACGTAAAACAATATAATCAACAGCGACATTCAAACAAACATACATTGTTCCTCACCTTTCGTCTCGGTCTTCTATTTCTAGGTCACAACCTTTCACCTCCGCCAGTTCACATATGACCTCGGCATGCCCCGATGATGCAGCAAAATGAATAGCTGCCTTCCCAGAATAATCAAGTTGGTTGACGAGGTCGTTACCATGGTAACAATGACTGAGAATTCGGCTACACGATTCGCAGCCATTCTAAAAAGTAGAGAAAATGTTGCCCTTTTACTAGTTGATACTTTTATTAAATAAATTTGTTTATGCTATATGTACTTTGAACTTTTTAGTTTGCCAGGTGGCAGCACTGAAATTGTGTATCAAACCTACATGTGCCATATGTCTGAAGAATTTAATCTTTTCAGAGGGGCCAGCATTTCAAGGAAGGCATATGAGTAGATTTACTCGAAATTCAAATTGGAGAGTAATTGTTGGCCTGGTAGAGGTGTGCATGTTCTGCTCACTTTTTGGATTGAAATCCGTATTTTTGACTTAAAATTCTGTATAAATATTTTTCATTGGTTAACATGCTTATAGAGTTCCTATTCTAATCGAGTGTCGCCACCTATCAGGCTACAAAATATATCTTCATCAAATGAAATCTGCTTGGTTTCATTGGCAATCTGCCTTGCAACAAAAGTATGTTCTTTGACCACTATATTTTTCAATCAATATCATACTTGTCTGATGAACACTAGAAAATGTTTGTCACGATTTTTCCATTTGAAGCAAATCCATATTAAAACCAGATACGGCTGTATATTCATCCGCAAAAATCTGTATTGCATTGTAGGTCTGCCTATGTTCTACCTGAGCGATACGATCTACCTGAGTGATATGTTCTACCTGAGCAGTGTTTTACCTGAGCAGTGTGTTTTACCTGAGCGGTCCAGTGTAAAGCTGTCTTGCCGTCGATATCCTGAACAAAGACGTCTGCGCCCTTGTCCAGCAGTAAGCAGATATGTTCTGGACGATTGTGGAATGCAGACCAGTGCAGTGCTGTCATTCCCTTCAAGGTAATAAAAACATTGTTTATTAATTAAGATTAATCAATTATTATTATGATAGTGGTTTTTATTCAGTACTACAAATGTTAGCAGACAACAGGTAATGTGTTGTGACATTGCCTGGGGTCTTTGCTATTGATTCTGTCACTCCTCTAGCTAGTTGTCACCTTACAGAGTAAGTAGTCTGATAGCACCTGGGAGGGCATGTGTCACTGGAGTACTCAGGTATCTTAAATTGCAAATGTTGCTTCAAGGCTTACTGCTTAGGTTTCACAAGAACAATATGTGCACTGTTTAAACACAAGATGTACGTAACGTAATTATAATTTTTGGAAATCACAAACAAATCAATCCACACAAAAATGTGAAGTCTCTTTTTTCTACTAGCTTGCTCATGTTAAGTTGTGTTTGGAGTCAAGCATTCACACTACATTACAATAGAACAAACTTCTTCATTTTGTTGCCACGTCTTGAGTAATGACAGTTAGTTTCAATGGGTATACTTTTGTATATTTACTTACTGCTATGTTGTAAGTTACTGCTATGTTGTAAGTTACTTACTTACAAAGAATGCTTACTAAACACTCTTATGTTTTAATAGATCGAGACCATTGGTTCTGTGAGTCCACGATAGGATTTTTCCATTTCCCTTCATGGGATCATTAACTTTTAGTTTCTCTTCCAAAAGGTGGAATCGAACCCCATCCTCTCGATTGACAGTACGATGGTCTAACCACCGCGAGAGCGTGATCCACTACGTTGTGATGCGTCTGTGAAAGAATCATCAATGCAGCATGTTGCAGTTACCCACAGTCTAATATTGTAGCAACTTTAGTAGGTTAACATAACATGTGCAAAGGTTTAGAAAGTAGACATGAATTTCCATCAGTATAAGTTTTCACAAGACAATTATGAAACTACGTAAATTTTTAACTGATAACAATTGTAATAATATTAGTAAACTGCTAATATTCATATTTAAACATTAATTTTCTGTTTTGTGGAATCGCATTAATAACAATTAATAACTTCTTTCAGTGGTGGCTTCTGTACACAAAACCTGGCCAGGATGCATGATAATAATAATAATTTTAGTTTTTCATGCAAAAACCTGTCTGTCAGGGCAACTTGGCACCACTATTAACCATAACCAAGTTACCCTCCCGACTCTATCATGTCTGTGCATGTGGCTTCAGAAAGTGGTGGAAGCCACGGTAGAGCATGTATAAGCTTGGCTATAGCAGTATTAGCCACCATGGAGGTGACACAAAAGAATAAAGGTGGAACTAAACTGTTCTATGAAGGGTATGGGCATGAGAGACAGAGAGAGAGGGAGAGGGAGAGGGAGAGGGAGAGGGAGAGGGATCTGCACCTGATAAACTGTTTTACTATTATTAGTTGTAATACAATTACAAGATTGAAATAAAAAGTAGTGATTCCTTTTATCATTCTTTGAGTGTAATAACTAAATCAAATAGTATATTTGTTTTCCTACAACATTTGTAAACATAGAATTAGTCAAGTAGCAATCTAAGTTTCTACATATATACAAAATAGCAGTAATACATTTTGTAATCAGTACTTCATAAGTATCTAGATTAAGGGGCTTATGTCTGATGGGGGCTTATGTCCAAGGAGGCTTTTGTCCGAGGTGACTTTTTAGTTCCAGATTAGTGCTAAGTACACACTGCTAGCTGAGTCTTCTTTTGAAGAAGTTTAGTGACTCAAGTCAGACAACCTGCAACAATTTGTAGTGTGGTTAAAGTACAAAGGGGATATTGAACCCTGGACATTGGCAGATGCTAATCCACCCTCTCAGCAAACATTAGTTGTGGACTTGTGGTCACTGCCAGCCACAACATGCCTAACAGTGTTCATTTATTCATATATCATATATATTTAATGGTTAAATTTCGTTATTTCTTTTTTCTTGTTATGTTGTGCTATAAAATGTATTCTGAAAAGTACTTTGAATTTAAATACATTTTAACCCATATTTGAATGCATACCCTGAACATTTGCATTTGAATGCGAATTGCACCTTTGAATGGAATGCAACCCCCAGTTTGGTCCCAAACATAACATTTCAGTTTTTCAAATGCCCAATCAGATGCATTTCAAATGCAGACATAACAGTTGCAACTTGGAATGCCGGTAATTATTATTCTTACATTCTGCACCTGATAAACTGTTTTATATTGTTGCTTAATAAGCTTCATATTGTGTACAATGCATGGTTATTTGATTCTTCTTCATTATTACTCGTTACAGTCATTAGTAAAATCAGTGTTTACACTGTCTGATTTATGAATCCTGTTGCACAGCATGTTCTTGGTTCTCTGTATTCAGGCTTGAGCAGATCTGATGAATCTGACATGTGAATCCACTTTCACAACAAGTGAACCGTTCCTTTGAACATGTGCTCTGTTAAGGGGACTCTCTCTATAATGAGCGGATTAGTGTTTGACTTGTGAATTCACTTTCACAACCACTTCTTTGAAAATGCACGCTCTCTGCAATGAGCAGATCCTCAACAAAGAAATGCCGTCCAGGTGGTATCAGTCCAGGTGGTATCAGTCCAGGTGGTATCAGGCGAGGAATCCTTTTGAACCTGTACTGGGAGTCCTCCTGTTGGTTGCTTTACTTGCTTAACACTTTCGCCCTGAACTATGTTTCCTTTAAGACTCCACCTTTGAACAGCTAAAGGACACCAAATGACAGGACAGCAACAAGTTTTCTTTACCACGACCAGGCACGTAATGCTCTATGGTTATGTTATTTGATGAAATAAAGAGATTCTTTACAGTTTTCCTCATAAAAAAGTCTGATCAACTGCCGTTGCATAGTCAACTCTTCCTGAATTATATAAATTAATTCAAAATGTTTATTTTTAAATTACGTTATTGTTACTATACAGAGTTACTATAATATCATACAAGATATACTCATACTCACACTCGTGGAAATGTACTTGTACTCAGCTTTGAGCAATGTACTCGTACTAATACTCAGCCATCACCAATGTACTCGTACTCGTACTTTACTCATGAAAATGTACTTGGTCCCAGGTCTGAATTGGGTAACTTGTGAAAATGAACAGGCTCAAGCCAACATTTATATATGACTGGGAGTAAACATGCTATGTTAAAGCAAGACAGTTTTAATGAGATGGAATCTTATAAACCATCATGAACATAAATTAATCAAAATAATACATCCATAAAACCTTGACAAAGGAAACCAATGAGCTGGCATGTCGCAGTCGATGCTAGATAGGTTAAATTAATCTGAAACGCTGAAAGATGCAGAAATTTGCCACCCCTCACTCACATTTATAAACGCTATCTTGTCAGAAGCGGAAGAGGAGGAGCTCTTCGGCATCTCTATGCGGAAAGAACTGTCCTAGACACACTTAGTAGACACGATGGCCAAGGATTCAGGAAAGTGGCTTAGCCTCCTGAAAAGAATTTCGCCATACTTGAATCCAAACCAGTGAGCTATGATCTACAAGAACATGGTGAGATCGTAGATGGAATATGTCTCATTTGTATGGATGGCAGCCTCTGAAACATCACTAGGCAGACTTGATGCCATCCAGAGACGAGCAGTCAAAACTATAGCTATGCCAGAAGCTTCTCTGAGCAGGACTGCCAAACAACCACTAGCACAAAGGAGACAAGTTGGTGCACTCACCGTGTTCCACCGGATATACCATGGAGATGCACCATCACTACTCAGTAGCATGTTACCTCCTCCTCCAGTAGTGCGAAGAGCCGCCAGGGCATCAACATCTCGCCACACAGCTGCTGTGGCAATTCCACCCTCAAACACTGCTGGCCATAAGAGGACATTCTTACCAACTGCCTCCCACCTCTGGAATGAACTCCAGGAAATAGTTGCAGTCGGGGAGAGAGACAATTTCAAGACAGAAGTCAACTCCTTCCTTGGTGCTTTACGTCAGCACCCAACCCCAGAGTGGAGAGGGAGGACGGCTGCTCTATCAAGGAAGAAGTCAATGCCTTCCTTGGTGCCTTGTGTCAGCGCCCAACCCCAGAGTGCAGAGGGAGGACGGCTGCTCTGCCAAGGAAGAAGTCAATGCCTTCCTTGGTGCCTTGTGTCAGCGCCCAACCCCAGAGTGCAGAGGGAGGACAGCTGCTCTATCAAGGAAGAAGTCAATGCCTTCCTTGGTGCCTTGTGTCAGCGCCCAACCCCAGAGTGCAGAGGGAGGACGGCTGCTCTGCCAAGGAAGAAGTCAATGCCTTCCTTGGTGCCTTGTGTCAGCGCCCAACCCCAGAGTGCAGAGGGAGGACAGCTGCTCTATCAAGGAAGAAGTCAATGCCTTCCTTGGTGCCTTGTGTCAGCGCCCAACCCCAGAGTGCAGAGGGAGGATGGCTGCTCTGCCAAGGAAGAAGTCAATGCCTTCCTTGGTGTCTTGTGTCAGCGCCCAACCCCAGAGTGGAGAGGACGGCTGCTCTGCCAAGGAAGAAGCACACATAGAAAAAATTAGGCGAGCTAAAAATCAAGTTGCAAAGGTAGTTTTAATTGGGCTGTTATATTCTCACCTCATTATCTTGTGTGTTGACTTCTGTCATCGTTAGATTCTGCAGCAGACTGCGAAGAACACTAAATGGAAACAATACAATATACATATCATGTAGAAGCACAGACGTCATGTTAGTTAAGGAGCAGTGCACATTTCATATCAGACAGTATTCTTTCTCTCAGAGGACGATAAATGAATAGAACAACTTATCTATTGTTTGTGCAAATACTAGAAGCATGAATATGTTTAAACAAAAAATTTACAAATATATCAGATGAAGAATTGTTGGACTCCCGATAAGCCAATGGCTTCCTTGTCCACTTGTCATCTGTGGTTTATGCTTTGGAAGGCTATCTTGTTAAATGTTGTTAAAGAAGGACTTGTCTTAGGAGAAAACTGCTCCTTTAAAAAACATTTTATGAACAAAATTTAAATTGTCTAATATTTTCCAAATTCTGAGTCAAAACAGTATTGGGGCATTCTGTCTCAAATCAACCAAAACAAGAAAATTTTGTTGCACTCATGTTTTTTAACTCAACAACAAAAAATTTACCAATTAATCCACAGGTCAGAATGACCACATATGTCAAACTGTAGGATTGTAGCTCAAATAGTTTCTGAGTTATGACCATTTAAAATTTGGCGGATTCTGTCGTTTTGCCAATTTTCGGAAATCATGAAGATTTCGTGTTCTACTTAAAAAATATCAATAACTCAAAAACTATTTGAGCTAGGATTCTGAGAATTTGCATGCTTATTCTCCATGGTATGTAGACAGTAATATAGATATACTATAATTACAAATCTGTATATTAGTTTTCTCTCAATCTGCCATTGATGTTGTCTGTTTTTATGTGCAAAATTGAGCCAATGAGTGATTTTAGACCCAATGACTAAGTGGCTATGCTTGAGCACTTGTGCTAAAGAACTAAGCATATACATGCAACTTGTCTCAGTAATGCCCTATAATGTGAACAAGGGGTAAGATAAAATTTTTGATTCACAATCTGTACCAATGTATCTATATTTTTTAGGAAATTTCAGACAGATAACTTGAAAACTTCTCAAGTTAGAGGCACATGAAAACAGAAAAAAAAATAGGTATGATTTTAGGTGCTTACCCCTTGTTCACATTATACAAGGGTACTTACCCCTTGTTCACATTATACTAGGGTACTTACCTTTTGTTCATATTATACTAGGGTACTTACTCCTTGTTCAAATTATACTAGGGCATTACAGAGACAACTCGCATGTAAATGTTAAGTTCTTTTGCACAAGTGCTCTAGCATAGCCACTTAGTCATTGGTTAAAATTTAAGAAAATTCTGAGACATCAACGTTCTGACCATTGGTTGATTTCACATTGAATGACCCAGATACTAATCCTATCGATTCCACTATACCTGCCTTGCTGAATTGGCAACTGATGATTACAAGTACGAAAACTATAATGTTATGCAAAAATATTTTAGTTCCCAGGTAATTATAGACTTTATTTTGTATGGTCTTATAAAAGAACAGTTCTAGAGTACGTAAAGGAAATTGCATAATAAAGTAATAAATAAACGCAGCATGTGAAGTGTTTTGAACAGCTTAGTGATGGTAGGATACCGATTAGCAAGAGCATGTAGAAACAGTCAAATTCCATATTGTGTAAAATGAGTTTGCTGGAATCGAAAGGAACGTCAATTAAATATGACAACACTGTCATAATGATACAGTTTGATGAAATCTGGGCTGTCTAAATATTATACACTTATTGAACGATACTGGGTTTTATGCATGAAATGCTTCAGAATGAGCGAGTTTACGAGCAAAATACAACATTATGAAGCAACGAGGTATTTATTATATGGGGTCATAACTAACATTTCAACACATTTAATGCAATAAAATAGTAATTTACTAGTGATTCTCAAGAACAATCAACACGGACCATTTTAATTAACTGTTCGGTGTGCGTGCGTAACAGTGCAATACTGGTTATTATTGCACTGGACGTCACAGATGGCATGTCATCAGAAGCAATTACTCATGTAATAAAGTACCTGATTACTGTTTTGAATAAATTAAAATTACATTTTGTAATATTTTATTTGGCACAGTTTTCAGCAATTATTCTGTTGGTATAACATAGAAGTTTCGTTATTAACTTACCGTGTGTCAGATTTGTAAGTGGCGCAGTGCAGTGGCAACCGATTGTATTTGTCGCAGATGGTCTGCCTTGCCCCACGACGCAGGAGGGTTATCACACCCTCATACCAGCCCTCAAAACAAACAAAACAAGTTGTGTTTTATCACATTACAAAATTACTAAAATAATCCTAATATAACAGTCAAAATGGTTCTCGCTCATAGTCATAGGTTAGCGTCACCTAGCGAATTATGTTAACATTACCAGACAGATTATTCACGAGATAGTGCTGCAAGTTTTTTCATGCCATTTTTTGTGGGAAGAAAATTCATGACATTTAGAGATGAAATCACAAGATTGTAAGATTGTTTTAATTGGTGAAAAAGTCATGTTACTTGCAGTCTCTGCTGTGTATTGTCGTGCAGTGCATGTATGTGTACATGCATACATGCATGTACTAAATAGTAGGATTAACAAATAATAGTTCATTTTAATTGTTAATTAATCTTAAAAAAATTATGAAGAGAAAGATCGAGGTATTAACCCCAAATGGCCCCAGTTTTCCCCAATGCTTAGCAAAGGGGTTTCTGATATTTCAGCAAGAAATACCAGGTCTAACTTTGTTTTTAGTGATAAAATGAAAAGTATAACAAGTACACTGATTTGACATTGACAGCAGTCTTCATTAAATTTACATTTTCATCAAAAAAATCTCCCCAAATACATGTTTTTTTTAAGCAACATCAAAACAGCGAAATTGTCCAATTGCATGAAATAGGTACGTTTTTACAGGCCTACCACCTCCTGGCAGGCCTGCTCAATACAGCCAACTCACTTCTTTAGGAAGCATTCAGCCATGCTGTAATTATGTGAAGACAATTCATTCACATATCCACCACTGTCTATAATTGGTTACTCATTCTATATAATAACTGAGTGAACTGAGGCAACGTGGAGAGAACAAAATTGCCAATGTTTTGAAACGGCAGCAAGAGGATTCAAACCCAGGTTTTCCTGATTGAGTCATGTTCTAACGACTACATTACCATAGTGGTAGGCCCAACTAAATGGGCACTCACCTGGTATGCAGCCATCGCAAGACAGGTCCTGCCCATATTGTCCTGGCGATTCACCGATGCACCCATCTTCAGTAGCAGTTTCACAGAGTCGAGTTTCTCAGCCATGACAGCGTGTGCTAGGGGGACATAGCCTGGGTGGGACAGGGAGTGGTAACAGGATTAATGTGGATGAGTGTAGACTATGTACACTTACAACAATGGTCACAACTTTGTCCCCAATTTTGTTTCGAACTTTGTTTTGAACTTTGCTTCCACTTCAACTACAACTTTGTTTTTAACTATGGTTTCCAACTTCGATTTCCAGCCAGGTATACAAATTTTGGTTTATAAGTTCCATTGCAGCTTGAGTTACAACTAGTTTTGGTCACAATTTTGTTTATAACTTAAGTGACAACTTTGGTCATAACTCAAGTTACAACTTTGGTTACACAGTTCTTCGGTTACAATTTTGATTATAATTCCAATGACCCACCTTCAGAGTCTGTGCACTCCAACAAGACCGGATCAGTCTGGATGACACGTGTCAGCGTGTCCATGTCTCCGTCTGCGGCGGCTTGATGAGCTGGGGCCAACTCTGACTCACAGCCATCCATACTGGTGTCTACAACGGAATAATTTAACTGCTTATTTTATTCCGATATTCCAAGCGGCTTATAACTGTATAAATTTCATATATCAATAGTTGGATAATTTATGTATTGTTAGTAATAATGTAATCAAAGTTGCCAACTTCGAGTATCAGTACACACACAGATTGGTTCACCTGGTGTAAGACATGTGCTCTCAATAATGGTTTATCCACAGATTATTTCTTACAAAAATATCCTGTCACCTCTTCAAAATAGTGAATTTCACAAGTTTTGATCCTACTTGAAAGATTGTTTTAAAAAATCTCCATCACCATCCATGTGTGTATGTATGCATGCATGCATGCATACATACATATATATGCCCTATAACGTCAATTATATTTGCTGTGTAACTCTTGGTGTTATATTAAGTTATATTTATTATGTGGGTGACATACACGAAATACAATTTAAGAAATACCAAGTTTTATTTAATTTTTTACATATCCTTTATTTAAAAGAATAATTTTTGCGTACAGTTTCTGCATTAAAATATGATTTCACATCAGCAGTATTTCACACATCGACAAGTGGTGGCCCATCTCGTATAAAGCACCCTTTGACATATGTGACAGCATAATTACATCCCAACATTTAATAATTCAACTGGTTTTGGTTCACAATAAGCCTATTTGCACTACACTATGCCATTACACTATGCCACTACACCATGCCACTACACCATGCCACTACACTATGCCATTACACTATGCCACTACACCATGCCACTACACTATGCCATTACACTATGCCAAGCAACTATGACCTTGCTGCCAAAGGAGCCAATAACTGAAATTGGCTTGAGAAATGTCAAATGTGAATGAAACAATATGGCATTCAATGATGCTTCCGAAGGTGGACATTTTGTGTGAGAACCAAGATTACAACCGATTGATCGATGACCTATATTAATATAACTAGTAGGATATACTATCACCACAGCCATCACGCTGTGAAGTAATCATTGGTATTAACTTAGTATTGATCCAATGTGTAAAGTATATATTAATCTACCAGACTTGATTGCAGGTAATGGGGGTGTCAACAGGATGTCATGCACACATGATGGGGGTGTCAACAGGATGTCATGCACACATGATGGGGGTGTCAACAGGATGTCGTGCACACATGATGTGGGTGTCAACAGGATGTCGTGCTCAGGGATGTACACACGCACACATGTGCTCGTGCATGTGCACATTTTACAGTGTAAACCAGTGTACGGATGCTGCTGCCTGTTAGCGCCATCAATAAACTCACGGTCGTTAACTGATGGCAGCGACAGGAATACTAGAGCTGTGATTATCACCAACACTCCAGGGATCTTCACAATTGACAGCATTTGCCTATTTGTACAAACCATACTAATTCTCATGCCCCCCCCCCGTATTAGTGCATTACATTTACAATGCTGATAATTTTCCACATCAATAATGTAGTTTATGACTCTGTATTCCTGTTTGTTCCCTCATGTCTCAGTCAGTTTGTGACTCTGTATGCCTGTTTGTTCCCTCATGTCTCAGTCAGTTTGTGACTCTGTATGTCTGTTTGTTCCCTCATGTCTCAGTAAGTTTGTGACTCTGTATGCCTGTTTGTTCCCTCATGTCTCAGTCAGTTTGTGACTCTGTATGTCTGTTTGTTCCCTCATGTCTCAGTCAGTTTGTGACTCTGTATGCCTGTCCACTTGCCATCTGGGCATTTGGCTTGGATGGCAAATCTTGTTAAACTTTTAAATATTTTGCAAGCAACTACCATTACATCTTTTTTACAAGGTGCCTTGACTGCCCCTCCCCCATGACTGCCCCTCCCCCTTTCGTATGCTTTGTGCGAATATGTACATGTTGACAATTGTGAACGGCCTCTTAGGAGCTGATGGCTGCAGGCTTGACCGCACATATCTAGCTTGACCTAATCTAATCGCGTGATCAACTATCATCACTGCATTTATAAAATAAGTCTTTCAAGAAGTATGGGCTAAACATGTGATCAAAAGACAGCACTATTACAATATTTGTTATTTTTTAAACACACATAACTGTTGTATACCAACATTAATTATGTTAGGCTTTGGGCAATGTCATGTTTAGAACCCTATCTTTGAAATAACCATTGATGTTTATGGAGCAACCGAAGCATGCCTCATTTCTGAGCTTTAATCATTATTAGTCAAGGTGCATTTTAGGATTGCACCTGAATAAGTTCCATATCATCAATGCTGTGTCTTATAATAATAACAAGTACAGATGTGTCTGGACAGAGTCCATTCAGATGCACTTCAAATACATCTAGGTGATAAAATTAATGGTTTAATACATATAATAAATAAATAATAATAAATTAGTTAAAACATGACCTATGTGTATAGTAGAATATTTATATAAATTAGTTAAAACATGACGCATGAGAAGTCCCATTAATCTATGAATCAAATATGTTAGTGAATTAATCTATAGTGTGGAACAATGCATATTTTACTAATTAAATGGTGTATACTTCAATCCATTCAACTGAAAAAGGATATCTTTTTGACAGAAGTCTAAAACTTGTTTGGGGGGGTCAGTTAGAGAAATTCTCAATAATGGTATACTGGCAATGCGTTGAGTGTCCACTTGGATTGTTTCCATGTAACAAATTTGAAAGAAGTGCATGTGATTTATGTAAGACCTAATACAACATTATAACTGGAACGTAAACAACCCTAACATGCAACATCAAAGTGTAGAAGTGATGAGTGTCGGCTGTCTATGTATCTAACTATATTTATATGGCATGAGAAGTGGGCTGCCTGGAGCATCTATCTGTGAGAAATGAGATTCCATTAGTCTAACGAGGACCTGTCAGAGAATGAGTAACTCCATCTCTGTCTACGTAGCATTATAGTGACACTCCCCTCAATTACTGTATTCATAATTTTCCACACACATCAAATGCATGTTACCCACAAAACGGCAAATACTGTTTAATTTTGTGTTGGAAAGCCACTTACAAATTTCATATATAAGCCTACAAAAAAAAATCTAAGAATAATTGCATTTTCAGGGAACAGATAAAAATGCTGACAGATGTATTAATGCAGAATGATAAAACAAGTGCAGGTTAGAGTGAAACAGGCCAAATTCATGACGTTTAGTTTATGAATTTATGTACCAGCAATTATGCCAACATTTAACATGGAAACGGTATACATCTGATTACATTACATCAACACATAATCACAGCAAGCAAACCGGCGCCAAATGGTATTTACACATAATACATCATGCACAATTTACTGACATATTACACAGCCTAACAAATATTGTTACAGATAATATTTAAATGTCTCCGGTAGCCATCTGCTACAAGTACTAACTATATGAATAATGACTACTGCCCTAAAAACCATGTGTACCTTACTGAATACTCAGTTATGAGGAAAAAACCTTAAGGGAAAACGTTGTGCACCAATCTGGAGCAGGAAAAAGTGTCAAGCATAAAGTGCATCACCTCTGTACAATTGGTGATTTACAATGATCTAATACATTAATGTGTTATACAAACATGGCGGACAGTCCCCCACATGGTTACTTAAAGGGACTAACAACAAGGCACTAGTTAAAATGCTTTTTCGGTATGTACACATTTAATATTGTATGCACTACATGAAAAAAAATTAGAAAAATCTATTTACAGATATAATTAGATGTTTAACGCATCTAACTTGCAAGGCACATGTAAAAATTTTAAATTAATGAGATGAATGATCATGTGGTTTTGTGGCGTCAATGATGATATGGGTTTACATTCAGTCAGTGATTTCTATGCAGTGCTTCAGAATAATTTCACTCGCGTTACTATAACGAGTGATGGCAATGTCATTTTTTTCAGAATAAAAAGTATTATGTAACTGCTAGCCTCTAGTGATACCACAGAATCATCTCTGAATTCGGATCTTTTGGAGCACTTTAGCAACGCCAGTAGCCTTTGAACTTATTTACTCTCTGACCGAACCATAAAAACGACCACATTGAGCTGCCAAACTTCTCATTAATCTACCATACGCATGTGATGTGGTCAAACATTACTCTCACTTCCAGATAAAGATCAAAATAAATTAAAACTTGTCATCTCCTAGCGAAGCTAGGGGTAGAAGATATAGCTAGCTTTTGTTTTCGTAATTTTTTATCATTACATGAAGAGTAATGTTTGACCACGTGACATGTGTATATGTATGGTAAATATATGAGAATTTTGGCAGATCTAGGTGGTTGTTTTCATGATTAGGTCAGAAAGTACACATCGCAATAGCAAAAGTAGCACTGATGGGGGGGTGGTGATTTCAGCCCTCGTTGAATTTGGCCCAACTGCCATGTTGTTTTGGCTTGGTGATTTCGGTGACTGATGTGATACTCAAGATCTACTCAGTTCTAGCTAGTAATGGATTAGCCTTCACTTTAAGGGTTTGTTATTCCTGTACTTGTCATCAAAGGGATGCTAAGCTAAGATACTGTTGAAGTACACTGCTTTGTCTGTTTCGTACAGTAAGCAGGTGTGAATAAAAGACCATGCTTAAGCAGTAAAAAATGATCTGATGAAAAACACTGTATAGATCAAAGACCACATACAGGTGGCTCCGTTGTATTCACAATACAATAATCGCTTATCACTGTCATTGCTCTGTATTTGCTTTAATTAAAGACAAAAACTGGGGAGAATTTCCTCTGCAGAGGGGAAATGCACGAAAATCTGAAATAGAGAAATAAGATGTTATGACAATTGTAATTAGTTTATTTAAATTATTCAACTGTATATATTATTATAGTTTTTGGTGTAATATATTGTATATTACATGATATGAATTTTAAGGATACAACAAATTGTATAAGTTCTGATGAGCATCTTGATGACTGCGTGTTAAAATGGAAAAATACAGCGCTGTATTTTATGCAAAAGGAAGCGAAAGCTATAAAAGCAGTTACAAAGTAACAATTAAGGGTTAATGTGGAAATAAATCAATTAACAAATGAGGTTGTTTGATTTAAATCATTTGATTTAAATTATTAATTTAAATCATGATTTAATTCACCCCAAAAAATAATTGATTTATGATTTTTTTTACTTCCGATTTTTTTACTTCCGATTTTTTTAATCGCTGATTTATATGAATTTAACACTAATAAATAATTGTTTACAAGCATCGAGATCAACACGGTTTTGTATGTTTTTTTAATACAAAAGCACATAGTGCGCACACTTGTGTAGCTGTATTGACACCAGATAGCCTGACACTCAAATATTTTATTGTGTATGTTTGAGCTTTTCCCTTTCTGAATGCAGTGAAGCATTGGGCCAAGCCACACAAACTTGTCTTCCAGAGAAAGTATCTTTTCAAGTCAGAAGCTCTGAGTTAAAGTTCACTTAGAGCTTGTGCTACTTGTTATCAATTCAGTATGTTGACTCAAGTGAGACAGTCTGGGGTACAACTGTTTAAAACTGTACCAGTTTGCAGTCTGGTTGGAGACCCTTAGAGTACACAGAGCCCTGGACAGGCGCTAATCCACCCTCTCAGCAAACAATAATTAGCACTGCTACAGCCACAGACACACAACATGCTTTCCTTTCCAAGACAGATTATACAACTATGGGGTGAGGCCTTGTGGACATTGTCTAATGTCTTTATATAAGCAAAAATCATGTACCCTCTGTTAAGACAAGTACCCAAATCGATTTGAATAGAACACATTTGAAAGAGTTTATAAATATAAACATCCATATAAATGTCTATATACCATATTAAAAAAAATCTAATAAATAAAAAAATTCGATTTAAATAAAAAAATCAAATTTTTTTATTAAAAAAAAAAATAATTTTTTTTAACCCTGAAATAGAATGCTTTTTTCACAAAAAGACACACATTAAACTTCATGTGCTCGCTATGCAATTGTTTGGGCCGAGATCACTATGTGTGCTCTGAGGCCGAAGTTACCAGAGTTGCTGGCCGAACTCTCCAAATAATGCTGTCTGAATTCTGCCGGATTGCAGTCGAAACAAGTTTCCTCGAAGCGAGCAAAGCCAGCTGTGCTTTGTTGGCTTGACGTTTGCTTTTTTAAACAAAGTTGGCTCCATAAGGAACATAGACCAACTACATGTTACTTTATTCTTACTACTGTTTGCATTACAATCAAATGCCGCACAATAAACCATTATGATGCTCACTTCTAAACAACCACTATCGCTGTCAACAATACGGTGAATAAATGGAAAGTCCCAGTCTCGTAGCATTTCCTTATCATCATTGATGTCATGTTGAAGCTTGCTGATAAGCACGGGAAAGATATGCATAATCGTGGCAGGCCAGTAGAACAGAGTATTATTTGGAATTATTAATTAATGGAATTCTAATGAATTTTTCGGTGTTGTGGAAATGGAAATATACTACAAGATGTAATATAATATGATTTCAAGCAATTGTTGTTGTTATTCCCTTTAATAACAATCTAAGACAATTGTCACTGACTAGTTCACTGTTTGGTAAAGGGAGGAGGGAGGGAGTAAAAAACCCGCCCAAAATAATCCTTACTAACACGTGTAAACAATTAACTGTCCTACAAAACACATCTAGAATTAATTCCAACAAGTAGTAATAAGAAGCAACAAGTAGTAATAAGAAGCAACAAGTAGTAATAAGAAGCAACAAGTTGTAATAAGAAGCAACAAGTTGTAATAAGAAGCAACAAGTTGTAATAAGAAGCAACAAGTAGTAATAAGAAGCAACAAGTTGTAATAAGAATTAACAAGTTGTAATAAGAAGCAACAAGTTGTAATAAGAAGCAACAAGTAGTAATAAGAAGCAACAAGTAGTAATAAGAAGCAACAAGTTGTAATAAGAAGCAACAAGTTGTAATAAGAAGCAACAAGTAGTAATAAGAAGCAACAAGTAGTAATAAGAAGCAACAAGTTGTAATAAGAAGCAACAAGTAGTAATAAGAAGCAACAAGTTGTAATAAGAAGCAACAAGTAGTAATAAGAAGCAACAAGTAGTAATAACAAGCAACAAGTAGTAATAAGAAGCAACAAGTAGTAATAACAAGCAACAAGTAACAACCGTAATTTTGAGGATATGGTCAGCCAAGAATAAAAATTTCACTCGATCGCAATTGAGACTGAAAACCAGTGAGGCTGAATTGAACTCTGCAGTTTCTTTATATAGTGTCAACTTATTGCGTACCATCCTGTTGCGCACGCATGTAATCCAGCCATACTCTCATAACCACTGTTCGCATAATTAACCCTACTGCACTGCTGCATTATAAAACGTGTCTACGAAGCTACGCCTTGTCTCAGGCTAATCCTAATAACGCACACGTGCATATTTCCTGTACTGTCATGCCACACAAAGACCTTCATGCACCCATCACCTGACACATAAAGGCATTTTTTAACCTACACAGACAACATGTAACATTTCATTTAGTTTTTTTATTCTGGCATGAAGCAACCATGGGTGGTTTCTTTTTGTGAGATAATGACACCAGGTAGCTTCATTTACAGCCAACAAGTGCCTGTTAGGACACGACACATCTGGCAGGTAGGCTAATTAGGTCATTACACCTGTAAGAGACATTGAGCCATAACTCAATAACTGACTCCTGGAACTGTTGCTCCTGGTGCAACCTAAGTCCAATCACACACTTGTAATTGATGTAAACAACTTGCTGTATCTGTACTTGGTTCTGAATGTACTAATGTTAGGGTTTCTTGGAATAGTATACATTACCACTGACATTGCTTAGGCCAATTTACATGTTGCATCCATATCAAATACTACTCTTTCAACATGGCTTGAGACTGTTGTTGAATGTTCTTTCATGGAAACAAACATATTTCTTCAAAATTCCTACACCCTGTAATACCGTAGGTTTGATTAATGGCATTATTATATATTTCCCCCATCCCTTGCACTGCACTCCCCCATATCCCTCGCTCTCCACTCCCCCCATCCCTTGCCCTGCACCTCCCCCACTGTGTATTGATTGATGAGTTCTTTGTGTCTGACAAATACTTTTCCAAGGAATGTATTCCTTGTATTTCCTGCAGTAGCTGTTGAACATACTTCTTCTGAGTGAAGTGGTCAGAAGTTGTCTTTAGCTGTGCAACATTAAAGATTAGTATTTAGTGTAACAATAATCACCACACCTTGGTATCAGTTAAAGTTTGAAATTGTTTTGGATAGTATGAAGATCAAAAGTAAAGGTACTTATTCAAAAAACTGCTATGAAATAATACATTCATCGTAAAGTTGATTATATGCTGTTTTCTAAACAAACTAAATTTTGGAAAATCATTCATTTGTAGTATTGAAATATTGGTGCTCTATGCAGCATAACAAACAGAGAAACAGGAGAACTGTTTGGCTGAGATTTAAAATAGAGAACAGTGAACAACGGGATTATTAAATAAAACATGAATGCATAACTTGTCTCACAGTCAACCATTAATTCAATAAATAAGGCAAATAGATATTTTATAATAAAGACACTATCTTATCAAAACTCTAGCAAACTGAATTTAATGTTAACAGAGAACAAAAAGATGTTCATGTAACGGAGTATTTATGTTCTTCCCCTCATTGTTTGCTTTGGTTTAAAAAGATGTTCATGTAATGGAGTATTTATGTTCTTCCCCTCATTGTTTGCTTTGGTTTAAAAAGATGTTCATGTAACGGAGTATTTATGTTCTTCCCCTCATTGTTTGCTTTGGTTTAAAAAAATAATGTTGTTCTGTTTATTTGTGCTACTTGAAAATAGTTAGAATAAACTATTTCATTTTAGTATGTCATATCTAAAAGCACTTTCTTCCCATTTTGCATTCTATCTTTCTTTTACTTTTTTATCCCAAATGGGCCAGGTGACAAGACTCTCGAAGATAAACAGCCTTATTAGGAGTTGGGACACTCTCTATTTCCCATTTCCTTGGTTAATCAAATTCCTTTGTTAGGATGTTGTAATCGTATTTCACATCCATGTGCTTCTTGGTATGTCAATACTGATGTCCCAGTCGATGTAGAGTTCCAGTGCTGGGCTTAGTAATTTTCCATTTTGATGGAACTAGCATTAAGAGAAAATGGCTTCAGAGCCACACTGTGAGTTATTTGTTGTATGCAACAGACGTAATAACATCTATATAGATGGAACACAAATAGACACTGTTAATCATTTGCAATTTCTGGGAGTGATAATAGATAATAAAATCAACTGGAATGACCATATAAAGTACACATGTAATAAAATATCTAAGAGCTTAGGCATTATTAACAAGGTAAAGAACAAATTGAACAAGAAGACATTGGATTTAACCTATATTATACATTTATTTACCCATATATTAGTTATTGTTATGTAGTATGGGGAAGAACCTCAACAATATATTTATCTAAAATTTTTATATTGCAGGAAAGAATAATACGTTATGTATTTAGAAACTAGTTTTATTTAAAACATATCAAATTATGAACATTTATCAGTTAAATCAAATACGTAAGCTGCACGCTAATGTATAAACATAATAGGGGTATGTCACCAAATATATTTAATGACATGCTTACACAATATATCACTTCATACAAGAAACAATTTATAAAATACCATACTGTAAAACCAACGCCAGACAAAATACACTGGCATACGTTGGTCCCAAATTGTGGAATACTACTGTTATGAAGAACCACCTGGATGACTGTACGTATATTTATATATTTAAAAAGACAGTGAAACATTACATCTGGGAAACCTACGAACAAGATTACTCTAGTCAATTGTGATATACCAGTATAATTTAGTATAATAGTCTCATGTATTATTATATGCGAATAACTTAGTTAGTAAATTGTGATCAATTTTTATCATATCTTATTAGAAATAATTTATTGACAATTGTGGTGTACTTGTATTATAAATCACTTGTGAATAACTATTGATTAACTTAATATTATATTTTCAACATGTACAGCAAAGTCAATCTTCCAACATTAGCTGCTGTACACTGGTGTAATGTAATTCACGTGTGAATAATTTCACTTATCAAATTGTGGCACTTATTGAAATTGTGGCACTTATCGAATTTACACACCCGGACTTTGCAAAGTCCGGGTGTGTAAATTCGTGGGCGGAGGTGCAGGTGGATGATTTCCATTTCGTGTGTATGGGATGTACTACAGTGAAATATCTGCAGGAGCAGGTGATTGAGCTAAGGCGTATGATTTTGATGATGACAGGGCAGGGTGAGACAGAAGTGAGCAGAGGTGGTGAGAATGATGAGAGCAGAGGTGGTGAGACAGAGGAGAGCAGAGGTGGTGAGACCGAGGAGAACAAGGAGAGCAGTGGCAATGTGAGGGAGAAAGCTGGTAAGAAGAAGAAAGATGACAGAAGGCAAAGAATGCAACAAAAGAGAGGTAAGCAGGTGAGTGGAGTGGGATTGCCAGGTGGTAAGACGGTAAGGGTTGATGATAGGAGAGAAAGGGGGCATACTAGTAGTGTGCAACAGGAAAGGAGCTTTGCTGATGTAGTATCACAGGGGAAAGCGAGGAAAGCCCGGGTATTATGGGGGATTCCATCATTAGGAAAGTGGATAAAATTGTAAACAGAGGAGATGACATAACAGTTTGCCTACCAGGGGCAAAAGTAGAGGATATAGCAGAGAAGGCAGGACAGGTCATGGGTGGTGGCACGGGAGGTGCTGTTCTCGTGCATGTGGGAACGAACAATGCCGAGAAGGAGAGAACGTCAGCCATCATTGGTAAGTAGAGGAGGTTGATAAAGACACTTAAAGAGGCACGAGTTCGGCAGATCGTATTGTCGGGGATATTACCAATAACGGGAGGCAGGGGTGAGGAATATAGGAACTGTAGAAAGATGGCGATCAACACACAAGTACAGAGGGTATGTGTGGAGGAGGGAGTAGGCTTCGTAGACATGTGGTTAAACTTTGTGGGAAGAGGTGACTTTTTCATGAGAGATGGACTTCATCTGACAGGGAAGGGTGCTGCAGTTCTTGCGTGTGAGTTTGTCAGAGTTGTCGACGAGGGCACAGGTACCATAGATTATTTAAACTAGATGCGCAGGGGGAACTGACAGAGAAAACTCAAAGGAGTACTACCACAAATACACATCCAAAGAAATGTTCACCAATAATTTCAGGCAATGAACTTAAATGTGTATGCTTAAATGCCAGGAGCATAGTAAATAAAAAAAGTGAGTTAGACATTATGGTAGCAGATATTGATCCTCATGTAATAGGCATCACAGAATCATGGGCAAATGAAGATATAGTAGATGCTGAGTTAGCACTGACAGGCTATGTTATGTTTAGGAAGGATAGACGAGAAAGAAGGGGAGGTGGAGTAATTTTGTATATTAAAGAATCTATCCAAGAATATGAAATTACACTGAAAAGTGAAGCAGATAGTGTGGAAACAATTTGGTGTAACATAGTTACCAGGAACTCAACATTAACAATAGGAGTAGTTTATCATAGTCCTAACATAGGACAAGAGGAAGATGTAAAATTACAAAAGGCGATAAGGGAGGTGAGCAAGGGAGAATGTGTTATAATGGGTGATTTTAACCATGGCCATATACAATGGGAATCATTAGAGAGTGCTGGAGGTGACGACCATCAGTTTCTACTTCTAACACAGGATTGTTTCCTTACTCAACATGTCTTGGAACCAACCAGAGGTGGGAATGTGTTAGATTTAATTTTGTCTTCTCAAAATGAATTAGTTGACAATGTTAAAGTACACGAACCTTTGGGTTCAAGTGACCATAACCAAATCCATTTTAATATAAAAGTAAAAACAGGGAATACATATAAAAAACAAAATGGAGGAGGAACTTCAACAAAGGCAAATATAAGGTGATGAGAACATATCTAGCAAATATAGATTGGAATAACTTGCTGAAGAACAAGACAGCAACAGAATGCTGGACTTGTTTAAAATATGAGATTGAGGGCATTATTGAGAAATTTATTCCATTAAGAAAACAAGGGAAAAGATCCAGGAAAAAACACTTGTCAAAAGAAGCTATTAGAAAAATTGCTCACAAACAGATGCTGTGGAAGGTCTATAAACACACTGGAAATGTAGAAGACTACACAAACTACAAAGAGGCACTAAACCTAGCTACAACTGAAATTAGAAAATCTAAACGAACCTTTGAAAAAAAATTGGCAGGTAATATAAAAAATGACAGCAAGAGTTTCTATGCTTATGTAAGGAGTAAAGAGAAAGTTCGAGATAAGGTCGGACCACTGAAAAACAACAGTGAAAACATAATTTCAGATGGGTTCCAAATGGCAGAGGTCCTGAATGAGTATTTCAGCTCAGTTTTTACCACAGAAATATCAGCTCACTTCCAGTTCCATTGACTAAATTTGAGGGCAATACATCAGAACATTTAGGGCAGTTATTTGTAACTCCTGAAATGATAGCAAAGAAAATTAAGAAGATGAAAGATAATAAATCACCTGGAGTTGATGGGATACCACCAAAACTGCTAAAGGAAATTGTTGATCAAATTAGTACACCACTTGCAAACTTATTTAACTTGTCACTAGAAGAAGGAATAGTTCCTTCAGAATGGAAAGAAGCAAACATTACGCCGCTGTTTAAGAAGGGATCGAGGAAGAAGCCAGAAAATTACAGACCAGTGAGTTTAACATCAGTTGTATGTAAATTACTCGAAACATTAATTAGAGACCACATGGTGGAATTCCTCATAAAACATAAATTAATAAATACATCTCAACATGGATTCCTAAAAGCAAGGTCATGTCTAACCAATCTCTTATGTTTTTTAGAAGAAATTACAAAGTGGGTAGATCACGGGTCACCAGTGGATGTTGTCTACTTAGATTTTCAGAAAGCTTTCGATAAAGTGCCACATCAAAGATTGTTACTTAAACTAAAAGCCCATGGCATAGGCAATGATGTAATCAACTGGATAGAAAAGTGGCTTACACACAGAAGACAGAGAGTAATAGTAGATGGTAAGATTTCAAACTGGAAATCTGTTTTGAGTGGGGTACCACAGGGATCAGTGTTAGGCCCTATACTGTTTTTAATATATATAAATGATTTGGAGGATGACATATCTAGCAAAGTACTCAAATTTGCAGATGACACAAAAGTATTCAGAAAGGTTACTAATGATACAGATAAACAAAGTTTACAGGATGATCTCGAAAAATTAGTTAAATGGTCAGAAAAATGGCAAATGTTATTCAATTTTGGGAAGTGTAAATGTATACACATAGGACATGGAAATATGGACGAGGAATATAAAATGGGGGATGCTGTACTAGGTAGAACCACACAAGAAAAGGATTTAGGAGTAACATTTAATGCTGACATGAAAGTTTCAGAGCATTGTGGGATTGCTGCTTCGAAAGGAAATCAAATTCTAGGGCTAATTAGGAGAACTATCACGCATAAGGAGAAACATATAATTGTACCCCTGTACAAAGCAATAGTTAGACCACATTTGGAATATTGTATTCAAGCATGGAGGCCACATCGTAAAAAAGACATAGATAAGCTAGAAAGAATACAACGAAGAGCAAAACTAAGATGATTCCAGAATTAAGAGACCTTAGTTATGAAAGTCGCTTATTACAATGTGGTTTGACAACACTAGAGACCAGGAGACTAAGAGGAGACCAAATAGAAGTGTTTAAAATAGTGAATGGTTATGAGGATGTTGATAGGAATATGTTCTTCAAACTTAAAGAAGGCAGTAGAACCAGAGGACACAAAGCAGCATTAGTTAAGGAGCAGTGTAGGTTGGACATGAGAAAGTACTCATTCTCACAGAGGGTGATAAATGAATGGAACAAACTGCCAAATGATTGTGTTAATGCTAGTAGTGTGAATATGTTTAAAAATAGAATTGACAGATATCTGATAAGGGCGGGCTACACATAGATGAGAAAATCGTTGGACTCTCGATAAGCCAATGGCTTCCTTGTCCACTTGCCATCTGGAACTTGTTGTTCGAGATGGCAATCTTGTTAAAATCTTGTTAAATATATTTATTTGGTATTGAAAAAGGAACCATAAGCAATCTGCTTTTCTTCCATTGTCTTAAATGTGCTTAATAGTTGATCAGCTGAATGATTGTATGTATATGAATTTATGTTATTATTTGAGATAATAAACATTATGTATTTTTTTTTTTTGAAGCATTAAGCAATTACTAGATACAATAAAAAATATAATTTTGTGTTATAGACGAACATGCCTGATGTGACCCTAATTGGAACCAAGAGTTCCAATTAGAGTTAAAGTTAGAGTTAATACAGTTAAAGTTAAACTCCTATGTCACTCTGTCTCATTACTACATTAAAAACAACATACAACAAAAAAGAAAAATATAATAAAAAAACTACGTTTTTCAGAAAGTAGATTTGTTTCTGAAAAGTTTCATATTCTGTACCACCGGCACCGTCTCTGACATCAAATATTTTGAAATTCGTGCAATGATATTGATGCATCCATCATATTTCCCTTTACTTTAGTACAAATGTTTATCTTCAAAGTGGTACCCTGTTTATATAGATAAACCCAACTTTAAAAAGTGATGGTAAGGTTGACCATTTGGCAGAAGTGCCTGTATGTGAAACTAACAGAGACACGAGGGAACAGACAGACAGACAATACACCCACAAACTGTTTTATAGCATAGAAGTCGATGGTAACATCGCACAATGTTATTATGCCATTGCCGTCGACGCGAACGCTTGCTGTATAACTGCCATAAGCAAAAAGTCACATAATTTCTGGTAGACATCGTAAATTTTCTGACATAAAAATAAACTATCGTAATCGAACTTTCATTACATCTAATCCCATTTTATTTAGAGAAAAAAATCAACATTAACTTACATTAATCATCGGTACTTTAATAACAAAACGTTAGCGCCCAACTGATGTGCTTCGGTCGCTTCACTGTCTTCACGAATCACAGTTGGGCGCGCTCCAAAAAACATTTGCATGATCTGGTTCCATCCCACCCCCTAAACACGTTAGAGACAATTATATAGATGGCAATGCGGTGACAAAGCTCGCTGATGAGTTATTTGCATGATGTGACAATGTCAATGATGCTAGGTTAGGTATTGCACCCAACCTCAACGAGCGTCGCCGTCGCGCTGCGGTTGTAGCGGGCCTACTCACCCTTGCCGTGGTCCAACGCATCCGAGTCGGTGAAGTCCATGGCGAATCGGCCCACGCAAATATGTCGCAGCGCGGCTCAGCGACAGATTCAATACCGCTTCGCACAGTGTCAACGGCAGCAATACAAATAACTGTCGCGATCAGCTGTCGACATGTCCTCGAACGACTTCTAGGAATCAACCCGCGCAACTAGATTGTCAGCAGACGCCATTCAGTGGCGGCGTCTAGCGTATAATAAACGCACTACAAATGCATTTGTTGCTCCATCCTGCGTACACAAGTAGGTTTAATCTAGCAGGGAAACTTTCCATGCCCTGGTTTGTCATGTTACACCACCGCTCACAAAACCCGCTAAGCGTTTATACATTAAACTTTTATATGAATCTCGACTGAGGATAAAATCAGTGACCCTTATCTGTGGGATTTACATGCCCATTAATCACCGTCCTAGTAAGAAATCAATGTTTGTTTTAGAACACGTTTATCAACTGCACATATTTATTGCTGTTGTGGTTTCTTTACATGTAGCATCAACATCTGCCATATCAAATGTATTAAGGAAAGAACAATATCAGTAGATGTAATACATAATAACTATTAAATCACAATTAAAATTGTGAAATGAGACAACTTCTGAAGTAATGATTTCTAACCACAAGTGAGATTTACTTACTCAACGTTTTGGGTTTCAGCCTCCATCAGGAACAATACCTGTGGCTAGAAAATTATTACTTTGTTCTGTACCAACATTTTCACGAACTTGAGACAAATTCTGTATTATGAGAAAAGAGAAACCAAACAGTTTTAGAAAGAATTAGAAGGGTCTTGATGAACAAACATGGGAGAAAACAGCCCTTAAGAATAAAATGTCACACAACAATTAGGAGACACCAAATGACCAGTTTTAATACTTCAATGATATCAAAGCATAACTCAACACAGCATACACATGTGTATGTTTAAACAATGTCACTTTGTCACCAATCTGAAAGACATTCCAGTATATCAACTGATTATGCGTCAAACTGCCTACAAGGATCATTGCATACCGTCATTCAATAAGAAAAAAGATACATTAAATGTCATAAGGAGAATGATAGCACATGGTATAGACGATACGATACACAGTAATTTATCTCATAAACAATTGAACATCACGCCATAAAATACACAGCGACACAAGTATAACAGACATCATTTATATGACAAAATACAACAGATATCTTTTTTACGTTTTATATATCAGAAATATATGTTTTCCTCAATATATTTCTTTTTATATATAAGTCCACTGACTTTTTTAGTAACACACTTTATTATTGTCAATATAATAAACAGAACTGAATTATATATGACCACATTGGTAACTGCAGATGATTCCCCGCAACATGCATGAATGGAATCATATCTCATTAGCATATCTCATTAGCATATCATTCAGTTTGTATAGTCCACTTTCACAGTTACTACTTTTTCTTCTTCCGTAGTTTATGTCCAGCGACGGAACCCTTCTGTGCCCCGCGCACCAAGTTGCGGAACTTCCCAGCAGCCTTTGCACTCTTCCTACAACAAAAAACATTTCACTGCAGATGCCATCATTAAGGGGAAGTCAAAGTAAGGGCACTTTTTTTACATACAAATAGTTAAACCAGTACCAAAATAGTGACGACACGAAAGTGGGAACAATTATTATATTAATGTGTATCACATGGGTACAAAACAAAAACGATAGCAAATTAATTTTACATCCCTGATCAGAAAAAAAGCACATATTTAGCATACATGTCTGTCAACACAGGTAAAAAACTTTTGGGTCGTCCTGGGTTCGTTCTTGGCAGAGAGAAACTGTCTTAAAAGGAAAATACAAGGATATTTCAGTCTTTTTCACAAATGTAAACAAATAAATCAGTAGCTAGCTGTGTGTAAAATGTTTAGATTGCCCATTTTTGGGAAATAAACATACGGCTACACAAAAAGGATGGCACCTTATGCTTCAGGGGGAAGAACTGTGCGAATGTGTGCTCTAAAGGAGAACAGCCAGAAATTAAATAAAAATAAAAAGTAGTAACTGTGGCAATTAAGTGAACATATGCACTAAGATTTTATCGATAATGCCATTTTTCATAGCTTCCTAAAGCAAAAATGTAGTTTTGTTTTTTCCACCAACGACAGTCTGATTACATATTAACTGCTGACCCACCTTCTGTTGAGAGACTTAAATTCGAGTGGCACATAGGCGTAGGGGTCTGGCTTGCCAGCTTTCTTCATATCCCCGCGTGCTTTCTGCAAGAATAAACGGGAAGACTACAGGGCTAGACTAGAAGTGATGTGTCCAGCACAGTTAACTTGTCCAGTAGGGTTTTGAATTAAAGGTAAGTTTTGGTATATTTAATAACAGCCAGGTATTACACAATAACAGCCTACATTTGGCAAGTTTTCAACAATGTTTGGAGGTAGGAAGGTTAAACTAAAATAACAACATGAATGATTCCGAATTAACCAATAAATTTGCTTGTGTGCAAAACAGGAATTATGAGTTAGTTCGGTGTAACTTCTCTGTGCAAATTAGACTTCAACAGAAATATGCTAGGCTAAAAGTAATTCTTTGCACATATTACTGAAATAAAAATTTTTATTACTAAAAATGATATATATCATTTACACATAATTATTGTTTTGAATCAAGACATAAATAACAAATAAATTAATAAAATAAATCCGTAAATATCAACAAGTGACATAACCATGACATGAGAAATGGCAAGTGACATTAAATAACAGACGATATGTGACAAGCAACTGACAAGCTGCGTATGTCAGAGAATGACACGTGACACACATCAAGAGAGGACAGCGAGCAGGGCTTACCTTAGCCTTGAATTCTTCCCCGGGTGCTAAACTTTTTCCCTTTTTTGACTTAGCTCCTGTGACAGGTCTGTGAATGCCGCTGCCACCCGCTGAAATCAGATCAATCATCAGAGTCAACTTTGGCAATTAATACCAAAACACGCAAAAACGCTAAGGACTGAAAATAACGAGGCAAGGTGTAAATGTTGAAAATAAATTTAATTACAGGAACTATTTTCAGGCTGTTCATCAGAAGATAAGGATAAGAATCACAAACAAATAATTTTTGCATTGCAAACTTTCAAAACTGGAGCATATTAGCGTCGCGGTTAGAACGTCTGGCTCTCAAATGAGAGAACCCGGGTTCGAAACCTTTTGCTGCCGTTTCAAAGCTTTGGCAATTTCGTTCACCCAACGTTGCCTCAGTTCACTCAAATGTATAAATGAGTACCCAGCTACAGACTGAGATGGATATCTGAATGTCTTCACACAGTAATTGCAGCGTGGCTGAATGCTTCCCAGAGAAGTCAAGCAGGTCTGCCAAAGGGTGAAGTGCTTTGAACTGTCCAACGGACTGGATTCCGAACTATATAACAACGTACATTAAAAATAACCTGGGAAATTTGTAAGGTTTACTGGAAAGCTCGGGAGACTCCCAATGAGCCTGTAAAAATGAACTTCCATCAAAAGAAAACTTTACACAGAGGCAGAAATAACATTGATTAGATAATATAAATGACAACACAACGAAAGAAGATTACTCACACCTTAATGAATATTTTCACCAATATAAATGACACTTTCAACATAGTAAGACTTAATGTTTCAAGGAACGTATGTACAAGTGAAATAGTTACCCTGATATTTCATAGATGGTGCTTCCTCATCCATCACATCTTCATCATCGTTCGACATTCTTCGCTTCCGCTGATGTCTCTGAAATAAATCACAGAAAGAAATCACCAACAAATTACTAACACCCTAGCTGGAATTACTGAACACACACAAACTACCACTGTACTACAGCAATCAAACCTGTATCCAGACAATAACCTTAACCATTTCAGTACTACAGTCCTGATCTGCTGTGACCACTGAATGCTGCATTCCCAGTAAATACGCAAGAAAATTGCCAAACAAAGCAACAAAAATGCATTTTATGAATAGGAATATTTTATATATTCTGAAAGTACGATAATCAGCGAGTAAAATGAGCCATATCATTTTACATTTTGTCGTCATGGTAACCAGTGATCCAAGATGGCCACCACGATTTCAATGTTTTTGCAGTTGTTGAACACAGTTGTATGCCAGTGTACATATTTAATGTAAACTACTCATGTTGAGCGTGCTACAGGAGTGTACTATAATATAAAATACAATACCAAGTACATTTTGTGGAGTATAAGAAAGTAAAAAACAAGTTCTTTATTTGTATTTTATACATATGTCACAGAAGTGTTTATTTGAAAATTTGCTAACTGCCTAAAACATCCATCGCTACTGGACCAATTCCAATCAAACTTTGCATGTTGACGGATTCACAGACACTTTTTCCTTCTTAAAAAATCAAGCTTCGGCAACGACGCATCATCCATCATTGATAGTACAGTGCACAGCTCATCCTCAGGGTTTATGCTGTCACTTTCATCATCACTGACATCTGAGTAGCGATCGAAAATACTCCCACTGTCAGTGTCCGTTTCGCCTTCTGCTCGGTCGCTAAGTTTCCCAACATCATCGTTATTTCGATCGTCAACATCCGACAAAGATTCGTCGCTAACACTATCAAATAATCTGTCCAAAACATACGGCGGTAAATCGCCAGTTGAAGTAATGCCGTCCACCATTGCGGCCATCGTAAAAATCTCTGTAAAATTATATTGAGCGATAATCAACGATTGCCGCTACTGAATAACTAATTCATTCGCCATGACAACCATATATAACAAGTGGCTCCATGTAGTGGATAATTGTGAGTACAGGGGTGTAAAAACAATTCAAATGGTGAACGCAGCCAATGCCGAAAATCCGGCCTGTCGTACTGTAGTGTCACACCGCAGGGCCGGAAATTCGGCTTGTCGTACTTTAACAAGATTTAACAAGATTTGCCATCCCAGCCAAAGGCCCAGATGGCAAGTGGACAAGGAAGCCATTGGCTTATCGAGAGTCCAACAATGTTCACCTACTTATAACCCGCCCTCCTGATATATGTGTCAACCTTGTTTTTAAACATATTCACGCTGCTAGCAGTTACACAATCTGTAGACAATTTGTTCCATTCATTTATTGTCCTCTGTGAGAACGAGTGCTTCCTGATGTCCAATCTACATTGATCCTTTACTAATTTTACCTCATGTCCTCTAGTTCTGCTATCCTTCTTGAGTGAGAAAAACATATTTCTATCAATATTTTCATACCCATTCAATATCTTAAAAACTTCAATCTGATCTCCTCTTAACCTCCTTGTCTCTAGAGTTGTTAAACCACATTCTTTCAGGCGTTCTTCATAACTAAGGTCTCTAAGTTCTGGAATCATTTTAGTTGCTCTCCTTTGTATGCGTTCAAGCATATCTATATCCTTCTTACGATATGGTCTCCATGCTTGTATACAGTATTCTAAATGAGGTCTAACTATTGCTTTATAAAGAGGTATAATTAACTTTTTTCCCTTGTATGTTATGTTTCTTCTAATCAATCCAAGAATTCGATTACCCTTTGAAGCTGCAATACCACACTGCTCTGAAACTTTCATATCAGCGCTTATTGTAACTCCTAAGTCCTTTTCTTTTACAGTAGTACCCAGAACAGTATCTCCCATTTTATAGTTTACATTCAAGTTCCCATGTCCTGTATGTAGGCATTTACATTTCCCAAAATTGAACAGCATCTGCCATTTCTCAGACCATTTCACTAATCTGTCTAGATCGTTTTGTAAATGTTGTTAATCACCATCAGTATTAACCTTTCTAAACAGCTTTGTGTCATCCGCAAATTTCAGTACGTTACTTGTTATACTGTCGTCCAAGTCATTGATATAAATTAAGAATAATATAGGTCCTAATACTGATCCTTGAGGTACCCCACTCAAAACCGATTTCCAATTTGAAACTTCTCCATCTACTACAACTCGTTGTCTTCTGTCAGTCAGCCATTGTTCTATCCAGTCAGTTATGCTATCCCCGATACCATGGGCTTTTAATTTAAGTAGCAATCTTTGATGTGGCACTTTGTCAAAAGCTTTCTGAAAATCTAAGTAGATAATATCTACTGGCGATCCCACGTCTATCCACTTAGTGATTTCTTCCAAAAAACATAACATATTTGTTAAGCATGACCTCGCTTTAAGGAATCCATGTTGAGATGAATTTAATAATTTATGCTTAACGAGGAAGTCCACCATATGGTCTTTAATTAACCTTTCTAATAATTTACAAATCACTGACGTTAAACTCACTGGTCTGTAATTCTCTGACTTATTTCTCGAACCCTTTTTAAATAATGGTATGATGTTTGCTTCTTTCCATTCAAACGGAACAACTCCCTCTTTTAACGACAAGTTGAATACTCTTGCAAGTGGTATACTGATTTGATCTACTGTTTCCATTAGTAATTTTGGAGGAATCCCATCCACTCCCGGTGATTTGTTATCCTTCATTGCCTTTATTTTCCTAGCTACCAATTCTGGAGTTACAACTAACGGTCCTAAATATTCAGATTTAGCCCCCTGAAATTTAGCATCAGCAACTGGTAATGAACTAATATCTTCTTTGGTAAACACTGAACTGAAGTAACCATTTAGGTCTTCCGCCATTAAAAACCCCTGTGATATTATATTTCCAGCACTGTCTTCTAGAGGTCCAACCTTGTCTTGTACGTTTTGTTTACTCCTGACATATGCATAAAAACTCTTGCTGTCATTTTTTTATGTTACATGCCAGTTTTTGCTCATAGCTTCTTTTAGATTGTCTGATTTCAGTTGTAGCTGCATTAAGTGCCTCTTTGTATTTTGCATAGTCTTCTTCCTTTCTGGTACGCCTATAAACCCTCCACATAGTTTGTTTTAGCATTATTTTTCTAATAGCCTCTTTTGACAAGTGTTTCTTTCTACACCGTTTTCCTTGTTTTCGGAAGGGAACAAATTTATCGATGATACTCTCAATTTCATATTTTACAATATTCCAACATTCAATTGCGGTCTTATTCATCAGCATGTTATTCCAATCTAGCTGTGCTAAGTATTTTCTCATATCTTTGTAGTTACCTTTGTGGAAGTTTCTCTTGTACGTTTTCTTATTTTTACTTTCTGATTTTACATTGATGTCAAAATGTATTTGATTATGGTCACTATTACCCAATGGTTCAAATATTTTTACATTGTCCACTAATTCTTTTTGTGATGACAAAACTATATCTAATAAATTTTCTCCCCTGGTTGGTTCTAGTACGTGCTGAGTAAGAAAGCTATCCTGGATTAAACATAGAAATTGTTGATCATCAATCCCTGTGCTCTCTAGAGAATTCCATTGTATGTGTCCATGGTTAAAATCTCCCATTATGATACATTCCCCTTTACTAACTTCCTTTATAGCGTTTATTATTTTTGTGTTGTCCTCTTCGTTTAAGTTTGGACTTCGGTAAACTAATCCAATAGTTAATTTTGAATTTCCTGAAACAATTTTGCACCAAACAGCTTCATCGCAATCTGCTTCCCTTTCTAGTTTTATTTCATAAGCCTGAATAGATTCTTTAACATATAAAATAACTCCCCCGCCCCTTCTTCCTATTCGATCTTTCCTAAACATTACGTATCCTGTCAGTCCTAATTCAGCATCTGTTATATCTATGTTGGCCCATGATTCAGTTATACCAATTATGTGAGGGTCAATATCTTCTACCATAATGTTTAATTCGTTTTTCTTATTTACTATGCTCCTTGCATTTAAACATACGCATCTATAACCTTTTTCAGAGATGTTTTTCGGATGATTTGATATTGGTTTATCTGTGCTAGTGGCCTCTTGTTCTGCTTGAGACACCTCTAGGTAACCCCCCTGCACTTCTAGTTTAAAGAATGTTTACTTCCAAAAATATTTGTCATTGTACCCAAGTCGCTATCTACTGCTGCTGAAAGTTTGTCCGCGAATACTGCCGCCCCCTTTCCACTTAAATGAAGCCCATCCTTCATGTACATATCTGCCCTCCCAACAAAACTTCCCCATAAATCCACAAATCCAACTTCCTCTTCCCTACACAGCCTCTGGACTAACATGTTAATTGCCATCCCCCGACAATTTCGATATTTGTGACCCCTCCTGCCCATTACAGGTAAAATCCCTGACAGTATTACCTGCTCAACCCGCGTCTGTTTTAGTGTTCTGACCAACTGCCTATATTTTCTAACTATGGCAGTTGTACCCTCCCTCTCTACGTTATTTGTCCCTACGTGTACTAAAACAGATCCACCCTTACCCCAGCCTACGATGTTTTTTATCCTCTCAGTTATCGCCTCTATTTTGGCTCCAGGCAAGCAGACCACCACATCATCTCCCTTGTTTAAGACTCTGTCGGTCTTCCTAATTATCGAATCCCCCACAAACACCCTCGCTCTCTTCCTCACCCCCTCTATCTCTGCTGCAGAATAACTCTTCCTTTCGATCCCCTCCATCACATTCTGTCCTGACCCCTTCCCTCCTGTCTCCCCCACTTCCCACTCCTTTGCTCTTGTCTCTCCCACTCCCCTTTCCTTCACTCTGGTTGTTTTCCCTTCCGTCTCCCCCACTCCCTTCTCCTTCCCTCCTGTCTCCCCTACTTCCCTCTCCTTCACTCCGGTTGTTTTCCCTCCCGTCTCCCCCACTCCGGTTGTTTTCCCTCCCGTCTCCCCCACTCCCTTCTCCTTCCCTCCTGTCTCCGCTACTCCCCTCTCCTTCACTCCGGTTGTCTTCCCTCCCGTCTCCCCCACTCCCATCTCCTTCCCTCCTGTCTCCCCTACTCCCCTCTCCTTCCCTCTGGTTGTCTTCCCTCCCATTCCTTTCCTTCCCGTCTCCTTACGTCCTGTCTCCCTATGACATGTCACCTTCCCTCCTCTCAGCTTCCTCCCAGTCTGAGGTGAGCTCTCCCTAGCATCTCTTGTGTCTTTCCCCACTTTATCGTCTACAGTTCCCCCACCAGAACTACTGGCACAACTCCCCTGTTCCCTTCCCACCATTGCCACAACGAGCAGCCTCAGCTCTTCCAACTCCACCTCTAGTTCCTTCATCCTTGCGCATCCCCTACACTCAAAACTAAAACTATCTGCCTGGACCTCAGCCCAGGACTTCTCGCACCCAGACTTGACGAAATCCACCCAGTTACTGCAACTGCCACAAATTAAGTGCCTTGTAGCCTTTAACTGCCGCTTGCACGGCGCCATCATACAATTTAGTTTTAATTAGTTTGCTACGTTAGCCTTGAATAAGGCTGTTTTTGTGATCAAAAGAACACTTTAGGCTAAAAATCCTGCCACCTAGCGAATACGGAGAACACTGTGTAACAAAACAACGAAGTCAGTGTGTACTAATTTACGCTAAAATCCTGCTGTTCATTCCTTTTTACCGAAAACGTTGACTACCACTATGTCAGATATTACCTTATGTATGTAATTTAAGTAAATAAATCACTTTATCTTATATATATATTAGCCAATGTAAACGATAGCTCGATGCACGGGTTGAATGATCTGTAAACAAACTCCCTTTTATCACTCGTTGAGTTTGAATCCGTGAAAAAAAAAATACTACCTCTGTTAACAACAACGGTTTCTTAATATATGTCTACAAGAAGTTGGTGAACAATATATGTATAATACTAATACTTATTCTAACCAATATTCAATGTTACTGACTATTCACTATGTTATCTCAATTTTCGAATTGTAAACACCCCTATTAACGCTCGCTAAATTTCCTGACAGAATCTGAAACTAACTTACTCTAAAATACTCCCTCTGACTAATAATTAACAAAACCTGTTTCCTAATATATGTCTACAATACGTTTGTGTATAATATATATGCAATAGTAATACTTATTCTATTTGATATTCCGCGTATTTCTGTAAATGATCTACACCAAATTCAAGTCGCTGCACCAAGTCCAAGTAGCCGGAAGGAATGTGATCAATGGTTAACATCACAAATACGAAATTAGCAAAATTCAGTATTCGTTCACTTCTTCTGATTTATACAGTGTAAATTAAGAGTACTTTTGTGCTAAAATACATATCAACTTGGCATTGGAAAGCATTGCTTAGTTTCTTCTGACTACGTTTGGTCAAATATGCAAAGACAACTATGGTCCACTGCACGGTCAAGCACCATGATCACTTAGTGGGACTGACAACTGGTCTAAAGTACTCATGGACATCGTTTCTCTTCCACATGCTTGTGGCTCTGCCTAAGCCAAAAGACACCAACTGTTAAAGCCATCATAGCTTGTTTTCCTCAACATTCACTTTGCTCCAGCACTTCCAAAACATCAAAAAAATTTCTTCAAATGCAAACAACCTCATATTACATTATATTGAGTGTTCTCTCTGCCATCATCATTGTTACAGTTCCTATAAAACAAATTTCAATACCCTCACCTTGGCTTTGATACCCATGGCCCCTAGTACTTCGTCCAAATCATCAAAGGCATCATCATCAAGGCTTGTCGCCCCCTTTCCTGTAGGGAAAGTGTTATTTTCAGAAACAGTCTGTATAAACAGTGTCTTAGCAGTAGCAGCAATGGTAGCTAATAATGCAGAAGGCATAATGATTTTAGCATCATTTGTACACTTACATTTTACCAAGGTTTCCAGTAATCAAACAACATGATAAAGTATTCTTACATAGCACGTGGCTGTATAGTTTCTGTCCACTTTCCATTAAATAAATATTACTAAATATAATATAATGTGTTTGTTTAACTTTAATTAGTTTAAACCAACTATTGTCCACTTTACATTAAATAAATATTACTAAATATAATATAATGTGTTTGTTTAACTTTAATTAGTTTAAACCAACTATTGTGGTTGTAACTGTAATTACAACCACAACACTTTTTTTAAGCTGGGCTGATATTAAGACCTTCTTAAGAACAAAACTTCGAAAATGTAATACCTTTTTCCATGATAAATTCAATAAAATAAACAAAGAAATGTTGTTCAAACGCACTCTTGGAGCCAATTTATTTATTTAATCAAACTGTATCATTTGATTAAAGAAGCCTGTCACTCAGTGAAATTCCAAATTTGTCAAATTATTGCCTAGGCTTAGTTTGTTGAAATCAAATTTTAACGATTTTCAAAGCCTTAAAAATGCAAGATCCTATTTTAAACCTTTTAAGACATATACACACTCTCTTCATCTGACCTTTCTTTAGCGGTTCGTCTTTGTCTTTGTCCTCGCGAATAATAAGTCTCCCATCTGGCGCCATCTGGAAGCCGTGCTGTGAACCACCTTTCTTTGTGTCCTCTGCGTCAGACTTTGGCTTTGTTGCTGAGAACATTGATAAACATCAACAGAATGGATCTACAGCAATCCACTAAATACGTCTATTGTGTATAATGTAATGGTAACTTTTTTAAGTTTAGCAAATTTGAGACAACTAATTATTATATTCTTACTGTTGAGATTGATGAACAACAAAATGGATTTGAGAACGCAACAATTTCAAGGATTTCTACACCAAGAGTAAATTGTTAATTTTATATGCATACAAGCATACAAGTGCTAGACCCATACATACATACCTTTCTCATGAATGACAACAAAATTACAAATCCCTGGTCCATGACGAGTTCCAGCCTAAGTCTGACTAACACGCACTATTTAAAGAAAATAGTTGCATAATTTTGCCCATGTCAACATATGCCAATACTGATCATTAACACAGCTGATAAAATGACAAATTGTAGTCTGACCCCACTGGCCACTTGCTTCCCCCACTACTCCTCTGACCCACCTAGCACTTTCTTGGAGACGGATGGGTCAAGGAAGTCAACAATGTCCTCCTCGGCTTTCCCTTCCTTCAGCCACGCCGCTCCCATCTTCTTCTTCAGCTTCTTCTTCCCCCGGGAGGCAGAGGGTTCATCCTCCTCCAGCTCCGAGTCCGTGTCCCGCAATATGTCATTGATGCTGGAGGACAAACAGGTCACTGTAAGTAATACACTACACCTGTCTTTTATGACCACTTCTGTCTTTTACGACCACCCCATCTTTTACCTCCACAATGGAGTTTGTAAAACAAGCTATCTTAATACATCAACATGTCAAAAAAGAAGAGGTATTGGTTTTTTCTTCACAATCTGGTTACACTATAATTATACAAAATGTAATTTCTGTTATTGTAATAAATTACGTGTGTTGGTTACAGTAACATATCATAATTACAGTTTCTATGTACATTTTGATAGTGATTACAGCATCATATATCAAGCTAATATTCACAATGTGATGTTATCATGATCAAAACATATATTGTCACTGATAATAATAATATAACATTACATATGCAATTATCATTGGCATTATTGCAAATTATTGCACAATGTTAACATGATATATGTAATTTATATTACAATTATAACACATGGTGTAACTAGAAAAAATACCAATGTGCTTTAATTACTATTACAATACAGGCAAGTAATTGATTACAGTCATTTAACATTACAACTGTAATCAAATCAACCGTGCTGCTTTAAAAACTGCACTACACAGATCCACGTAAACTTGAGAGTTGTTCATAAATCACCTCTCAGACTTGGGCTTTGAGCTGAACATGTCTTCTTCATCATCATCTTCATTTTCCTTGCTTTCGTCTTGTTGGTGCTTCTTTCTCTTCACTCGTTCCTGCGTCTTGCGGATGTTTGTGAGCATCTTGGCATGACTGGCCGGCACCATGCCACTGATCACATCAAACCTACACACAGATGTCATTAAGTAAGGTTCTCTTATGAGAAAACAAATCTTTAGACATGTTAGGCCTTTTATTTTTCACTGGTTCGTTTATGGATCTGTAAACCCAATATTTCCATTTTGGGAAGAAAAATATTTACGTCTTTGTCCCGGGCATTTACTTAAATTCATCATCTTCATGGTGTATTCTTGAAAATAAAGTTTTGCGTGATTATTTTCGATTATATTAACAAATCCATGTAAAATTTTATTCCTAAGTTATCTGGACTTGCCAGAAATCTCGTGTGCAACAAACAGTAGCTCCACATCACAGAGCCTTGATAATTGAAGCAAGTTATGCCATCAAAAAGTCAGGCACAGTTGAAGATGCTGATGAACTACGTGTGATTATCCCAAGTTGTGTTGCCTGACAGCTCTGTGACTGGCCTACATGCTGAAAATGACATCAATTAACTGATTTAATTCAGCGAATGTTAATCGCAATCTGAAACATGTCCCAGAGCGTTTAGTTAGGTTCGGAGACCGTTGGTGTTTCATACTGCGATATTTTATTCCCTTCATATTAGTTCAAGTTCCTATGTCAATATTTCTGCAAACTGCCAGTATTACTGAATCTGGTTATTATACAAGTTCAGACAGTTAAATGACTTCACGTTTTTTTACGTTAATACTCAGCAATTAATTAATTTCGCACTGCTGCTAGTGGCTCTGCCACAATTATCGAACAGCCAAACCAATAATCGATTATGAAAATCAAACCGATTCCCAACACTAATATGTTTTTGGACAATTGAGAATTTAGTTATTTTAAGTGTCTGAATTTAGTGTTGTTCCAAGTGCTCAATTTTATTGATGATTTGTTGGTTCATGCTTCATACTATTGCGAGAAAAGTTATTTTTTATTGAATAAAAACATTCATTCTGAATTTCATTCCCGTTCCATCTAGACTCGACGATGTGCAACAAACGGTGGTGCCACGTCATGGAGCTTATTAACAAAGCTAGTTACTAGTTATGTTGAATCAAATCGGGCACTGTCGAAGATGCCGACAAACTATTTGTTTATTATCCCACGTAGTACTGGCGAAAAGCTCTGTGATTTACCTATACACCTAACATGTGTTACCAGGGCGAGAGCTGTTTTAACAGTTTGGCCTTGACTCTGCGACAATGAATAAAAATCACCCCAGTCCGATGCAAGCAAACATTATAAAAATTTCAACTTACAGCCACTCAGTAAATATCTAGTGGCAGCATTAAATTCGTTTTGGTTTACTCCAACAATGGCCACCCACAAACCGATTATCGATCAGTTTGGCCAAACTGATTCCCAACGCTAGTCGAATACATGTGGCCAATATGGTACTATTTTATTTTCACTTTTAATTCCGACCAACGAACCGGTTTTGTGTTAGTAATATCCGTAAACCAAGAGATAAAAATAAAAGGCCTTAGTGTTTTGTTGCTTTCAGTGGTACTACAAGAGTTCTACGGTTTGTCATCACAACTTTGTAATGAACACAAATATATAACCCTGTCTGTATTCCTCTCGTGTTTGGCTCATTATTTAATTATTTTCATTCTTATCTGAATCTGAGTGTTCCCATCACTGGCAGCACTGGTCGTCCTGTAGCCCCCTGTGTAAGGTTACGAGTCCATGACAGGATACACATGTATTTACTCCTTGTGTAGAATCATTCACTAATTTAATAATAATATAATAAAATACAATATATATAGTGTCATAATGGCACTACACAATAATAAAAAAGAATATATATATATATATATATATATATAAATATATATATATATAAACACATCAATATGCACTACACATCAATATGCACTACGTAGAAGATGGACACTACGTAGAAGGTGGACACTACATAGAAGGTGGATACTATGTAGAAGGTGGACACTACGTAGAAGATGGACACTATGTAGAAGGTGGACACTACATAGAAGGTGGACACTACGTAGAAGGTGGACACTACGTAGAAGATGGACACTATGTAGAAGGTGGACACTACATAGAAGGTGGACACTACGTAGAAGGTGGACACTACGTAGAAGGTGGACACTACGTAGAAGGTGGACACTACATAGAAGGTGGATACTATGTAGAAGGTGGACACTACGTAGAAGATGGACACTATGTAGAAGGTGGACACTACATAGAAGGTGGACACTACGTAGAAGGTGGACACTACGTAGAAGATGGACACTATGTAGAAGGTGGACACTACATAGAAGGTGGACACTACGTAGAAGGTGGACACTACGTAGAAGGTGGACACTATGTAGAAGGTGGACACTACATAAAAAGGATCTACATTTGTATTGTATCTTTCCAAAAGATCCCATTTCCAACCTACTCTCCCTTATGCATCAGTCAGTCGGCATGTTGTACCCAATTTTTACAAAACAATTAGGTTGGCTACATCAGTTACATAACTTTTTTGCAGTAATTGGAGTATGGCTGAATGATTCCCATGGAAGATGAGTTTCTGTTGGAATGAACAGGTCTGCCCGGGGGTGAAGAGTAAAGCACTTTGAGCGATCCTAGGGACTGTGCTATATAAGAACGTACTTGTACATAAAAAAAGCATTGCACCTGACACATCTATGTTACCTGTTACAAGCAAAGAGAAACAAACCCAAATTTGCGAATGAGCCGCATGAATATCTCCTTCGACTTGAAGCGTAGGTGGTGCTTTGTCTCCTCTTTCATGGCCACAATACTAGAAACCTGCATCCGAAAACATCATATACTATAGCCCAAGTCACATGACATATTTACACCAATGAAATATTTACTTCCAATCCATATTACAATTTTCTGATTCCTATTAAACATTGACTCCGCCAAGGTAATTTGATAGATGCATATGCATCACATTAAGAGAACATGCCACATTAAGCAGAAATCTTATGCAACCATTCAACTGCAATTGGTTATTACTAATTAGGCATCACCAAGGGAAGATCTCAAAATGTTAATGTATGACACTACATGAAACCGATGAACTATGAACCTCCCGCTGCTACAAGAAATTTTTAATTAATAAAAAAACAAGTTTTTTTAATATACATCAACATACAACACTAATTGGAGATCACCCCTAAACAAACACATAACAACTCTTGGTTGCCATGGAAACACAAGCCTCACCATCTTCTGCATGAACTGGGCCAGCATCGTGTCAGGGAAGATGCAGATGAGAGCCTTGAGCATCCCGAGGGCTGACTGGACAATCTCCCTGGCCTTAGACTTGAGGAGTAGACACGTACTGTCTACCAGCACTCCCAGCAGCTCTTCACTGACACTATCTACAGGACCAGCATGACAAATATATAGCCTGATTGTGTGTACCCAGTATGTATATATATATATATATATATATATATATATATATATATATATATATATAGGCAAGAATAATGTGTTTAAGTTGCAATTATCTGAGTCTCTATATATTTTGTTCCATTTAACCAACTCACTACTGTGAACAATGAACCTAACCAACATTTTTCTTTCATTTTGCCATGTATACTACTCCAAAAAATTACTTGAAATGTCTAAATTTAATTATGTACGAGTAGGTGATTTGATAAGATTTCAAAAAGTTGTAGTCACATACCAACCAGTGTAAGAAACAAGTACTTTCAAGTACAAACAAGTACGAGTAATGAATACTTCTCAGTGGAACGCGTGAGTAACAAGTACTTTCAAGTGTCCAATGAGTATAAGCAGTGAGGAATTTCCAGTACAAACAAATAAGAGAAACAAGTACTTTCAAGTAAAAAAGTAATGAGTACTTACAAGTATGAGTAACACATACTTTCAAGTACCAATGAGTACTTACAAGTATGAGTAACACATACTTTCAAGTACCAATGAGTACTTACAAGTATGAGTAACACATACTTTCAAGTACCAATGAGTATTCGCACTACAGAAACCAGGTTTAAGCACTGGCCATATAAGCCTTCATGGCTTCCTAAGGCGTAATGCCTGGGGGATGACTTTACCTACCAATGAGTATGAGTAACGAGTACTTTCAAGTACAAGCAAGTACTTTGGCCCCAGCCCTACATACTTGCTACCAACCACCAAGTGTGTACCTACCTTTGAACTGATACAGGACGGTGGTGATTGCGAGTAAGCTACATGAGACCATGTGAGGGGTGCCGGCCAATCCAGCCAGCAACAGTTGGAAGTACTCCTGAATCACAGCTGAAACCATCACAAAATGACTTCAGTTTGGCCACTTCTGGGTATGAGAAAATCATGTGTAAATTCTCATAATGTTGAATAAATCACACAATGACACAATGAATAATAACAACACAGAATATTTCAAAGAACTTAGCATATATCATTAGCTTGATCATTTGTAAGAGCATACAATCAACACAGCAATATTTTCTTTACAGTTGTGAAACAATGATCTTGTGCTCCCTTTTGGTAATTTTAGACAATTCTAAATGTGATATCATGGAGTTTACATAACCCACCAAAATGTTATCTTATATTGCAGAATATTCTGAACAGAATCCAGGAATGTCATCTCATAAATAAGAAAACAAAATCATGTATGGAAATACGCCAACTCCTGATTTCATTCATAATAAGGAACATCATTACTGCTGACACGCCCCATACCTTTTGGGTCACCAACTTCAGCCCACCGCAGCAGAGAATGTCCCATCTCCACAAGGAGCACAAAAGCGGCCTTCCTCGCACGATCGGCTGCTTCTTTGGTACACAGCACTGCCTGGTGGCACAGACACACATTACAATAATGCTACTATCACCTTTGGGCAGTTACTTGAACTCATGTGACAGTTTCTTTCATAAAATGACCTAAGCTTCTGATCCTAAAGTCTCACTACATATGAATAAATTTGAGGACCCCCAAATACGAATTTATTACTCAAAATGATAATTTCCCTGTACATCAATTTACTTTTTAAGTATATCTCATTCATAATGTCAGGACAATCACAAGACTGTCCACTAGATGGTAGCACAATCAGATGGGAAAAACAGAATGAAAATGCAAGGGTCAATGTATCCGTTTGACTGATCATGCTGCCACCTAGCAGTCAGTTGGTACATACATTTTCAGTTGTGGACGAAATGCCATGCAAAATGCAAGTAAATTAAATTGTGTGTGGAAAGAGAAAGGGTAAACATTTTCTTTCAAGTTTGGTTTTGTATAAATGAGCTCTTAAACAAATTACAGCCAGAAACATTTCATACATTGAAAATTTATAAATAATGTGGGTTTTACCCATTTATGCAATGTCATCATGAATTGTCACATGTGCTACAACATTAAGAAAATATGCAGATTAAAGCAATTATCGAAGAAAGAGAAGTCAGTGAAGCTTACTTCTGGCACAACAGCAGCCAAGAAGTCTATCTGTGACTCGCTGAGTTGCCGGAAAATGTGAATCAGACAACGCAGCCGTGGCTGAAATGGAAAAACATGGCTAGAGATACAAGATGGAATTCAGGGAAGAAGTTAACAGTGGTGCAAAATGTTTCTTCAGCAGTAGGAGAATGCAGTCAGATTTCATCAGATTTTATTGACATACATTACTACTACAAACTCTTTACAACTGAACTCACCGCTTTTGAAGATGGATTTGATTTACTGAGCGACTGTAACAACTGTTCTTGAAGGTCTCCCAAGTTGGAGGTGACAAAAGCCTTGCATTCGGGTGAGCGTCCAGCGCAAATTTCCTCGAGCACGCGATAACTCTTCTTCTGTTCCGTGCGATCGTCACTCTGAAAAATGTCACTTTGCCTCTATACCTTTCAGGTCATCGATAAGTGTTAAAATTTTCATTCATTTAAATTTGTTTATACTTTCAGTCTTCAGGACAAGCATAACTCACACATTTCACTTACTAATTCCACATATTTATACTAATATATGTTCTTAGACAGTAAATATTCATACAGTACATAAACAACATATATATTTTCTGTGGTAATTCTAAAAAAAAATTTCAAAAGTTAATTCCATTTATTAAGCTTACACCTGCTGTAACTAGCAATGCCTGAGCATTAACACTGCGTATTGTCAACATTTTAGTAAATATACCAATGTGTAACTTTAACCATGCATAACTTAGGCCATACCTGCAGTTGTTTCATAACTTGTGATGCAGCCACTTTTAGGCGATTCTCAGAGACGTACGGGACCATTGCAATCACCAGATCTGTCAATGCATGTCTACAAGACAACACAACACACTTGCTATATGCCCTAGCGAGTGCTTCAACTGGACAGAGACAACAAAAAGACAACACAACACACTTGCTATATGCCCTAGCGAGTGCTTCAACTGGACAGAGACAACAAAAAGACAACACAACACACTTGTTACATGCCCTAGCTAGTGCTTCAACTGGACAGAGACGACAACAAGACAAGACAACACACTTGTTACATGCCCTAGCTAGTGCTTCAACTGGACAGAGACGACAACAAGACAACACAACACACTTGTTACATGCCCTAGCTAGTGCTTCAACTGGACAGAGACGACAACAAGACAAGACAACACACTTGTTACATGCCCTAGCTAGTGCTTCAACTGGACAGAGATGACAACAAGACAAGACAACACACTTGTTACATGCCCTGGCTAGTGCTTCAACTGGACAGAGACGACAACATCAACAGTAACATTGGTTCGTGTATTTAAAAACACCCAACTCTTTGACAAAACATTTCATAAATTATTCTTATAAATTTTACGATTTGATAACTGATCAACTGGTCACAGAAGTTGTCCCTGAAACCTGATCGTGTGGTGTTGAGCTAAGTTACTAGCAGCTTCTCTCTGAATGTGTATTTACTGCTGAGTTTAGTCACGGTGAAATGTTATTATTTACTGGCACTATTCAGGTGGGCATTTCTTTTTCAAAATATATTATAACCATTCCATTAAGCTATGATCTCATTATTAGTATTATACACAAGAACATCACAATTACTACTTCAGAGGACATCTATGAATAACAAGCATTTAAGTTAACACAATCCTGGATAAGTTTTACTCAATTTTACATCAAATCAAGACAACAACATTCCCGTGTCAAGACATACAAAAAACATTCCTATATAGATACCAAGGTCATCACCTTGTGAAAGCTGATGTATCTTCTTCCTCAATCCTACCGAGACACCTGTCAAAGAACGAGCCAATCAGCTCACAGTTGGTGATCTGCAGGTAACACTTGGTTGTCTCAAGAATGGCCAGTCGCATCGGACTTTTCTCGTTTGTCGCCTCCGAAGTGAACAGGTTAAACAGCAATGGAAGAAAGTTCTTTGCAAACCTCGTCAATTCTGCCCGGTTTTCCTCTGTTGTCATGAAAACAGATATTAAACAAACTATATTTGAGCACACCATTTAAAATATTCTATTACAGAATTTGTTCCAGGCTGACTTCTTAATAGCTTTTTAAAATTTTTTAACAGCTTAAAAATAAATAAGATCACTCATGGTTGTCATGATAACAGTAGTCATGGCAACAATATCACTCACCATCATCTAAACTGTGTGTGATGAGTTTCCGTAGCGACGCCATCACATCCATTCTCAAGTCTTGCCTGTCAGTGATAGCAGTCCCGAGAATCTTAGCAATGCCCTTGAAAGACTGAAATATATAAAATACGATTTGTTTATCAAAACAGAATATACATGTTAAAAAATTATTATAGCTGACAGTAAAAGTATATAAATAATCAAATTTAAATTATTTACAAATTCACAAGTCGAACCTGATATAGTGACTCACTGATTTTTTAGTTAACATTTCTGAAATAGCTTGGCCAGAGAGCGAAATTCCATAATTATAATATTTCTACTAGCTGAGCTGCCCACTGTTGCATGGCTTACAATGCAGCCACTGCAAGAGCGTGTGACTCCTGGCACTACACAGCTTGTGACTGCTGGCACTACACAGTTTGTGACTGCTGGCACTACACAGCTTGTGACTGCTGGCACTACACAGCTTGTGACTGCTGGCACTACACAGTTTGTGACTGCTGGCACTACACAGCTTGTGACTGCTGGCACTACACAGTTTGTGACTGCTGGCACTACACGGTTTGGTAGGGCAATGCCAACGGCAATGACAACTTATGCCCAACCTGCCAGTTTCATGAAGCTTATGATGACGAATATTTGTTGGGCCCCTGAGCATATCTACACAACTTCAGCCCCATACATGTAAAACTGCCACGAGTGAACAGACAGAGGGACGGACGGACGGACAGACAGAGTCACAAACTACTTTATAGTATGGATAAAGGAAAAGGACAAACACGACAAACCTGTTTCAAGTCGGTGGGTTTGCTGCAGAAGCCCGGCAGGAGAGACCAGATCTGAAGCTGGAGACTGTGGTACGTCTTGGACTGAACGGTCTTCTTCTCTTCAGCGAATGTCATTGCTGGAACCAATATGTTTACACTTCTACAATTCATCATGGAATCACAGTTTTTACATTTGTCAACAATAACTATAATGCCATATATTTAGTCTATAATATTGAATACAATGTACCATATTCGACCTAATAAGCACACAGTAAGTCAAACAATTGAATCATGGAAAATGTCAAGGAATCTGTTCCTAAAAGTGTACACCAAAATGTGTTTCTCTAAGGTAACTGTTTAACACTAATGGTGTCATCTAGTTGTTCTGACTAGTGTAGAACGGAAAAGTGGTGCCAACTGTTTAACACCAGATGGCGACACTTTTCAGTTGTTCCACATTAGTCAAATTACAATAATTATGGATCTTGCTGATTAAAAAATGGGGTGTACGCTAATTAGGCCATGTTAATAAGTCAAATACGGTCATTATAACTTATTGTAACCACTGACTGTATGTGCCAATTGAAATGATTACAAGGCATAATAATAAGAGCTACAACTTTAATACAATAATATATTAACTGTTCACAAATTCAACAAGCTCTTTGTTACGAGTTCATTGGTGCTTTACAATCCTAAAATATGTAAATACATAAAGAAAGGCATATAAAAGCAATATAAAAAACACCACATATAAAAGAATCACATATAATCCTAAAATATGTAAACGCATTGTTGTAACATATTTCCAATGGGAAATTAAGACACGAAAACTGAAAGAACATATCATGACAAAGAACATTTTCTAATGGAATACAGTTGTAAAAAAGGGTTTTTCTGCGATGGTGACTGACCTTGGGTGCGAAGTTTAGCCGCCAGGGGGAGGAAGAAGGACGTAAAGAAGCCTAGCTCTGTCTCCTGGATGTTTTCCCGCAGTACGGGAAGCAGCCAGCTACGGGGGAAGTCATAGTCATCGCTGCAACAAGAGGGCGCCACTCATAGTGCATCGAGTAACAGATCTCAAGTATGCTACTGAACTTGTCTTAAATTGGGGTTCTGGGATGATTCTGTTTTTCACTGACAGGCGAAAATGTTAATCCTTTTTAGAGCCAATTACACTCAACTGAAACAAGTTGATGAGAATTTGAATTTTCCATCGACATGACGCAGCATCAGTTGAGAGTATATACAGTTGAGCGAAGTAAGAGAATGAGTGTTGAAAGTGTTAATTAGTCAGATCGATTCATCAATTAAAGCACATCTTAAGACTACTTTAAGCTTGGGTTTAAACAGCATCACAAAAAAGTGACTGGCAAGTGGTGTACTATTTTACTACTACTACTACTACTACTACTACAACTACTACTACTACTACTACTACTGAGTTATGATTGTATGTATATAAAGCGCCTGAGAGCAATCTTGATTGATCGGGCGCTATATAAATAATTTTTTTATTATTAAATTATGCTGTTTGAAGCCTCAGCACATGCCACGATACAACACATAGGCAATTTTGAAAATATTTGATTAATGTTGAAACTTATATTTGAAATGGTCCCTTACTCAGTTCCCGTGATCTGAAGCGGCACAGCATCGAGAACAAGGCGAGGTCCTAGGGAACGAACGGCCATCCCTAGGGCTGTGTCCAACTCCCGCTTGTAAGGAAACCCGTGGCTCCCCCGCAGGTCAGCCATGGAACTAATGCACTGCAACAAAGTGGATCAGTTTATATCAGTAATAGTAATTAATAATGTCTCTAGTGATGCGTCGAAAGTAAATTATTTCATCAATGCATAAAAGTAGTATTCAACCAACTAACAAGTGACGCTGAAGGTAACTATGTTATACAAGGTGCACTTGCAGCATCATAATACATATTGATGCAAAAAGTAGCACAATAAAATCCACAAGATGGCGATACTGGGAAAGTAAAAATGATCATCGAACATGGATTTCAAGCCTTTGTTTTTTAAAGATATGATTCATTTTAGACCTGGTTTACCACAGTGCAATCTATTTTTTTAGCAAATTTAAAACTGCACTTTTAAAATGCATACAATAAAAAGCCTATCAAAATGGTTATTTTTGAGTTTTAAAGTTTTTTATCAACTTTTTAGTAAGTAAAGTTTTGATCTCATTATAACACACCTTTTTTACCAAGGGATAGTAGGATTCGTCCAGCATCTGAAAGTACAATCAGACATTATAAGACAGTCAGAACTTTTCACTGTGATTGAACATGCAGAGGGTAACAGAAGAAATTGATGACAGGAGTGACAACAAACTTACAATTATAAACAAATTAGTGTTGAAAACGCCACATTTTACCCGAGGAGTCAGATTAATGCACCTCAGAAATAAATTTCTCAAAAACAACAATGAACCTAATTTACAAAAAATGTTAATGAGTTTGTCGGAAACACCACATTTCACCTGGGAGACACACTCAAGCACCCCAGAGATGAGACAATTTCTCAAAAATAATTATAATGAACAAAAGCATCACATTTTACCCTTTGAGGCACACCAAGCATATATTCCAGGAGCATTAGGGTTGAACATGGAGATAAAAGTTTCTGGGAATACATTGGTCCTACATTATTTTGCTAAGAAAGGAGTTTGACCTTTTGACCTTAAATTTGACCTACCGGGTAATGCATATTTCACATACTGGATATTTTTTAGTTAGCTATGTTCAGTAGATCATGAGTTTTAAATTGAAACCAACCACGATGCCAGTGTTAAAAATGTGACCTTTAGACCCAAATTTTTTTCTTCTCTTTAATGAGCAATAATTTTCAGTGGAAAAATTGTGTTTGTCATTTGTGATGTTACGGCTAATAATTTTTTTCAAGATTTCATGTTGTCGCAATCACTGGACAACGGAATTCTTGAACGGAAGAGATTTCAACACAATGGCCTATCAGTATCACGCATCTAACCTCGTTGTGACAAACGCACACAGGTGAAACTAGTGGACTTTTGATATGTTGTTCAATATGGTATTTTGCAATTATCCTGAAAAAATTAACTTTGCACTATTTATTTCCAAGTTGGGTCCATTTTTTACATAATGCTGGAGACTAATACTAGAAATGGATTAATTTTTTTCAAAAACAATGACAAAAAAAATTACTAACATTCAGACTGTCAAAAATATGACATTCCACATGGACGGCAGATAAACCCCCCAAAATGTGAAAATCTCTGAAAATCTAAATCGCCACCATGAAATTAAAGTAGGGACAATTAAGTAAATTAGCACAAAATTGCTGGGGCTGGTCAGGCTTCATACAAACCTCCAAGAAGACAGCGAGGACCTGTAGAACGAGGCCCCAGGATGCGTGATACTGATATCCCAGTCCACCCTCCACGGCACGGAACATCTTCTGGATGCTGGGATCTGTGGGAACAGCCTGGTGGAGCTGGGCTGTGACGGCAGGCGCCACACATTCCCTCAGCAACACCTGGGAAGGGGGAATGATAAGATCAGCGTGACACTACCAGCACTGTGTAAGCAGTCAGGTGAATTGAAGGTGACAGTTGATTATTATGTTTTCCAACGATGACATCACATCCCCTCTGGAAATAACAATGACATCACATCCCCTGTGGAAATAACAATGATAACATCACACCCCATTTGGAAATATCCCACTCAAAGTGGAAATATTTTATATAAAATGTTCACAAAGGTAGATTTTAGATTGAGAAAACAGCGATACCACTATTTGAAATTATCATTTTATAAATCGATTTGTAAACATAACAGTGGTATACTGTCAGTATCATATGACTGGCGACTGAAAGCTATGCAATAAACAACCTTAGATCCAGAAAGTTATTTTTACTTCAAGAACGCAACAGAATACGGCAACATTCTATTGAATAAATACTAAAATGTTTCAGATTTTTAATAAATTGTGCTGCCAGTGTTGCCTTAATGGATACAAAATGTAAGGGAGGCAGGAGATAAACATGGCATGTCTACTCACTGTGAGTGTCTTTGATGCTGCGAGCATCACCCCCGTCTTCTCCGTCCGAAGACATTTGAGACACACGGAGAAGAGACGAGGCAGATGAGAGAGACAAAGTGGCTTGCTCAAACTGTCAACAAGACAATAATACAAATGGTCAACAATACAATACATCAGAAAAATTTTTAACAAGACAATATGACACTCCTGTCTATGGTGAAACAAATCTTGATGATGATCGCAGAAAGTTTGGATTATGATGTTGTCAAAAAGATATCTCATGAATTGTATTACATTCCCAGTTATACCCAATGCCTGTAAACTGATCATCTCTTAAACTGAAAAAGGAACTAAATCCCAATATGAATGCTAGAATTAGAGTTCATATTAATATAGCCCAGTGGTTACCACAGTTGCAGAAAGATTTCGTACATGTTCATAGATTTCAAAAAATATTTGTGATGGTAATAAATAAAAAATAACTGACCACAGTATGGTTGCATCGGACGCATATCAGAATTAAGTTCTGACGACGGTAAATGTTGGACATTAAATTTTTTTACATTTGTCCAGAGCAAAATAAAAAAATTACCCTATCATTAATCACCTTCAAGAGGTGGTTGTTGACAAGGGGTCATTAATACAGTGTTTGTAGTCGATCAGAGAAAACGGTTGACAAAGGAAGGTGGTCATTGATCAAAGAGGCTGACGAAGGGTGTATACTGTGTCTATTTTGCTACTGGCGTGTATTCAGCGTTAACAAAGAATACAAACTACAGACCAAGGCAGGCATCATGCCAACAAGCCACTTGTCTCGCTAAACTTAATGTCTTTACAAATCCTTAGTGTAATTACGTATCACTGCATATTTAAAATTAAAACAATCTGGCCAAAGTTACTGATTTTCTAAGACTTAACACGGCCCAGTCCGAGAGACAACACCCTATAGAAGACGAGACAGACCATGCCAAGTTGACATGTGCTTTCTCCATGACGACTAGCCAGGCTGCTGTCGGTTGGGGGTCACTCTCTCCCGGCTGGTAGTCATACAATGCCTGCAGCACATAGATACATGGCTAAGTAACTTAGCGACAGTGACTTTAATGACACGGTCCATTTGTTATTTATTTATTAACATATTTAAACTCATTCTACATTTTCTTAGTTAAACACTCAAATGTCTAATTTATTCATTATTCGTGGAGTGAATCACATCGAAATTACATAGACAGAATCCAAGTGCTTCACATCTATAACACAAAACTGCCCATTGGTAATATCATGTAACTCAATTAAACCTGCCTCCTCAGTTTGATTTCACGTTTCAAGATGTTTCACCACTGGCATCTCTGTTTTTGGGGTAATTATAACATAATTAGCATAAATTAGCATCAGGAATTTGATTCGTTAATGCATTTTTGCTTGCATAAAATACATATGCAACTGTGGCTGCATATTTCCCTCAATGTATGGAAACACAAAATATTCTGTAACTTTCCAGATGCATGAATTATTCACACAAAACAATTCTGATTTGTGCAACTCTTAACAGAAACTTGCAACTTTATTACAGAGAGTTGCAAACTTCAACAACATCATCAGAACTTTATTAGTATTACTTCCAAGAAGTATTACTTCCAAGAAGTATTACTTCCAAGAAGTATTACTTCCAAGAAGTAGGCACACTACCGAATCACTTACAGTGATGATGCGGGCGTTGAGGTCGGCCGGTAAACTCTTTGCGTTTGGACGCATGGCAAACATTCCGTGGAGCGTCTGCATCGACACCGAGGTGACCATCTGGAAGGAGACGTCTACTTGTGATATCATCGATACTCCAAACAACAGTAAAAATCACTATCCTGTCATTTAATTTTATATAAACTATGCATCAGAGACAAGAACTGGTTGTAGTTTCAAGAGACTATGGCAACAGTAATCAGCCGATATTTCATAGTGTGTGAATGAAAAACAGCAAAGACGCATGACATTGCTTCAACAATAGTTGCAAGACCAGTCATGACAGAAATTCTCACTCATGATTTCACTAGTCAGAACAAAATCCAAATCGACAGGCTTTTATCTGTATCTGCCGTTCCTTCAGAGTGTAGTACCAATTTATGTGATAAATACAAAAACAGGTACGATGTTTTGACTAATGAAAAAAAATTGTGCAATCAAGATCCCAAATATTTGACCATATTTAAGTACACATCATGAGGTCAGGGTGCCACTAAACATGTACCAAACCAACCAGCGATTTATCTTATAACTTATCTGTAGTTGTCAACGTACAACGCTAGAGAGAGTGAGGAGTTTCAGTATTGTCTCACAGGTTGACTTGAGCGCCCCCTGTGGGAAGATGCCCAGGACGTCCTTGAGCAAAGTGAGTGTGTGCAGAGTGCACGTTGAGTCAGACTTGCCTACAATAAACACAGGACAAATCACCAGACAGCCATATGTCATGTTTCAAAACTGTTTTGATGTTGTTCATATATTCTATCTTCAAAGTATTTAATTTACTTTCTATCATCAAAGTATTGATTAGCAAGTGGGCTACCTAAGGAGCTGTCGGGTTACTTCACTTTGCAAGGTTGGTAGCCCGATTGGCTACCTTCCATGACTTGCTAAATCTCACCCCTGAATATCATAAAAAAATGTAGTTTAAGAATATTTCTTTTGTGATTTCACCCCATTCTTCTTACCCCCACTCTGTTCTATCAGCTGAGTGCAGTACTTGGCGGTGTGTGAGGCCGCGGGGTGGTGGGTGGGGGCGTCCTCCTGGGTCATGAAGTCACTGCCTCTCAGAATGGCTCGAACGGCAGAGTGGGCCGCCTTCCTTGTCTGAAATGTTGGTTTCAGATAAGGTGATCATGTTAGCAAACCAGTTATACTTACTGACACAAATTAACAATTATTAATGCAATTATTTCATATAATTAATTAAAACGGTGGTTACTGTGGGAAGTAAAGTAATGACTGCCACCATATTTATAGGAATCCTTTGTTTATTTTAGTTAAAAAAACGGTTAACAAACTTATTATTTGTACACTATTAAGACACTAACAACATTAATAATAAAAAAATGAGTACGAACGATCATAATTTTTATAATACCACAAACGTCTATATTGTGTATATGACATTTTTTTTTAGAAAAAGTCAAATCCCAATAAAAATATATTTCGATTCGTCTCTTTGAACACCAAAATTGTGCGGAAGTATTTATTATTTCAATTTCGGGATCAAGTTAAGTTAATTCCAACTAGACCTGTCCCAACACTGGTTGAGACAAAAACTGTGATCACGCCACCCACCTTGGGCTTTGAGTGGACAATAAACGAGAGGAGACCATCATAGACGTTGAGCGTGGACGAGTTGACCCAGATGGCTTGCTCCTGCACTCGCAAGGTCTGTGCCAGACACACGATCACCTGTGGAAATGTAGACATTGGTACACATCACTAAGTGATGATCTCAAAACATTGGATTAATTAGCGTTATATTAGAAAATTATTGATTATAGGAACTGGCATATCTTAAACTAAATAAAGGACTGCATAAATAATACCAGTATAAATGTCTAGGGCCAACTATACATAGATAATACCAGTACAACTGTCTAGGGCCAACTATGCATAGATAATACCAATATAACTGTCTAGGGCCAACTATACAAAGATAATACCAGTATAAGTGTCTAGGGCCAACTATGCATAGATAATACCAGTATAAGTGTCTAGGGCCAACTATACATAGATAATACTAGTATAAGTGTCTAGGGCCAACTATACAAAGATAATACCAGTATAAGTGTCTAGGGCCAACTATACATAGAAAATACCAGTACAACTGTCTAGGGCCAACTATGCATAGATAATACCAATATAACTGTCTAGGGCCAACTATACAAAGATAATACCAGTATAAGTGTCTAGGGCCAACTATGCATAGATAATACCAGTATAAGTGTCTAGGGCCAACTATACATAGATAATACTAGTATAAGTGTCTAGGGCCAACTATACAAAGATAATACCAGTATAAGTGTCTAGGGCCAACTATACATAGATAATACCAATATAACTGTCTAGGGCCAACTATATATAGATAAACGAATGACTTCCTTGTCCACTTGCCACCTGGTGCCAGCTGTTTTATACAACAGTCTTGTTAAAAATGATATGCGCTTAGAGTATGTATAAGCATCTGTGGAGAAGGTTATTAATGATTAACATTTTCATTTCAAATCAAATTACTGAAACATTTCAGTGTTATTGTAATATATATTGAAATGCAATTAACTCTTAGACAACTAAGATTATACTAGATAGATGAAGAACGTCAATTAAAATACCCACGGATCTGAGAAGTGCAGGCGTATTGGTGTCAGTGTACGTGGCAAGGATGTTCAGCAACGTCAATGAGATGTCTGAGAAACGACTTTTCAACACAACCGGTGGTACTCTGAAACACGACATGCAACGTTGTGTGCATAATAAATGGCTTTCATTCAATCTTATTCTTGTGTGAGGTAAATGGCAGAATTGATTGAGCCGCATCATGGACGCTTCTGCAGTGGCTCATGAGAGATGGAGAAGAAGGACTAATGGCTTTTGGTGTCTCTTCCAAAAGACACAGGCAAAGTGGGGTGAACGAAATTGCCCATGGAAGGGCTGCAGGTGGTTTCAAACCCCGGTCCCCTCGACCGAGAGTCCAACACTCTACCACACAGCCATTGCGTCCCACAGGGATTGTCTCCAGAATATATTCCACTGGATGACTGACAACAAATTAAAGTTACATGCAAATAAAACAAAGTTTATTATTATATGTACACAAAAGCAGCAAAACTTGATTGTTTTTTCCACTGACACCTATGCTGAGCCAGAATTTCACACCGGCCGTCTCAGCACGGAATTTAGGAGTCACCTTTGATAATAATTAAAATTTTAGACAGCATAGTTCATAAACTTGTCGTTGCTGCTTTTATCACATTCGTGACCTTCGTTGTATTTGCTGGTATATGTCTTTTGCTGTCGCCAAAACTATTGCAACTGCTCTTGTTAACAGTAGACTTGATTATTGCAATTTCCTTTATCATAATATTTCTCTCAAGGACATCTTCAAACTTCAGCGTGTACAAAATTGTTTGGCAAGCGTAGATACCAGGTCTCCTCGTTTCTCTCACTCAGTACCACTTCTTAAATCATTGCATTGGCTCCCTGTCTGATATCGCATTAGTTTAAGATCTGTACAATTACCTATTAAGCACTTTCATAAAGCACCAGCATTGCTCACTCCAGACAGCCCAGACCATCTAATTCAAACCTACTTTTTATTCCTAGTGTCAAGACAAATGTTGGAACTAGAGCTTTTTCAGTTGCTGCACTGACTCTGTGGAACTCACACCCTGTTAGTGTTAGTGGTAAGTATGTAGGAAATATAACAACATTTTGACGAACGACAGGTAGTGGAGATTCTGGTGATGGCTGAACGTGTTGGGGTTAGGCGGACAAGTGATTGTTAAATACCTGCATGAGAGATGGGAAGATCCCAGAAGAGTGGCGGAAGGGGTTGATAGTCCCTGTATGGAAAAGAAAGGGAGATGCTCACGACCCTGGAAAATACCGAGGTATCATGTTGCTGAATCATGTTTTGAATGATTCTAGATGGAAGGATAAGGAGGATAGTGGTGTGAAAAGGGAGAAGAACAACAAGGTTTCAGAAGAGGGAGAGGTATGGCGGATGGGATGTTCATTCTGACACAACTGGTGGAAAAGAGACTGGACAGGAGAACATAGCTCTGGGATTCATAGACCCAGAAAAGGCATACAACACAGTTCCGAGAGATATGGCCACGTTGAGGTGGATAGGTGCCCCAGAGGCGGAGGTGAGGATGGTCGAAGGCACATATGAAGAGACAAAAGGTAGAGTAGTGTGCGCACCAGGAATATTGGAGGAATTCAGGGTGGACGTCGGCCTGAGACAGGGGAGTGGCCTATGCCCACTGTTATTCATTGCAGTAGTGGAGGTGATCAGCAGAAAGCGAGTACAAGGGACATTCTCCGCAAGTTGCTATACGCTGATGACCTGGCAGTAGTAGCGGACAGTGAGGCAGACCTTAAAGAGTGGTTGGTAGGTTGGAAGGAAATCTTTGGCAAACATGGACTGAGAGTAAGTCTAGAGAAGACAGAGGTGCTTTGGGTCAGGCAGCAGAAAAAAGATCTTGACATAAAACTGGGCGGGAAGAAACTGAATCAACGAGACAGCTTTGTATATCTGGGTGGAGCAGTTTGCGGGGACGGCAGCACGGAGAAGGAAATTCGCAGGAGAATACTTTTGATTACCTTGACGAGGATTTTAGTACAGCAGAAGTATTTTATATATTACTATTATAATACATGGTGCAAACCTACAATTATGTGTAGCTTCAGAATGATAGTTTCAAAACAAACCTAATTTCTTTTTATCCTCATCTTTGGTTTTGGCATACATGAACCCTTGGCAGATAACCCAAAAACAGCGTTGTCATAAAGGCACATCTTCAGTTGATGTCGGAAACTCATGCAGGCTCAATGCTGGTGGTAAAGCAACAGTAAGCGCTTATATTTTGGGAACAAAGACAATGGAGTATATGTACACTGACTGATTACATGTTGGAATGTATAGTAGACTCACCTCTTTATGACAAGACTCAGTAGATACGCCACTGCAGCCACTGAACTCTCGTCATCCACTGTCTCCAGGGTAGTCATCTGGGAAAGAAGAGAAACCTCCCGATACACAAGTTTTTCTCTGGGCCACTAATGTGTTATCATATTTGTGGGATAACCAAAAATCTTATCATAACAACAATTGCCAGCATCAACAATGAATGTGATGTTTCACAGGATGCTTATAATCCAGACCTTCAACAAATTACTAGAGCAAATAAATAATCATAAAACAATAACTAATGTTTTAACCACACCAGTGTCACTCATATCAATTTTTCACATAATTTGTCTAACGCACATCACCATGAATTGTCATAACTTCAACAGTTTTAAAGCTGTGTAAACAATTACCATTAAGCAACCCTGAGGCTGACAAACTTATCCTGATGCAGTGGCTTTAAATTAATTATCTTTATAATCTGTTGACAACAATTTGAGATGATCCCTTACCAAAGCAGCAAAGTATTCTGTTTCTGTTTCACTGCCCCCTTGACTCTTGATGACCTCAGTAACCGCTGCCAACACGGCAAGAATCTACAAAAAAAGATTGAATCTACAACACACATTGACTTATTTTACAGTTGATCAGCAAATGGTCAGATGAGCTAGTCCAAGAACAATATTACCCTATCCCAGTGGGCTAGTTGTATCCAGTTTCAATGCAATGACTGAATGATGACGTCATAAGCAATAAGTCTTTTCAAAACAGTAATTTGAAACCTTGAGAATATCTTGGTTAAACATGAACACATATGAAGATGGTCTTTATAAAGAAATGCTTTTGAATGTGACAGTTATAATCATATGGACACTTTCTTAAAAATATGTATCAACAACATTACTGCCTTTGATGAGTTTTTCTACACGTTGACTTTCCTACATGACTAGTGGTTTCCTCTCGAATTAGGCCAATCTGAATTTGATGCAAATTTTTTGTAAATATATGTACAAATTACAAACTAAAAATTACAGAATCTTAACAAGATGTCTTAATCATGCCTTTTTGAGTCTATTTCTATTAAAACTGCAGTTCACAACTAAGTTTCTTCTTGAACAAAACCTGAAGAATAGCAACTATGCAGTCTAAGCTAGTGCTACCAGTGGCCGTTTGAGCCATATGCTACATGGCATTGGATCTGGCTAAGCAAAAGTTAACCACATGAGCCAATTTGGCCACGGTACATTTTCATTAAAAAGCATGTAACTGTTTGTTGTTGTCATGATGCACACTACATTTTTTAAATTTTTTGCTAAATCTATTTGTACTTGACTAAAAATAAATTAGGGACTTTAGCAACGTCAGAGCTAGCCCAGGCAGTATGAGGAGACCACAACAGATCCATGTGTTACCTCTTTATGACTTTAGCAACGTCAGAGCTAGCCCAGGCAGTATGAGGAGACCACAACAGATCCATGTGTTACCTCTTTATGACTTTAGCAACGTCAGAGCTAGCCCAGGCAGTATGAGGAGACCACAACAGATCCATGTGTTACCTCTTTATGACTTTAGCAACGTCAGAGCTAGCCCAGGCAGTATGAGGAGACCACAACAGATCCATGTGTTACCTCTTTATGCAGCGCAGAACTGGACGACCAGTACCGGTGGACACGTCCAAACGTCGCGTTTGTACAATCAGTCCAGTTGCTAGCCCATGTGGACATTGTCCGACCGCCCACTGTACCACGACCCTCGGACCGAGCATCCAACATCCCAACATCTTCATTGTCACCTTCCTTCGCGTCATGTTTAGCGAGTGCCTCTACAGTCAGCCCACTGGATCCTGAAAGATGCAACATAGTTAAGGTAAATTACAACATTTGGTCAATTATAATTACTGTGGTTTACTTTCTTTCTTAATTACCAAAGTCCAATTACGATTTTTAAAGTATATAGGGTTGAAACATAGTCACACAGAGATGGATTTGCTCATTATGTTGTACTGTCCTGCTTATTTTGTTTAATTATATGTGATAGCAAGTCCAATACAATAACATGTTTACAAAATATGTATATTTGAAATTTGTGATGTAAAGTAATTGGATTGTAACTGAGAAATAACATAAATTGATGTTGTTTGGGATTTTGTAGAAGGTCATGGTTTGTTTGATGATACACGGGGGTGCTGGATGGTTCGGCCCATTCACGGGTTCTTGTCATAATAAAATAATGACCCAAACTGAAGAAATTAATGTCTAAAGGAAATATCCAGGAATAAAAGTAACAATTTGTTGTGTTGTATTACACTTACCCGGAACGGCTCTTCTAGGCTAGTAGCCTGTTAGCCGATATTCACGTATGTTTGTACGCATAGGAGGGAAGTATGTGCTTTGCTCATACTGGTAGTTGCACCAGTACTTGTCAAGTCTGGTTAAAGGAGCTTAGAGAAGGAGCTGAGACTACAGTCTCCGACAGAGTGTTCCATCGATTTACAATTATGTGTCTAAAGAAGTTCCGATGCTGTCTATATGTACATCTCTCTTTCTTGAGTTTTTTTTTAGTATTTGTTTGTGTTTCAAGTTCAAGTGGCATATGGTCCACGTTGTAGAGGCTATGTATATATTTGTATGTTTCAATCGTATCACCACGTGCCCGGCGATAATATAGACTTGGCAGTTTTAGCGCTCTCAGTCTGTCAGTATATCTTAGTTGTTTTATGTTTGGTAGCAGTTTTGTCGCTCTGCGATGTACATTTTCTAGAAGGTCTTGATCATGTTTCAGTATTGGTGACCAAGTAACATTAGCATATTCAAGTATTGGTCTGATCAGACTGGTGAACAATTTCACAAGACTGTTGCCATCCATGTATGTGTACTCACGTCTGATCTGTCCAAGTAGTCTGTTTGCTTTGTTAACTGCCTGTTCGACATGTTTGTTGAAGATTAAACCAGGATCCACATGGACTCCAAGGTCTCGTTAATTGACAGTGACCTCAAGAGGTAAGCCTGTGTCATTTTTATTCAGTGAGTAGTCCAGGTGGGTCTGGTTCTTGCTGATATGCATTACCTTGCACTTTGTTGAGTTAAAATGGAGCTGCCAGGTGTCAGACCATTTCTCCAGGTGATACAGATCCTCTTGGAGTGCATCGTGTTCTTCTGGCTTGCCAACCCATCTGTATATCTGGTCTGTATATTGTCAGCAAACAGATGCATCATATATGACACCATCTCGGGCATGTCGTTTACATTATATAAATAACAAATAGTATTGGTCCCAGCACGCTCCCCTGTGGTATTCCGCTAGAGACCGGTGCCCAAGAGGATGTGCTGCCTTTGATCCTTACTCTTTGGTGTCGTCCAGTGAGGACTGCCTCTATCCACAGGAGGATGTCTCCGCTGATCCCATATTTTTCCAGTTTGGTCAGTAGCCTGCAGTGCGGGACCATGTCGAAGGCTTTGGCGAAATCTAAATATATCACATCAATGTTGTCTCCATCTTCAAGCGCTCTTGAGCACTCTTCAAGTGCTGCCAGCAGCTGCGCTGAACATGATCGGCCATGTATAAAACCATGTTGCAAATCTGACAAAAGCTTGTTTCACATCATGTGTCCCATCACGTCATCTTTTCTCATTGTCTCCATAATTTTGCAGGTGATAGATGTCAAGCTAACTTGCCTATTGTTATATATATATATTGTGTGATGTGATATATCATGGCTTGCCCATATGGTGCATGTGTATCATGATTTTATTTGTAGTAGTGTTGGCAAATTATGTATCGGTAGTTAATAGATTTAAAAAAGAAATTGGTTCAGTTTTCAACTTTTCAATCTATCAGGTGTTGTGTTGTTGCACCACGTGTACTTAGGAATATTGGCTAACATGTTACAACACAAGAGCAGACCATTTGCCTGTTAGAATTCGTTAGTCGTTTCGGCCCACAGAGTCAGAGCCCACTGGCTCGGCACTGGTTGCATACACGAATGGTTTGGCCCATGCGAACGAAAACACTTCACGGTTCACCAGTCGCGACGTTGGGTGGCGCATTATGGGCCGAAACTTCCTACACCCGTTCCAGGCTATGCCTATGGTATGCCTTGGCTTTGGCTTTGCCATCCAACTTCCACGGCGACGGGGCGATCAAGTCTGCCGAGTTTGTTTTTTCCGACAGTGCCTGTGTTCAAACATTATGTCAAGATTGAGAGTAGTTAACAACAATGACCTGCCAATGTGCCTACGCTTAAGAGCAGAGTACTAACTAGAAAACTAAATGGCCCGTCGATCAAACAAGTTAGCAAACACGATATAGCACGACACGGATTGATATAAGTTCCTCTATTATCGCCCGCGTCGGTACTTGCCAGTGTCAGGGTGAAAGAATCTGTTTTTTGCTGCGTCTCGGAATTTCTTCGATTCTGGATTACTGCTGCTACTGTGTCCTTTCTTCCATCGTTTACCCTTCTGATTCTTCAATCTGTGTCGGATGTTTCCTCCCATTTTGCAGAAAGCTGACCCGCACACGTGTGTAAACTGTACAGCGCCCCCTACTAGAGTTGTTACGAATTTGATAATTTTATATGCAAAACAAGCCATCAGAGGGCGACGCTTCCGATGACTGGCATTGTTGGACCTTGGACTACTCGGCCCACGGACAACTCGGCCCAATGATAAATGATATGATGGCGCTTAGTTAGAGATAGGTCGGCCCAGTGGTAAATTACCAAACCATACCGTGTTAACGTACGCGATAACGGGGAATTGGAATGTTTTCGTGCCGTAGTTTGAATTACAAACCGGCATCACTACACATATCTGTTTAATTATTACATATGACAACTATTGCATGGCTTTGTGAACGTACAATTTATATTTGCTGTGAGAATGTAATTAGACACGACTGCCGGTGCACTGCCAACGGTGGGAGTAGCCATGGCCTTTTTTTACCAGATTAATTCTGTTTGCTAGTTTATGCAAATAATTATTTTAGTGGTATGATTGGAACTTCTGGACGCCATCATAGTCGGTTTGATGCAAATAATTTATTATTATTCAACTATTAAACTGGAAAATACTTTTTATTGCATTTGGCTAAAAGATCTGAATGAATTATAAAAAAATAAAAGCGGTAAAGGAGGCCAATATATTCTTCATATGCACACACTTACATGTTCACACACATGACATGAACATAGTATTTATTATACATTACGTACGTATTATGTTGTTTCTTTCCTCTTTACCCCTGAAGTTCGGTTGAGCTTAATTGGCATCGATACTGGGTGTCAACTTCCCCTTCACTACCGTATCCACCACCTGTCACCACTCCCTCTACCCCTCGCTGTTGTTCTCCACTCACCTCCCAAATCCGCCAAATCTTTCTTCACACAGTCCTCCCACCTTTTCCACGAAAACCGCCACATCGCTGAACCAACCAGACGTCAACTGATTGTAGGCCTCTAAGCTTTTCCACGCCTTCGTGTCTTCCATGGTGTAGAAACTCTTAGTAAATATCAAATAATTTATTATGTCTGGGTAGGACAATGCTGGAAAACTTGCTTAACTGTTGGGCTATGCTGAATTTGGCAACGCATACGGATCTACATCAACGAATCGTAATTTCTCCAAATACTGCCTACTGAACACATCTAAGGTATCAACATACGTTTATGTGGCCACTTTGGATCCTGCCTTTGTAGCCATACTGCGATTCAACAACAAAGAAACCAATTTACTGGATCACTGACACTGCACATTCACAATGGGTTGCATAATTCTGACGTCATTAAACACCCTCTATAGTTCCGTTGGTAATTCAGTCAACCCTGACCAATCATTAACTCATGACTCATTTTCAATAGTTCTCGCACTCTGGTCTAAATTTCATGCTGTTTATTATGGAAAGAAATGTATTCTTCGTGTTTGTGTTTATGTTTGTAAATATACATTACTTGGGTGTTTGGCTTCATTTGATATTTCAAGAAAGGTGTGAAGACCATGTATATGTATAGCAAAAACTCATTTATTGATTATCACGAGTTAGTGACATTTATGGAATGGTATATATTTATTTACATATGTAGAATATCGCCTATACAGACATAGAATAAAGAAAACATAATATTATGTAGAAATGAAAAAATTTCGACGACTCGTATCATGACATTTCTCAAGAATAGTGATAACGCTTTGCATACATATCTACAATTACTCAGTTATTTGATAGGGTTGGTGCATACACATTGTCACACGACTTGAGCAGTTGTGACGTCGAAATGTCATTAGCTGCGTAGACTTGGCCCCCAACTCGAAGATTTCGCCTTGCAGCCGTCGGTAGCGTTTTCGCTGGTAGCGCTTGAGCTTCTTCTCGCAGACGAATCTCGAAATGATTGGTACCAGCTGGGCTTCAGTGAACAGCAAGGGACCAACCTATAAAAAGGCGGGGCTGTGCCGTTGCCGCGGTGGTTGACTCGATGGTGCCATCCCTCGACGTCGTTACTGGTTCGCACGCTCTGGTTGTAAACCGACCAGGATTCCGTCGTCCACACGGGGCTGCGCAACCAGTTGCGTTGGATGTAATCCATCAGGTCGACTAGCATGAACGTGGTCGCCTGCGCCATTAGTGCATCGAACGCTGCTGAAATGTGTTCAGCCGGCAGGAAAGGAAGTGCGAATACCTGTAAAACAGATACACACGAAATACGTATAAAATTTACGAACAAAGGAAACTTGTCAATTATGAGATATAATATAAGTGTTATTTTTGCTTAGTTTTTTTTCAAGTTAATCCGAACTAGCAAAGTACATGGGTTAGCGTAGGCCTACCTTCTTGATGAATATGTACGTTTCTTCAGCATTCAAATACGGTTGACGTAACCCGAGTTTATGGGCTTTTCGCCACACCGCCTGACTCTAGTGGAAGCAACACTCCTTGATATGTCCGTCGAACACCGAGCCTTCCACATTCCTGCAAAAATAAGGAATAATTATAATTAGTTGATAATAAAAAAGGTATCATGCATTAAATATCACTCATGACTATAAGCAGGCAGTTTACCGTACCGGCCTATACCATCAATCTACATAAAGCTATGTACCTTTCTCAAAGTCCGCCACAAACTCAAGCACGGACGCGGGTCGCGGCAGCATTCGGTTTATGACGCGAAGCACCTGAAATAATAACAGTTACGATTAACATCAACGTATCATACAAAGTAATGTTGAATAGTACAAACTATAATAACAATTAATTTTGTATATCACCATATAAATTCAATGTACTTCTTTGTAGTCCTTTGTCTTGCGTCGGGACATGAGGATGAAGACGAGTGGCACCTGCTTCATGGCGTCATCTTCTCGGAGGAAGGAGTGGATGGAGAAGAGTTGGACAAATGGCTTCTTGACCACCTTAAATTTCCCGTCCAAATACCATCGCTTTGCGTCAGCTAGAAGGTTCAGTTATCCGTCGCGAATATGAGACGACGCTGGTCGTCCACACGGATGTCGGATCTAACGAATCCTTCAGGAAGGAAGTCTTCAGCCAGCTGAAATTATACAATATGAGCAACATTGTCAAACATGATGTGTTATGTCATATACATGTCGCATATCTATATTAAATGTTATTCGCAAGCATCACATTCTGTACAAATATCAGTGTTGTTGATCATGAGATAACATTATACAATGTTCTTCCCTTATTGTTCTCTTTACGTTGTCTTGACATTAACAGAAACGAATTACATTCATGTGATTAATATGCATTGTAAAGAGTTACAATACATTAGATTTGATGTAAGTCTCGCGGTTCATCTGGTCTGAGCTTGGCCCGGACGCGGTTGGCAGTGCGTGTCAGGCTAATAGTCCCGGGCAGGGCCTCGCATGGACGTTGAACATCAATGTCGCTCACCAGGATACTTTCAACGATCGCGCTGGCGGACTGAAATATGTCGCTCTTTGCTTGGGCCTTGATCTGTGACAGTCAAACAACAATCGAAAATTAAGGACGATATATAACCAGAATGTACATTACTACTATTTTCATTATTCTTATTTAGTGATTATTATTATTAATATAACTATTATTATTATTATCATTATTTATTCTACTATTATTTATATGTTAGTATCATTTATATTTACCTTAGCTTTCACTGCCAATGACTTTGCCACTCCGGCTGCAGGACCGTGCGCGTGATCTTTGGGCCCAGTGATGAACGTTTCACCGGTTTGATGTACAGTCTCTAGGCAGTTGGTCTTTTTGTTCAGTACTGTGCATCTCCACATAGTGGACTCGCATTTGTGTCGCTGGAAAACCAAATAATGAATATGTGATAGTCCATGATTATGGCTTTTTAACTAATAATGCAGACGTGTCATTCCTTCTTTAACGGACACCTATTATCTGAATTATTATATTGTTCATGAAATTACCTTGACGGTGTACGAGTAGCCGTTTGGAGACGAGTTTCCTTTTCCCTCGCCGTGATACTGCATCCAGTATAGTGAAAGCTGGCTCCAACTATTCAACGGCAACTGGATCCGCCGGAAGTTCATCGACAACAGATCTAAATAACAAAATGTATGGATTTATGAGTAAATGTAATCATTCCGATAGTTCTACACCGCTCGTGCAACAAAGGCGCATTACAAAACCAGACTATGTCAGTAATGCAGTGCGTTTTGCTCCGGTTAATGAATGCTTAAAATTATTTCTTTAGTATTATATAGTTGCAAATTGAGACCTTGCATGTAATCTAATGGCCCCATAAGTTCATTTGGCTGGAAGTAGCCAGCCCCAAATGTTTACGTTAGAAATATTTGCAGAGGCAATCAAGCCATGTTTAACCATCAACTTATCACCCTTTGACCCTACCAGTGGACATTCTATTGTCTAGGTCTTCCCTCCAAACATTGCCCACTTGAATGACCTGCCCAGTGCCAAGTGCCCACTAGGCCACTAGCCTACTACCCAGTACCCAACCCAGTTGGTAATTGGTATTTCTCCCCAGTCCTAATTCATTCACACTTGTACTAATTCACACATGTCTGAACCTCTCAGGCTAGTGACTGCAGGCCTGCTGGAAATGCCACTGGGTGTCAGTGCCAGTGGGTGTCATTTAATTGAAATATCATATTAAATTATGTTAACTTAGTTGAGCTAATTCAATTAACAATATAAATTGGGGTTATGGCTTGCATATGGGTTAAGTCAGGGTTACATAAACAAATATAACAAATGTTATCATATTTAATAGTAATGACACTAAGAAGTTTTTTCTTTTTCTTTAGGATATTCCTAAGTTTGAAGAAGTTGGTGGTGCTGGATTTTTAGAACTCATCCAGCACACTATGGACCTTCAGCATAAGAGTAGTACTCCACTAAGAGCTAAGGATATGCCCCATCCCATATATATATATATATATATATATATATATATATATATATATATATATATATATATATATATATATATATATATATATATATATATATATATATATATATATATGCTTTTTTTAATTTAATAAAACAATAAGTCTGTTTTACAGTTTATTTGTTTTTCATCTTTGTTATAAGATTATAGGTTTATCTTCTCTAAACTTCGTGGGCCGCGGGCTTGCGGGCCGCGGGCTTACCCATCTTTAGCCCGCGGGTATGGGCCGGGCCTGGGCATGAAACTTGCGGGCCGGGCCGGGCCGGGCCTGGGCCAAACATTCACGGTCTGGGTCGGGCCCGGGCCGGGCCTGGGCCTAAATTCTAGTTTGCAGGCCTGGGCCGGGCCGGACCTGAAACATTATTGCGGGCCTGGGACGGGCCTGGACTCTAACTGCTAATTGCGGGCAGGGCTTGGGATTACATTCTAGGCCCGCGCAGGGCACTAGTCCGTGACATTTGCGGGGGGATTGTCGGCGGCCTCAACGTCCGTGTTGTTGGCGGGGGGGGGTGTGGGGGGGGGTGCTTGTCGGGGGCCTCAACGTTCAGAGAGAGCACAGTGTACATTGCCAATCGAACTGTTCTTCCTCGCGGACTAACCGGCGATACATCTCCTGTGTGACACATAAAACATATAATGGACAAGATGGACATGTTATATAGTAAGTAAGTATAAACCAATAACATGTTTGCTGATAAACATATAAAACATGGGACATAATTTTACAAAGCGTAAAATATATAATATTTATAAAATACATAATAGATAAAATCATTCCAATATGTACATAAACAATATCAACATATGATGCAATACAGATATAGTAATAATATCAATATATGATGCGATACATGTATTAATAATATTAACATATTAGGCAATAGATGTAGTAAAAATATCAACAATTTTAATGAATATTCGTGTCACTTATAGTGTTTATGGATACTTCGTTTATGATAAGCAATTTAAAAAAGTCGACATACTTACCAGTGTTGCAAGTGCGGTGTTGCCACTGCGAGCACGTGTCGCACTGTGTGGCTTGTTGTCTGGACCCGTTGGGCACGGACCACAGTCAGAATCTGTCCTCCATTACTTAGGTAAAGAGTCATAAGGAAAAAATTAATTGTGCAGTTAGGGTTTACTTGTGAGAGCAGAAATTGCGTGGATGAGTGAGTGGAAGTGATGGTTTTGTGCACAGTAGCATCTAAGCTTTGAAATGATGCCATTTGTCAGTTGGTATACCTGTTGCGTAAGGACACAGTGGCCATCAGGCAGGGTGTACTCATATTTAGGAAACCGGGGAATTTCATTGCAGAAATGCAGAGGTGTCATGCGTTGAAGCAATTTGTGCGAAAAGGAGGTATGTCGTTTTCACGAAATTCACACACCAGGTGTCTTAGTGGGTCTGTCATTTGCTGTGAATTTAAAAACAAAATTGTAGGATAAATTTTCAATGTAGGCGCAAGAACGTTATAATGGTGGCCTATGGGAAAAGTGACTGTGGTCCGTGCCCAATATGAAATTTAGACTGGCTTGTTACCAAAGCAACGCATCGTGGTAAAACAAGCATGGATGACATTTTTTTAGTGTTGCATTGATAAAAATACCCCACATTTATGAAACACTTGTAAGATTTTCTATATCTCAAGCTCAGCAAGTGGTATGAGCTTTAAAACTAAAGTGCATATGTGCAGTTCAGCCCACTTGAAATTCTTCCCCTCACATACGGGGGCTTGTCTCTGTAACATATCAATTAATGCGTAATGTTGCGATGTGGATTTCCTTTTGTGATTTATCGAGATCAATGTTTTTCTTCGATTTGGTATAATGTTCGTGACGGTTTGTAAGATGTCGGAAATTAGTTTACCATGGGCGCGTGATACAAATTCCATTAGTCTCTGGAGTCAGATGTTGGAGCATGCGCAATTAAGCATTGCTGCCATTTCTGGCAATGAGCCTCGACAGGCGGATGCTCTGACAATTAGACCACCGCTCCACACACACGTGCCAACCATGAGTAGTTCATACTGCACACATGCGAGACTGGTAACATAAATCCATAAGACTACAAACGAACCTGTATGCTGATCTACGTCAGCTGGTTTAGAGCGCATCCTCACATTTACTTTGTCGCTGCTGACTGCGTACAGCTAAACTATTCGTGACAGTCGTTCTTCGAACGTGTTCTAATCGGTTATTTGGTATTCGAATAATTTGACAAAAGCGTGCAGTATCCCGCAAGGAATGTCTCCTAAGCATGTCTCCTGAGTATCAACTTCAAGAACATTTGTAAGACTTTAGGGTAAACTGCACTGGTATCTATATATCAGTATTGTAGTCGCACTGTCTCCGTTAGATCCGCTAAGTGGACCAACTATTTTGACTGAGAATCCTCAGGGTGGTCTGGTGGGAATTGGTTGGCCCAATTTGTCGACATGCGTCTTTATATACGATAAAACATTCTGACATATTCAATTACAAAACAGTTCAAATTATTTTCTTAATTATTTCTTGATAACACAATTATGCTCTCTGATGTTGCAATGCTGCCCGTGTTATCTTGGTATGGCCTAAGACGTCCCATCATTCAACATTATTGAAACTAGCAAAAATGCCCATCCTCTGGACGGAATAACTTGATAGTTCGTAAGTGACTGGAACATGTCAAGATACACAACATTACAGGATAAATATCCATCAATGCCTTGTTACATGGTGTTGCCTGTCCATAATTATTGTTATGGCTTCCTGAATTTACGTCTTGCGTCTATTTACTTCCAGTCGTCTTCGGTACAAGTCTAACATGTACTGTCGCTTTCCTCTACAAGTGAGGCTACTTGCAAAAATACATGCGAGGTACATCACTGGTGTAGCTATACCCACACTCTTGCACGCACGCACGCGCGCGCAAGGACGCTCGCATACACACACGTACCTACGTACGAGCGCGCAATAAATAAGGCTAGTCTACATATCAACACTATTGGAACGTTTACCCTGAGATACTTCTTTGCGTTCCATAAAGTCAGCATGAAAGTTGATCGCGTTTTGTTTGCACTGTGGGAATAGGGTAGCAGAGAAATGGGAGAAGAGAGAGAGAGAGAGAGAGAGAGAGAGAGAGAGAGAGAAAGAAAGAGAAAGAGAGAGAGAGATAGATAGAGAGAGAGAGAGAGAAAGAGAAAGAGAGATAGATAGAGAGAGAGAGAGAGAGAGAGAGAGAGAGAGAGAGAGAATGACAGAGAGGGAGACACTGAGATGCGTAGAGCCGGAGAGCCGGAGAGGCGGAGAGGCGGAGAGGCGGAGAGGCGGAGAGGCGGAGAGGCGGAGAGGCGGAGAGGCGGAGAGGCAGAGAGGCGGAGAGGCTGAGAGGTTGAGAGGCGGAGAGGCGGAGAGGCGGAGAGGCGGAGAGGGGGAGAGGCGGAGAGGCGGAGAGGCGGAGAGGCGGAGAGGCGGAGAGAACCTATGCTCCATGACCCTGTCGATATGAAATGTCACTTCGTCTTCTCGGTTTCAGGTGGAACAATAAAGGAGAAACCGACGGCAGACGAGATAATTCCCCTTGTAGAGAATGAATCCAAAATATACAAAATACTGCAGCAGAAACAAAAGTGATATAAACAGCGACGGACCATCTTCAGCGACGTGCGGAGGTGTGACGATTACCACAAATAGCCAGTAAGTCATCCAACATCCTTTCGTTGGGAGTTGGAAGGATGGAGTAGCTTGGACCAAGGTAGCACTCTCGCCATATATGTCCACCCATGGTAGCACACTTGCCACCCTCACCAGTGCATTCTAACCATCGTAGTACCCTCACCACCGCAGCCTACCCATCTTAGTACCCTCACCACTGCCGACCAACCATCGTAGTACCCTCACCATCGAAGTCCAACCATTGTAGTACCCTCACCACCGCAGCCCAACCATCGTAGTACCCTCACCATCGAAGTCCAACCATTGTAGTATCCTAACCACCGCAGCCCAACCATCGTATTACCCTGACCACCGCAGCCCAACCATCGTATTACCCTGACCACCGTAGCCCAACCATCGAAGTACCCTGACCACCGTAGCCCAACCATCAAAGCACCTGACGTTTAACAAAATAACTACGCCTACAGCTGGGTACGGAAATACATCCTCGTATTACCAGTGGTTTCTATCAACATCAATGTTAATAAACAATACACATTCAGATATATATAAACACAAACAACTCCACACACGCACAAACACACGCACACAGCACTGCATACAAACACACTCCACTGCTCTGCACTACACTGTACAATAACACACACGCGCGCGCGCACACACACCACACACGCACGCACTCATACAGACACACGCAGGCACACACACACACACACACACGCACGCACGCACGCACGCACAAACACACACACGCGCGCGCACGCACGCAGACACACACACGCACACACACGCACGCACGCACACATAAACACACACACACACGCACGCACGCACGCACGCACGCACACACACACACACACACACACACACACACACACACACACACACACACACACACACACACACACACACACACACACACACACACACACACACACACATCACTGAACGGAAACACAGACACACATATCTCTGCAAGCATGCGAACACACGTTCCGAAAATCAAGTATGTTAATATTTATTATGTCATCAACTCGCTGGACAAAATTCGTCAACTTCGGTCATTTTTCTTTCCAAAAAATCAAAATACAACATGCTCCCCATCAAATAGCGGCCAAAACAATTTCATCGTCCGAACCACCGAGTAGGCCCACGTACAGACACGCGGCCAACCACGCCATCGCTTCCATTGCCTTAAAAGCGGAACAATACAAGAAATGTACAGGATGAAGGAAATTGATTTCTTACCACACTGACAGGAGTTCTAGTGTCATTTGAATTCCTAACTGTGTTATGGTGAACAGGTGTGTGTTCGTTTCCTTCAGAAACAAGCACCAACCTTCATCTTATTACATGATATTCTACACGATTCCTGCAAACGTTTGCTTACTTTCACCTACCACTGTGACTGTCGGAGAGTAATAGAATGTAGTCGCGTGATATTGAGTTCCTGTGTGACGCGTGCCAAGTGGGAATCCACAAGGCGGGTCCCTGTGTATTTATACAAACGTGTCGTATGAAAATATGATGTTGCTATAAAGTTCCGCAAATTACAAACCATGTTTTTAAAGGGATCACATAGCAGCTAGCTTATAACATAATTCACATCGTGTCGCTCGCAGATCCACCGTGTCTCACTCACATACACACAGTGTCTCGCTCAAAGAGTCATCGTGTCACGCTCCAAGACTCATCGTATCTCGCTCGCAGATTCAACGTGTCTCACTCACATACACACCGTGTCTCGCTCATAGAGTCATCGTGTCACGCTCCAAGACTCACCGTATCTCGCTCGCAGATCCACCGTGTCTCACTCACATACACACCGTGTCTCGCTCGTAGACTCATCCAAGACTCACCGTATCTCTGGATTTAAAGAGACCATAAAACTTTTTAAAAACAACTCACCTTGTCTCGCTCGCAGACTCACCGTGTATCGCTCGCAGACTCACCTTGTCTCGCACGGGACTAGTTCATGTTTGCCACCTTGATCCACTTGTCCAAAGTTGGTTCATGCCTCAACACGTTGTTTAATAGTACACTATCTCGGTTGAAACCTCCTATGGACGAACATGACATTAGTACTTTTAGAGAGCGCGCACGCACGCACGCGCGCGCACGCACGCACGCACACACACACGCACATACGCAGAGGCGTGCACCGCAACCATGCACAAATATAAATGAATAAATATAATATTATTGGCACATTTCACGGTTTTCCGCCGACATTTTGTCACTCTTTAAATTTAATCCGTCATGAAAATAAGACGGTGGGAATTAGATTTAACATCCACGTAAGCCTGTACCTGTAACACAGATATGTGTGGCGCCGGAAACTATAAAGCCGTGATGACATCTGGGACACGGTAGGTCCTTCAGCCACAGCCATTTTCCTTCGTCCAAATTAGAGGTTACATAAACCATGTGTGATTTTACTGACATATTTATACGAATATGGTTAGAAAATGCAGTCGTTTTGAAATAAGTATAATATTATAGACATATCTGTAGATTGGAATTTGCGTTCATCACTAATTCACAAAACCGAAATCAGACGTTATTTTCGTATCCACTGTCTCCTGTTGTGTTTTACATCGACCTTACCATATCCGGTACCTTTCTTTCAAAGCATGGAGTGAGGAAACCAGGGAAACATTGACATCTTGAAATTAAGACCGCAATGCAAGGTAATAAACAGTTCGTGGGCCATTGTGATTCGAGGAATTAAGGGGTTCCCGGGAACCTTATGGATATCCTGGATCCGACAATGATTCGGGTATGAATGATTAGAATGAGAGGCACGGGACACTGTTTCTGAGGTGTCAACATTCGGGCGGAAATACCGCTTTTTCCCCTCCGGTTTCTGGATGAAATGTCCAGCTTTTTTGTAATAATAAAAAAATTCACACTCAAATCGATCTATCTGTTGTATGTAAGGCCATCCTAAGCACATTTTATGTCTTTGGAGCCAAGAAAGTTGAGCGGAGGAGCAGGTTTCCGGCTTTTTACCGCTTTATCACGAGAATACCTTGGATACCTACAATGAGGTGGGGCATAACACCCACAGTAAGAGTCTACCAACTACCAAGTCTCACACATTTGGCGTGAGACTCACGCATTTGACTTCCATCTCACCCTCTCGCGCAGCTGTTTTTAGATCTCACGCACATTGGCCGTTTCAATGAATAATTAATACAATCAACGAGGTTATTCTTATCGTCGTCGATGACGTCGCGCGTAATCGTCACTTTCACACACGATTATCGACAGACAGCCCGCGTGACAACCCCATGTCTCCCTGCCAGAGTGATCATGATCATGGTCGGGGCGTGTTACGGGATCTGGTCCCGGGCCTCGTTGGCACACTGTCTGTCAAACTAGCAATGGACTGCCCACTGACATTTGAGCCAACAAATGATTTGCTTATTAAAATTATACATGGGCACAGAACCAGATACATCCTAGTAGTACCAACCTTGAAGCATTTAAGCTAGACGTGTGCAGGTTGGGTTAAAATGCTAGATGTCTACCATGTCATTTTTAATTTCGAAGTTAATAAAGAGAGTGTGATAATTCAACGTGATGACCAGTTGAGTTATTATATGGTGTTAATTACGGTTCTGAGTGTGCTTTCAAAGTTGCTTTCAATAAAACTTGCTGCGTTCTTTCGAAATCGTCTAATCTTGTGTATGTGTAATATGTATGGGGTCCCAGAAGACTGATACATATGAGACATTGGGAATTATCAGATATCAAGATGCTGTTACCTTAATTGTTTCAGAACAATTGAACATATTTCGTCCCGTATTTAAATAAACCGCAACGTCATGCGTACTGAAAGATTTATAAATTTGTCAATTCTTTCCAGTGTATTATAAAGAGCTGTCCCCGATAGAAATTTGAATGACTAGAATTGCTTTCATCTGGTGCCCTAGTTTTGGGGAAACACAACACCCTTTTTCAGTGTTTGGATCCTACCAATATTTCTCGCATGTTCCTCGACACAACATGACAGCTCTGGTCATAGACATGATATGCTCTAAGGAAATAACATACAATGTAAAAAAAATTATGTGTCAAACTGTGGTTAACTGGAAGTCTTCATGTGTGTTGGTGTCATGTTGCTGTGAATTACGCTGGCCATCATTAAAGTTTAAAACGTTATTAGATATTTGGTTTTAGAAAAGGTCGAAAAAGGGTTATTTTGTCCCAGAGACAACCAAGGTGTGGTACGCATGTAACATGTAGGTAAATTATTTGCCATCATAACTCGTCCACTCTGCAATATGTTTCAGAATGCTGGCGTTTGACTGAAGCAGATCAGAGATAATGTTCAGCCTTCCACACAACATATCTTTGAAACGTCGCGCCTATTTTCTGGCCACAAAAGATTTCCAACAAAGAACTTCTGAAACTAACTGCTCAAATTAACATGGATGACTTGTTCACCACATGAATCGGCCACGTTTAACCAAAGGATGATGACAATATGGCCAAAACAGCTGCGAGGTAAACCCCGAAGGACAACGAAAACGAGGTAGACTAAAGAAACCTGCGACGTTTGTGCTCTCTAACGGTGGTTTGGCGTGCCAAAGTAGATGCAAAATTAATATAATTTAAATGCACCTATTTCATGTTTTATGAGTTCCCACAATGTCCCACAATAAAATTCCTCAACATGCTCTTTTGAGTAAAGGCGTTGGCATAGATACCCGATTGTTTCAACGCACGACAAACGATTCGCGGTAACTACGTGTCGTACTTCCATCGACAATCTCACGCGATTTGACATTTACCTTCGTGGTATATCATGCAACAGAGGCGCCACGGGTTATTTCGGGCAGCCTTTGTTCTAATTACAATGTAATTAACCCCAATTCTGATTGTAATACCCTATCAACTGAAACAGCGCTTCTGAATGAGCAGTTGAAGGTCAGTGACAGCCACAAAGGGGTGGTATGGCTTCTACTGAATCTGAGCGAAACTTTTGACATCGACCGACATAAACATGCAGCTTACATGCTATTGTGAAAACACGGGCAACATCGTCTGTTGGGTCGAAGGAAAAGCCTGTAATGGTTCGTTGCCTATATCCAGCAAAGACAATACAGTGGTTCAGCTGCCCGTGAACATTCAAGAGATCACCAAATGAACTGCGGCAGTCCAACAAGGGTTTATTACTGTTGACCGGCCAGCACGTTCTTCCAATTAGCTTCTTACATAACAGTTCAATCGAAGTTGGTGCTTCTGTTGACGCACCTGACAAGACCCATTTGTGAAAGACCCCACTTGATGGCTTGCATGGCTTCGTATTCAGTACATATTCTTGGTCTATGACACACACTGTTTGTTGCTTGATGCGGTTTTGTGCGTGACGTTGACAACCAGTCGGGATAAAATATGTGAAGAACAGAAAAGGTGTTCCAATATACAAAGACGAACAAAAAACAAAGTGTTCTTTATGTGTGTACAGGAACGTGGTGACTAGCAGGAAACAGCGCCGTGCACGGGTGGCATTTCCGTCATGGCTGGCACGGCGACACTCTGAGAGGTTGGTACTGATCGAGTGATATGTATAACATAACAGCAGCTAGGCGATGGAAGTTTATCCCATCATGCAATACATTTCCTCTACCTTCACTATGATAATTGACAGACATAACTTGAAGCTTTCAAGTTTATGTATTGATTGTTGAAATGACTGTGTTTGTCTATTTATTTTTAAACTACGTTATAGCGAATCCACCTGCGTTACAATATTGTGTCATATTATTTATTTTCGACATGTCAATTGGTGAAATAACTATGTATTGTATGTCCCGTTTTAGATATTGTGTACTATTTTCTTAGAAATATTTTTATAGTCGCTGTTCACGCGATACATAAAAGATGTTCATCAACGGACTGCCTGTCCTGTGCACGGGCAACTGAATCAGCTTGAGCCCCTGTAACTGATATATATATATAAGGGTATGCAACTAGGAATGACCCCACTCACCTTTCAACATCCGTATCTCGGCGTTGCGATGCGTAATCCGAATACTGTGACCTTACACAAACGTCCCAATGAATAAACTTTCACTATACCTACTTGTCATTAAAAACATATATGGATTTCTTATGAAAAGCGGTACGTTAACGACTGTACGCCCAGAATTCTTACCCGCCTGCATACAGTAACATGACAATGTTACCGGAAGTGAGGTGCATGTTGGGTAGTGATGTGTGCAAAATCCTTTGTTAGGCAAATAATCTACACAACAAAAGGAGCCAATTATTAGTCTGACACATTCTACAGCAGGTGACAGTGAGGTGCGCAAAATCCTTTGTTAGGCAAACGCCACGTGTTTGACCTTTGCAAGAGGATTGTCGACGCACACCTGTCACCTGCTGTAGAATGTGTCAGACTAATAATTGGCTCCTTTTGTTGTGTAGATTATTTGCCTAACAAAGGATTTTGCACACATCACTACCCAACATGCACCTCACTTCCGGTAACATTGTCATGTTACTGTATGCAGGCGGGTAAGAATTCTGTGCGTACAGTCGTTAACGTACCGCTTTTGATAAGAAATCCATATATGTTTTTAATGACAAGTAGGTATAGTGAAAGTTTATTCATTGGGACGTTTGTGTAAGGTCACAGTATTCGGATTACGCATCGCAACGCCGAGATACGGATGTTGAAAGGTGAGTGGGGTCATTCCTAGTTGCATACCCTTATATATATATATATATATATATATATATATATATCAGTTACAGGGGCTCAAGCTGATTCAGTTGCCCGTGGTCCTGTGTGCCTCTTCGAGTCTTGCTAAGGGATCATCTACAAACAATTTCGGCTTTAATTCTCATTATGATGAAAAGCTAGGTTTGTGTATAAATGTTAGTTTGGCATTGTGTATAGATGTGATCTATTCCATTACTGCACATTTAAATGGAGCGTCAATTAATGTATTTGGGCATACATTTATTTATTACTAGTGATAATTAATGGTGACAGATTCGTAAATTTCAGATTACTGACTCCATACAGCCCCTTCTGGGGATAGCAGCATGATAAAGCGCCGTCGTTGTACAGGATTTCTCTTTGCACCTTATTTGATATGTATGCTATATTTATATTTGTAATAGTAATACTGGCACATATATGGGCCAAATAAAGAGCATGTGTCTGCTTGTCTGTTGTAGGCGCCATCTTATGTTGACCACTTCCGGCGGATGTCCATAGCTATGATTGAATATGCATAATTCAATATAAATAAAATGGATTAGTAATATTATTTACGCATATTTTATCATGTATGCTGGATCACTATATGCATTATTGCATATAACAAACATTCTAATGAATAAATATTTTAAATATTTTCATTAGATGTTGCCACTTCAGCAAAATTTAGATTGAACATGTTTAAAAGACACACACCACAAATTCGTCTTTGGTCATGACATAGTATATAAGCAAAAAGTCATTCC